>JAMJFZ010001100.1:11547500-12082500 GCA_026225945.1 Cricetomys ansorgei | reverse complement strand
TATTAAATGTTGGCAAAGGCACCATGTGACCTCTGTAACCATATGATTAGAGACAAACACACATGATTAATATAGCTCTATCATTTATTTACAGTGTTTTACCTCAGTGGATTTTGACCCAAGAATTATGTAAAAGAAGTTTTGCTGCAGCTACATTAATCCCAGTATTATGGTTGATACTAATGAAGCCATCCCAGTAAGTTTAAGGTCTATGTTTAAATAACTCAACACTTAAAAGCACAGGTAACAGGGCCAGGATGAAGTTTGGTTTGGGAATTCTTGCCTAGCATGATGAGACCATGTATTCAGTTCCAAGAATTGAAAAGAAAATAAATAAATGATTACATGGATAGATAGATAGATAGATAGATAGATAGATACATAGATAGATGATAGATAGATGAAAGATAAATGAAGAGACAATGTAGATAAATTATAGATAGATAAATGAGTTATCAGTATACTTTTATGCAACTCCGTGGATACTTGCAATTCTTCACACATACAGGCATGCACATTGTGTTTTTAAAATAGGATTTTCCTCTTAAATCCGCTGGGTGATAAATAGTCAAGGAGACTGTACATGAGATGATATTTAACAGAAAAAAATCGTGATCTACTAACTACCATTTGCATATTTCCAGACACTAGGCTAAATCCTTTATACATTTATCAAATTATCACTTTAGTAGCCCTATGAGAAATAATTTACACTCATATTGCAATGAGGTTGAGAGAGTTTAATATTCTCATGAAATAACATGGGAATGTTTTTCCTCTGGGATATGACTGTACTATGAATTGAAAGGACATTTAGTAGCTCCAAATTCTAAATTGACTTTTACTTTCTAATACCAAGACATATTATTAAAATAATTTCAGGACTTGACATTGGTGGATAAACGTGTACTAGTTCTTTCAAATAATCTAAATAATAAAAAGTGAATTAATTCATTCTTTAGTTGCTCTAGGACATACAAATTACCAAGGTAAGTTATTTCAAAGAAATCTTTAAAAAATGAATATGTTGAATATAATGGGATTTTTAACTTTCAAAAATGTTATGCTTTTATTGAGTTGGAAAATGGGGGAGGGGGATTCATTTATTCCTTGCAGCTAGGCTGTTTTGTAAAATGAATAAGAGGTATGCATATAAAAATTCGGAATAAAGAGCCAATGTAGCAAAAACATACAATTTAGTTTGATTACAGTGTAGGTCATCTTGGCAGATGAGCTTCTTGTAACAGATGAGGAAGATTGTGTGAGCCAATTCCAAGACATGCTGACATATAACTTACAGTCCCTCTTATGCTCAGTACCAGGAAGCACATAATTACTGTGCTATTATGGAGCTCGTTGAATGGTCTCCTAGCAATATGCTGAACATTCTATCTCTTGAGGACTTTCAGAGTTTTACCTCTTTATCTGCCTTCCTTAGTAAAGTTTTGATTTATATGTGAAAGAGCAATAAAAATTGCAAAGTTTAACACTTTGTTAAATGTGATGTTAAATCCCCAAATTTCTGATGCCATATACACAGCAGCACATGCACATCTAGTTTTTTTGTACAGAGATGGGGTATTTGTAAAGCATACAGGAACTTCTATGTTAGAGCTCCAAAACTTCAGAAGAAAACATATAGTTTATATATTATGTATAAAATAGTATGTTATATATGTGCATAATTTAGGCAAACATTGGATTTGAGATTAATTCCTAGTGAGTGACAAAATGGTATGGAACTCTTACATGTTCTACAGGCAGAACAATTTTATTCTCTCAAATGTTTTATATATGTCACAAATATTGAAAATAAAATACAAGGAAAGATGACAACAATGATTTGGTGGAGAAAATACATGAAATATATATTAAATTTGACCTTTACTATCTTGTCAATGTCCAATGTCATGGTCAATGAGAAAATTGGAAATACTTGAGAAATTCATTTTTTTAGAAAAAAAAACCCTCCCCTTATTAAATGTTGGATAAGATTTATAATGTGACTTTTATACTGAAAATATAATTGAGTATTAAAATATGCAATATGTTTAATAAAAAATTCAAAAGTCTAGAAAAAAAGTTTGACAAACTTATGAGAAAATATCAATAGTTGTTTTGATAAATGTTCAACTTGACTAAAATATTGGTTTCATGGGAACTCTTCTTTTCTTTTTTGGGGCATGTTTTCAAATTGTAGTCAGAAGCTGAGAAATCATTTCTTGGTATCTCATGCTTGCATCTCTCCATCTTCTGAGGTTTGTTCCACCATTGCTTGCTACATACAACCTTCCAGTCTCAAACGGTGGCCAGTTGCTCCTCAACATCAAGTGATATACTCTTCATAAAAATCAGGACTTATTCATGCAGTTGCCTAAAGACTACATGTTGCTACTTTTTTGCATTGCTCTAAGTACATTATTCAAGAATTTTCAATGTAAACATCTATGTAACAAAGATTTAGTGTGGGTGTAAATTTAATGACTAAATTTGTTCCCTAAGGATACCTTTTGAAAAATGCTTTGCCAATGCAGTATATTCTTTCAGGGTTCTCCTGCTGAGAAACATGAATGTGTTCTTGAGGGCTGAGGGCAGCCAGGAATGTTCATTCCTGTAATTATTTCAGTACATATTTCTCATTTCTTATTCCTAAATATTTGCTGCTAGGTATCAATGAGGTTACAGTGTGTTCTTTTAGGGGCTTGCATGTTTCAGACATTCAAGTGTTCTACATGAAAACAGAGGGAGCCCAGAAATAAGGTCTCATTCAATAACATGCCCACTGCAATCATTCTAAGTAATTTGGGATTAACAATGTCTCATTCTAAGGATGCAAATTCTGAAAGATTTCCTATAGACTGCATTATCCACCTACATGACATATTTTTTTGTTGAAAACCTTCAGGCACAGTATTTGAATCTGATTAGTTTTTGAATTAATCAGTGAACTCCAGTGAGTTTTGTATTACAACAGTCTCTGAAGAGTCACACATTTTAATTCTATTCCATTCAACCCAGAAATGTGAATCACTTTTAGAGATTAAAATAATCAATGGACCCTGCTTTAAAATGATACACACTTTTAAAGTATTCACTCATAAAATTTCAAAATACTATTTATTACATGCATTGTATGAGTTTTCTAGTTGAGTCTCAGGAGGCAAACCAACTTTCTTATGGTTGAGAATTTCTTACTCTTGCAATATTTGTGCCACTATTTTACCACTGGGTATATCGAACGATCAGTCATTATTGTAGCAGAATTCACAGGTGGGTAAAATTGTTAATTAATTTTCTCTTGGAGTAGCACACATAGCACCTATGAGCACTAGAAAGCTAGATAGTAAGGATGAAGCCCAACCCACATCACAGTCCATGGCCCCACACTGCTTTCCTGCTTTCTATAGGTGTCCAATTTAAAGACCTAAACACACACATATAAATATTCAAGTCTACTTTCCACATATCAGAGATTATCAGCATTTGTCTTTTTTGGGGGGTCTTTTGCTTTCTTTGGCAGGGGTCATTGAAACAGGTTTTCCGTGTAGCCCGGGTTGATCTGAGATTTTCTGTATAGCCAAGGGTGACCTTTAAGGGTGACCTTCCTGCCTCCATCTCTTTACAGCTAGGATTGCAGGCTCTGAACTTCACACCCAGGTCAATACACTCTTAATTCTGATCATCTCTCTATTTACAAGTGTTTTCTCAAATGTGATATTAAAGTTGAATTGGTGAGCAAACAGAAGTTGTTTATTAATAACCAATGAGACCAAATTATAATTTATAAGGAAATAAATTTCATCTATTTGGTTTGCATTAATTGTTGTAGGTGTGTAGGTCTTTCAGAGTTTTGTATTCCATTAGATATAGTTAACTAAAATTTTGTTGCTCATATCCATACACACCATGACAATCAAACGAAATTTTCTTACTGTATGTCACATTATTGGTTCCCGCCTTGATCACCACATTGTCATCATGGTTCCTCAGTATCAGTCTATATCCAAACAGACTTCCTTAGACTGGAAATGGAATAGTAATGCCAGTTAAATATGTTTTTATCTAAAAAGTAGAATACCATATTGATATTTATTTTGTAAAATAATCGAAAACTCCAAACATATAGATTGTCAAAATTAACTATAATAATAGTCAAACCACTGTTGCACCAATAGGCTGAAATGCTTTATGATTGGATTTAAGATTCACTCTACACATGGAAGTCATAGCTTTCACTGGTACTGGGACAAGAACCTGTGGCTAGTCAGTCATAGGCACTAATGGAGGAAGTACTACAACTATGTTGTTCAATGAACATAGGATCAAACTGCCTTCTAAAAATTAACCTCTATACTCATACGTAGTGCTGCTCTCGATTTTAAAGAAAAATTTAATAGTTATTCAATTTGAATAAATAATAGCATCAAGTCCTACGGCTATCTTTTTGTAGGAAGCATCTTTTAAAATAAATATTGTGAGTCAAGCTAAGATTTCATACAGTGTTTCTGAATGTTAATGTAGCCTCTACTGCTTTCTTAATCGTAGACTAGTTTAAGTTGCAAGATTAAGTTTCTATTCTTGTGTGAGCCAAGTTCACTTAAAAATGGAGTAAACAATGACATGGAAATTGATTTGAGTTTTTCAGGCCCAAGGAATCTGAACAAAGGAAGTGAGCTGAGCAGTAAAACATTCTAAACCCAGCATGTTGAAATGCTATTTGAAATAATCTATTTGGCTTCCTAGTTTCTTAATTTTATTTTAATTCTAATGTAGTTTTAAACTATCTAATGATTCATGGTGCTGTGTTGTCCAGTATTGTCACGACAGAAAAGTTTTCCTATGAAGTAATTTCTCATAGACATGATCAGTTCAGCTAATGTAAGTTTTCGGTATATCATCCTAATATTTCAGAAATGTGAGAAATGTATAGACATCCTAACTTCCATCAGAAGGGGATTTGCATTACATTTCACCTTATTCAAATCGTCAAACCTTACTTATCATCATATGAATAACTATTTCTTTTCTATTGATATTATTTCATGTTAAACGTACATGTTTTTAAATTTCCTCTGATGTCAGTGGCACTAAAATGCTGCCTCATTCACTTTGTACTCAAAGTCTCCAGGTATGGAATATGTAATGCATGAGGTTACTTTAATTCTCCATATCAGTGATATTCCAGTTTTATTCTTAATTTTATATAAAGGTGATGGCATATGCACACATATTGCTTGGTTTTTTGAGACAGATTCTTGTTGGCACTCATGTAGCCCGGATGACCTTAAACTCATGTCAAAACTCCACCCTTAGCCTGGCATCCTATGTGTATGTGTCACCAGGCCCAGTTTAGAGCTTCCTAAACAATGTTGATTTTTACCTTAACTACTACATTAAATTACAGAAGATCAACAAATTCATTCTTGCTTTAAAATATCTCATTCCATTTTCACTCAGTCTTCCTTTAAATAAGAACAACATTGACAAAATTTACGTTATATATTTTTCATTTTGTTAAATTTTTTATTTTTCACCAGCTCTGATCATCCATTTTCCTTGCTGCATTCTTCAAAATAGTCCTATGAAGAACAGCAAAGGATAGAAAGGAGCATGGGCTCCAGCATTTATTTCATCCATGTTCAACTAGAGGCAGTGAAATATTTTTTATAAACTTGAACTGAGGAGCGGCTGATAGGGTGGCCTCTGACAGATTTATGCAGTAAATTTGTAGAAGCAGCTCTCTGGAAACACCATTTCACCATATCACACAGAATAAAATATTGATAGGATCTGTCCAACAATGATATGTAAGTTTCAGTAGCTCCTGCCCATAGATAGGGCCAAGAGTGCAATTCTCCTTAAAAAATGAAAGAATGAAACCCCCCTGTCAATGTGTCTCTCATTGTTCATGTTTGCAATTTACTACACTTTCAGTTAATGTGGCATTCAGGTGTTAACTAAGTCACAAGGTAAGCACTCATGATCTCGGTGGGGCCCTTAAACTCTCTGCCAGCATCAGCAGTTGGCCTTAGGTCATCAGTACAAGCAGTATATATAAGAATGCTGAATCCTTTAACTATGCCCTGTGGAGTATGCTGTCTTTCTCAAGCATTTCCAGATATTTGCTGTCTTGGACTATTTATGCTCTCCATTGTTTTCCAAATCCATGCCTCCTTCCATCAGTTATCAAATGAATTGTGTATATTTTATAGCACGGAACAACTAAAAATCCTCCTTTGACTCAATTTACCTCTTACATTAGCAGTATCCTCATGCTCACTTTTAAAAAAAAATCCATATTGTCACTCATTAGACTGCAAGAAACAGTCACAAGCTTAGCTGAGAGGAAGGATAATGTTTACTTTAAAATCAAAACCTACGTTGTTGGAGTTCACTAGATAAAGGAAAGAGTGGACCTCTCACTCCCCTACCCTTCTAGATTAAGGAGTAAATAGGTTCACTTTGTTCTTTATCAGAAAGGAGGATGAGGTTTATCTCCTGTCATCTGGCAATCTAGCTTACTATGAGGTGATCAGTGACTGTGTGGGAGTGCCAGGTTCTCCTCAAGTGACTCCTTCAGAGCATGTGAGCTTCTCCTGCTTGAGGGGAATCCTGGTTTATAATGATCTTGACTTGGGCTGCAGCCTTTTCCTGGGAGAACTACCTTACATGTGACAGGTAGCTTTCTCCTGGGAAATTTAGAGTGAGCATCCAAGATGGGCAAACCTTCTTTTTGCATGATTTTTCCAAAAAACTAATTGCTTTGAACTTGCCACTATAGTACTTTTGACTCAACTCCCCAAAGCTCTGAGGATCTTTCACACACTACTGGGGTACTTATGACTTAAAAAGAAGAACATTGCAATCATATTATACTTGATATTGTAGGGTAATTTTATCAGTTATCCATGAAAATCCCCCCAGTTCTGTACTATTGTACCACAGTTATGATGATCTTGCTGTATGGTCACAATGAGTCAAGTCTGTTCACGCCAAGTGTCTACCACACAAATATATACAAGCAAACATCACAGAGCAGTTCATACAAGCCTGTATCCCTGTGCTATCCATGGAAAAGTATCAACTATGTGCCATTTTATGCCACCTTACTTCATCTTCATGGGGCAAACACAGATACTCCAGATACAAAATCATGTGCCCATTTTTCAACAACAGGTAATCAGATTTAAAAACAATTCCAGGGCTGGGCAGATAGCTTTCATGGTAAACTTCTTAACACACAATCAAGAAGGCCTTGGTTTGGATCTCCAGAAAACATGTAAAATCAATTGCGATGACTCCCATCTGTAACCCTAGTACTGAGAGGATGGAGAGAGGCAAAGCGGAGAATACTGTGAGCTAGCTGGTCTAGTCAACCCATAAGCTCCTATCTCGGTGAGAAATTCTGTTTCAAGTGTAAAGTTAGAGACCTATAGAGGTAGAAGCTCCAATGTTGACCTCTGGTACACTAGCATGCACACACAGAGACACATGTAGAATCACAAACACACACACACACAAATATACACATAGGCAAACACAGCCACACTTTATACACAGCTACACATAAATTTTTAAAAAAATAAAACATGACAAAAGGATCATTTCTATACTTTTTCTATGAAGCCAGTAATATTCTAATACGAGAACCAGGAAAGAACACACATATAATATATATACATATATATATATATATATATATATATATATATATATATATATATATATATATATATATATATACACCTACATATTTAAACCTACAGACCAATGACTATGATAAACATAGAAACATAATCCTTGATAAAATATTAATAAACTAAATATAGGCACATATCAAGAAGATCATCTAGCACAATCAACTTGGCTTCACTCTTTTTAATTATGCATATGTGTATATGTCTCTGTAGAAATGTATATCTGAATGCAGGTGGCCAAAGAGACTAGAGGTATCAGTCCAAAGTTACAGACAGTTGTGAGCCCCTAGACATAGTTGCTGGGAACTGAACTTGGTTCTTTGCAAGATTGACAAGTGCTTTTAGCTACTTGGGCCAATAGTCAACCCCTGTCTTTCCATTTATAATACTACTTTAATCAGCAACTTGATTCTTCCAACTTTCTTTTTGATTATTGTCCCCCAGTTCCTATTTTTATCCTTTCTACTTTGGTGATTTTCACTTATCAATATGTATGTAATATGTTGTTTTATTGGTATTATAAATTGAGCTTTTTTTAGAGCACTTTTAATTAAAAGAAAAAAAGATTTGAGAACTTATCAAAGCTCACCTGTGGTATAACCCATCCCATTTTATTCTATAACATCCTTTAATAATATGGTACACTTTTTACAGCTGATAAACCAATACTGATGAATTATTAATTGGAGTGTTTAGTTTATACTAAGATTGACTCTGAATTACACAGTTCTACGGGTTTCACACCAGCACAATTCCAGGAATCACCACCCTGATAGAAGAGGGCACTAATAGCATGTAGGACCATGTAAGGCATGTAGAAACACATGAGGTATAAAGGAGCATGTGGGATATACAGAGGCACATGAGGAATGCACAGGGGTAGACAAGTCATGGGGAGGCACAGAAAGCAGGCATCCCACAGAACAAGTGGGTACCTGGACAATGCTGCATAGAGCAGCTATTTAGCCGTGCCAGAGATCCAGTAGCTAGCTTCTCTCCTCTAAATTTTCTGTATGTTCTATTTATTCATCTTTCTTAAATTTCCTTAAATTCCATAATTTATTAAATTGTGGTCTATGATATTTTCATCATCCTACAGTTCCGTATTTTGAATAATTGCTTTGTAGCCATCCTCTTCTTTAAGACTGACTTCATTAATTTAGCAATATAATTGTATTTGTTGAGTTACATTAATGTAACTTACATTATAAGGAATGTAATGTAAGTTACATTAATGTAACTTTCTTTGTTATTTAATATTACTTTCTAAGATGCACCACAATTTGTTGATGAACTCATCTATAAGAAGGGCATGTTTACCGCTTCTAAGCTTTGACAAGCATGATTAAAAGAGCTATAACTTTTATCTCTCCAGTTTGTCGTTTTGTTGATGTAATTTATTAACCCATTTGTGTAAATACTACAGAGATTTACTGTGTTATAAAAATATATGAACATATTTGGATTTGTAAGAAATTGACTTTCCTGTAAGCTGCTAGACCATGTGCCTTATCACTACCAGCAAAGGATGAGAGTCCTACTGATCCAAACACACATCAACTCAACATTTCAGTGTCAATGTCTTGGATTTTGGCCACTCTAACATATTGGTAATTCACTATTGTTCTGCTTTGCAACTCCCTAATGACAAATGATACTAATAGTCCTTTCATACACTTTCTTCTGCATAGCTTCCTTGCTGAGGAGCCTCGAGATGCTTCAATCTCACTTCATTTAGATTGTTGTCTGCTGTCGTGTTACTGTTTGAGACAGGTCCTCACCTTGCAGCTGGGTTAGTCTGGAACTATGTTGCCCGTAGTGGCTTCACACTTGCAAAGAAAATCCTGTCTTGCCTCCTGGGTATGAGTTCCAAGAATTCATACTGTTGAATTGTGGGTAGTCTTGGAGATGTTGAATAATACTACTACTAGGCACACTTGGGTTAGAGGCTCTGCTTCAGGTTCTTATGATTCCTAGTAGTTGCTTTGTTCTCTAAGATCAAAGGCAAAAGCCAGCCTATAATGGATGTGCCATTTAGTAGATCTAAGTAAAGTTTTTCACATGTCTGACCTTAAACTGAAATTCTCATACTTGTCTTCTTTTCAAATAAATTCCTATATATTTAAATATTTTATTTCTCATGATAGTCTCATCAATGATCCAGCTGCATATAATATCTGTTTCCCTGTGATCAGCACCTGGAGCACCTCCATTTCTTTTTGTGTGATCATCTGAAATTCATATTTTTCCTTTAATGAATTAATTTAATTATTTATTTATTTATTTATTTATTTTTGGTGTTTTCGAGACAATGTTTCTCTGTTGTAACGCAGGCTGTCTGGCAGTCATATTTTTCTACATCATAGTTCATATCTTCTTTATATATGGTGTATAGAGAAACATTTAATCTTTCCATCATGCTGCTCTAGGGTAGAAAGAATGTACATGCCTTTAATCTCAATGCGGCACATACTTTTTTGTTTATTTGTTTGTTTTGTTTTTCTCTGTTATAACTCTGGCTGTCCTGGAACTCAATCTGTAGAGCAGGCTGGCCTCAAACTCATAGAGATCTCCCTGACTTTTCCCAGCTTGTCGAACACACCTTTAATTATTTCAGAACTAGGTCAAGGTTCTCAGTTCATGGCTCTCACTGCATGGTTTCAGTTCAGCGTTCACACTCAATTTAGAGTTAAGAGGAAAACAGTAAAGATTGACAGAATGGAAGGAGACTGAGTCAGAGCATGCTACTGAACTGAGAAGTAGAAAGTTAGAGGCAGAGTGAAGTACAGAGATAGTACAAGCCTTTAATCCCAAGTTTTAGAGTGAATCAGAGTGAAGATTTGGCAGAGTGACATCTGAGATCAATCAGATTGAAGAACAGGCAAAGTGAGGAATCAGAGGAAGAATTATCAGAGTAAGTCAGAGTGAGGACATGCCAAACTCTCAAGACATAAAAAGCAAGTTCTTTACTCAGAGAGTCAGGCAGTCAGTTAGATAATCAAGATAAGACACAGAGGCAATTCAGCAGGAGTCAGAGTCAGACAGGCAGAGTGAGTTTGGGAGAAAGAGTCAACGAACAGCAAGAGCAGTATGAAGTTGAGCAGAGCAGTTCAGTCAAAGAAGTTGTGGGAATCAGCCAGAGTCAGAAGAGTTCAGTCAGAAACAATCAGCTGGCTCAGAAGGTCAGTTTGAACCAGTCACCTTGGAGAAGAGTTTGAGCCAGAACAGCAAGTGAGTTGACTCAGCCAAACAGAAGAGTCAATTGAGTTCAATACAGCTCTGAGTTCAGAAGGAACTAGTCAGAGTAATCTCAGTAAGCAGTAAGCCTCAGAGGCTGCAACCCTCTAAGGACTGGAGGTTGAATTAGGAAAGAATAAACTATCCTCTGCCATGCCCCCAAGAGAATAATTAATAAATTGACACATATATCTAAGTCTATAGTGGTGTCTATTTTTCAAAATAGATCCAGAAACACATTGAATGCTTAAAATAAGTTTAGAAAGCCAGCTCTATTCCTATCCAATGCTTTTTCAACAGCTAAAATATGCATAAAGAAGGTAAGCAAACAGGAGAGTAGTAGGTATATACGTAAACCATCTGTGACCACTTCAGAGATACCTTTAGCACTGTATTAGTAGTTTATCAAACAGATTAGATTGCAACTGAGTTGAGTCCTGACTCCACTATAATCGCATTAGCCATATTAGTCATATCTTCCTACTGTTTTAAATGAGTGTTCACTTGAAGTGATTTCTAGCCATGTCAGCAGTGGGTAGTGGCAGTGATAGCTCTCATCTTTATCAACCTCGTTACTAACATTTATTCTTCTGTCACCATTCTGATAGGTATACAGATGTATATTGCTCTTGTTGTTTAGTAGAATTTTTTAAATTTTAATACAATTATTTCAATGTACTTTAATATGCTTGAATAAATTCACTGAACAAATTCTTAGAATATCTCTTCTGTGAGAATTCTAGTAACATTTCTTTGCAATTTTAAATGTTAAATCAGGATTATCTGATGTAATCTAGTTAGTAATCATTGATTCGTTTTAGTGTCTTAAAGAGTATTAGTCATTTTTATGTCTTTCACTAAGTAAAAATCTGTAATAATCAAGACTGTGTAGTGCCTTGAAGTGAACTTTGGCTTCCTACTGCAGACACCCATGTTATCCTAATCTGCAGCAATGATGATCTGAATATGCTTTTAACCTGGGTTAATTTCATTGCTTATACTTATGTCTCTAGTTCACAAGGCATCTACACAGGTGTGGATTCAGCTTTTTCTGTATAACTTGTCCTTCTCAGCATGCCTGCCATGAGTGTAAGCAGCCACCTTTAGACAATGTCATTTTCTATATACACATAGGTCCATTGCTGAACTTCCTCTTGTACTCATCTGAACTAATAATATGATGTGGTGACTCTCATCTAAATGGCTTGCATATTAATAGATATGTAAAGTTTGAAACCTATTTTGGAAACGTTGATTCCTCAATAAAGAAAAAAAAATACTTAAATTTGATAGGAATTTCCCTTAATGTATAAATTATGTTCGTAGAACTAATAACTTCATTGTGTTAATTGATCCATTAATAAATATGGTAACTGTCATTCAGCACTATGTCTATATATGTTAACTGGAGTGTATAATATATTCACATTAAATTGTACATTATTTTTATCAATCAAAATATTTTCAAATTAATCAACTTGTTTATTATAAAAACAACCAAACAATTTCAAATACAATTAATGAACACATATTTTCCCATGATAATCCAGACTATCTGAAGCTTTGCCCAGTGATAGTAGCTTCTTTGCAGAAGACATATAAGAATCCATACCATCAACCCTCAATCAGCAGTCTTTATCCTGCTCTATGCAGAGAGACCTGTGTTGTGGAGATAAAAATGGGACATTCATACTCTCTAAACACTAAATATCAGAGCTAGAAGTATAGTGGAAAGATCTTTCCTCAAAACTCTAGGAGACCTGTTTTAAATCTCTGTAGGCCATCAGGATCTTTGGGAAGTGTATTTTACTGAATTAAGGATTATTTCACTACTTTGTGCTTTATTATAGACCAAATTCATATAATTAATGCAAGTGGATGGAATA
This sequence comes from Cricetomys ansorgei, assembly GCA_026225945.1. Lineage (NCBI taxonomy): Eukaryota > Metazoa > Chordata > Mammalia > Rodentia > Nesomyidae > Cricetomys > Cricetomys ansorgei. Next base: position 12,069,680 of record JAMJFZ010001100.1, on the reverse strand, counting down.
AACCCAACTGGTACTTGCAGGAGAATGCAACGATTTGAGCTGCCTCCATCTTACAAAACATTTGGTAATATAAACAACAAAATCATCTCCATTAGATATCTACTATTTGATGCTAATGGATAAGATATTTTATGCAAATTTCCTACCCAAAACACCCGAATTAATAAGACACATAATATTCTCACCACAGCAGTTATAAACATAAAGGAAATTATTTTTTCCTCTACCAGAAGCGTTGGCTCAGTAAGCCCTGACTTAGCTGTATTTTCATGGTTGCCACCTTTCCTTTCCAAGGGGCACAATTTATTTTATTCAAATTACATTTCTTGTGACTGACAGGCACAAACTGAAAGATGCTGAGTCAGGCCATCTGGCATTCTTCATTTGCTTATTTTGACACCTTTCTCATTTGTTTGAGTAATTCACAGAGCCAATACATACAAACATTCCAAAACACAAGGCACTTTAATGCCTAGATTACATTAGATTACATTTAAAGGCAAAGGCCCAAACTAATGGGATGACTAATGTTTATTTTGTGACTAGAAAACTAGGCGAGACCTGGAATGTTATGGTATATTTAATATTGTGATTAAGAACTATAGTTTGTTGTGGAAGTCTCACAAACAGATCTAGGTAAGAACACATGGTATTTTTATCACTGTGTTTAGATATGTAAATGAAATTACTTTTTGCCACAAAAAGTCCATTTGCATACAAAGATATGATTTAGTGTCTTTGTTTTCATGTTGGATAAGTATACATTTTATATCCAGGAGTTATCTTTTCCAAAGAATGTTGTTATTGACAGGTGTTAGGTAGAAGATGAGTCCAAAGGATAATATTACCATATTTTAAGAGACATGGTAGAGCTGAAAAGATGGATCAACCAGTAAAGTAGCATTCTACATAAGCCTGACGGCCCGAGTTTGATCCTTGGAACCCACATAAAGATGGTTAGGAGAGAGTCCAACACACAAAGTTGCCCTCTGATCCCCACATGAGCCTCCCATATATCATATGCACAAACACATTCAATTATAAATCAGAATTAATGTTGAAAGAGCGTGGTAAAATAAATTCACTACTAACTCTTTTATATGCATTGCATCAGAATTCATATACTAACTTATTATAATAATTGGTACAATTAAATTAAATTAATTTCTGGGCTTTGGTGGCTGTACATTCATTTCCACAATATCTCCTGAAACATTAAGAAAAAGATTAATGTATTTTTATATTTTCAAGTTGTTTGAAGAGAAAATTAGAGTGAGAGACAGAAGGAAAATCATGAGTGAATAGGGTGGAGTAGAAGAGGAGGTGGAGTTTTAGGAAGCTCCTAAATCTTACAGAATTCCCAAGGCCCCTCTGCAAGGTTGTGTGAGCAATAACAGTAGCCAGGAAGAAGAGACTCTCCAATCATTCGTGCTGCATGCAAACCCTACACAGAGACCTGGGATGCAGGCAGGTTTTTCCATGATGCATTCATTATCTTGCTATATGCCCTCATCAAAATTCCTGAAATTAACCAAAATGAACTCACTGGTTTGCTAATCTAGACAGGAGTGGAAACATTCTTTGCTCTGTCATTTGAGTTCTGTTAGAGGAAATAGACATTTTTTTCATGACTCCTCAGGAAAAGACAGTCAATAGCAACAAACTGCTTTTATTTTCCTGTGTGTGTATGTCTCTCTCTCTCTCTCTCTCTCTCTCTCTCTCTCTGTCTTTCTCTTTGTGTACACATGAACAGGTGCTGTATTCTTCCATTAGCAAGCACTGCTTCACACACTGCAATTTATTGTATAGCATAACCAACTACAGATAACAATACTGTGTAAAGAAATACAGAGGAGATACTCTTCAAAGGACAAAATTTGATCCACAATCCACAGAAAGTTGTGCTACTCCTATCATACTAAAATATAAAGAAGAAAATATGACACAATGTAACTGCGAAACCCCTATTCTTTTTAATTGAGTGTGTAAATATTTAACCAGGCCCCTGCAGTGAAGACAAACCTGTCGTTCATGCTCTTATCAGTGTTTCTCCACATTCTTTTCAAGAGGAGATTTTCAGTCATGCATTTTTAATCAAAATCCCATCATTTTAGTGTCTCAGTTGAGTTAATGCAAAAATAACATATGAAGGATTTTTCTGTAGGATGATGTTTCTGGTTGTGAATCTTTAGAAAAACAAAACACTTGCTGAGAAGTATTCCTTTTTTAAAAAAGTTCCATTTCTATGTATGTTAGTGGACAGCCTACTGTTCCAGACAGCCCAAAAGGAGTTATTCTAACTCCAAAAGCAAAGCAACCTTGAGTACAATAGTGAGTGTCCTTACTTACAGCTGTTATTATGCTGTGAGCACTCTGCAAGCTAAGCTGAAACCTGAGGCCCTCCTGCAATTCACACCTAGGACAGAGAGAATAAAAGATTACCTGCAGTCCTAATTAACTTTGACTGTTGTGAGTCTGTCTATTCAACACCATTTGTGTCAGGTGAAAACTGTGGTTTTATTACCATTCCTGTCCTCAGTAGTGGCTCACAAATGAGGGATTTCAATGATGCACTTACTTGATCTGGCAGTTCCTGGTGTTCTGGAGCCAGAACTCTGCTTCTGTAGCTTAGCTCCAGCTAAATTGATGAACAGTTATGATTCACAACAAAATTGTTGTTTTAAAATTCACTAGTGACCAAAACTTTAAGTTATAATTACATTCAAGACAGTTTGTACTGAAGCAGTCTTTGTTTTTCTAAAATTGCATTAGTCTGATTCTTAGCTAATTACAGCTTTGAATTTAGCAAGAGATGGCATATACTTGGAAGCAATGTGAGATTATTAAAAAATTCAATGTAGGGAAGCTGAACTCCACTATCTGAGTATAGAAGCCTGCGATATCCAGTTCACAACATCAGGATCTAAAAACCCCTCAGGATGCAGGTATATCAGGCCTAGACATATTGCTAACTATAACAACTAAGGAAACTTAGTTTTAACAAATACACAAGGTAGTACCTAAAATAATGCGTAGATGATGATGATGTACCTAATTATAGTCTCATTTTCAGATGCAGGATTCCACTACTTATACTACTTGAATATTAAACATTATGTGTAAAATAGCACATTGTTTATAAAGTAATTTATATGAAACTGGCTTTATTTTATAATTTTGTTGTTTTAGAGCCATTAGCTATAGCAGGGTTTTAGAAACCATCTCAATAAATAGGGTCACAGAAAAAAAATGCTTGATTACTCATGATCTACACGTGCTGTCAATAGAACACCTGAGGAGCTTCTGTGTCAATAAAAAAACCCTGAAATCAGATGGTCAGGGTTCCATTGTCCAGGATGGCACTTACCATGAGAGGTGGTTTCCTCTGCTGAGGCGTTCAGGAAACACTAAGAATATCTCCAGCTGATTTCAATAAAAAGCCAATACAACTTTCTGAATGAGAAAACATGGACGGCTAAGGCAGATGGTCTTGCCTCACATGACTGACTCACAGGCCTCAGTCTCTCATGGCTCTGACCTGTTTCTCCTGGTGCTGACTCAGAGCACAGACATCTAGGCATTTTATTGAAGAGAATCACTTTTATCACACAGGCCTTAGTGCATAATGAATAGAAGAACTTCTACAGTGCACCAACCCACAATTTCAGCCCTTTTACAGGCCAGTCAAGTCCCAGGGCAAGGTCTTCCCTGACTGGTAAGTGCTTAGATTGGGGAGGACCCAGTAAAGTTCCTCCAGTATTTTAATACAATGCGATGCTTTCTGCACCAGTATCAGTGGGCAGAGTTAACATTAGAAAGATAAATGCTCCATTTATGGGTCATTGGGTAGATAATTGCTGGTGCTCCAAACTAGGTTGCTTTCTGCATTCCAGAGACCACAAATAGAAGAAGGTGGTTCCAGCAGCTGAGGAAGGCGACCTTCTGACAGTGGCTCAGGCTGCTAGATAAGCAGCTGCTCACAAATCTTATTACTTCACAGAAGTGCATATAGCTTTATAATATGTTCAAATATACCACATCACTGAAGTCTGGCCGGGTTTGCATCTATGAAAATGCCTCCATGTCTTTATTGCAGACTGACACAGTAGTGTATGGCTAAATCTTGGAAGAGAAGACAGAAAATTTTAAGAGCCAGAGGACCAAAATGTCTGCTTTGAGAAAGTGTTTTCCGTATGTGACAGAGAAGCTGCACCCATGACAGCTCAATAATATGGGTGACTTAACAAGACTTGGCTAGTGAGAACACCAGCTGACATGCAAATGTGGATGTTGAAAATCTTATAATACTGCACCCCTAGATGAAGATCTCTAGGCAACTAATAACTACTGTAAAAGTGAAAAATCAGTCTTCTCCAGGGGACAAGTTGCCTGATAGATTTTGTAAATCCCAAATCTGGTAGAGAATAAGACCACCACAATTGAGCCAAATTTGAAGTAAGCAAGATTTAATTAAATTAATTAAATACTGGCCAGGAAGATGGACTCTAACCAGGTCCATTCTGAAGTACCCGTGGAATGAACCTGTTACCTCCAGAGCTCCCACAGAATGGAGCAGAGTCATGTGGCACAGGTGCTTAAAAAGGCAGAACCCATAAGGCTACCAGGTCCAATCAGTGGTAAGCATATGACCTGATGTACTTCCTGTCTAAGCTGTCTCCTGCACCAAGCACATCTGGTGCATTTGGAGAACACCTGGTGCCGTAGGGTCAAGTTGGGATCTAGGCACTCCCTCCCCAATAATCCAAGAATGCCTGTCCTTGGGCAAGGAAGATTAAGGGACCATCTCACCTGAACAGTCCCACCAATCATTCCAGGAATTAATTTTTTCTTTTAGAGATGTCTTAGGCACAGTAACTATAATTTAAAACACAACTTTTGCTCTTATAATTATCCAATATCAAGTGATAAGCTCTGAGCACATACATATATGAGCAACACTAAATGAAGTCAGTAAGATATAGCTAGATAAGTAGACATACAAATAGATAACAAATATTTTTAAAAATCAGGAATTGGGTCAAGAGTTTGAGAAACTCCGGAGGAGTTGAAAGGGAAGAGAAGCACAAGAAAATGATGTAAATTCAATGCTCATGTATGAAATTTTCAAAAATTAATTTAAAATGCCTCCGGTTGCTGTCTTCCAATTTTCTTCAAAATATTTAATAATTTCTCTTTGATGCAAAATTAATCACAAGACTATGGCTACATAAAAAGAACAACACTAAATTCTTGGTAAAAAGTAAGATGTGAATTTTGGGAGACAACACATCAATAACCAATAGGTGAAAGCGAGGCGTCTTTTAATACGATTGCAAATGTACAATTCATGTTAAATCACTGCAGGACTATATGAGGATATGTTAACCAATAAAAAATAACAAACCCTCCAAGCAAAGAAATTATTAGAAGGGAATTTGAAGAAGAATTTAAAATTGAAAGTGAAAATAACTTCTGTTAGCTACAAGACAAAATAATCAAACCTAAAAGAAAAAGTATGCTTCTAAAATTTCATCAATAACATTCTCAAAAGGAACCAGTTACTGTTCATTTATTAGGAAGGCATTCTTATTTATCACACTGAGAAACTGTAGTTTAAGTGGCTGGAGAGAGGAATTGGTTGAGAGCACTTGCTGCTCTATCGGAGCACCCATGTTCCATCCCCTAACCCATACCTTTGCTCCAAACTACCTGAAGCTCCAAGGCCAGGGCAGAGTTCACACAAATGGCACACTTAGGCATACACATACAAATAAATAAAAAGAAAGGAATTGTAGTTTGTGGAAAACATAGATTATTAAAAAAAAAGAAAAAAAAAAAGGCCCTGTAAGCTCAGCAGTTAAAAATACTGGCTGTTTTCTCAGCAGACCCCCGGACAATTCCCAGAACCCATTTGGCAGCTCACAACAATTTACCACTTCAGTTACAGGGAATTTTCTGGCTCTGTAGGCACAGGGCACACAAATGATTCACAAATATACATGGGAACAAAACACTGATACATTTATAAAATAAAATAAATATTTCAAACACAAAAAGAGAAGCTGAAAATCACTGAGTTTTGCTAGATGTAAAACTATTTCAGATGTAGAATGCACATAAGTGGAATTAACAAAGTTCTTGGAATTAATACTGACAAAAGTACAATTAAGTAATAATAAAAGGCTATATTTGCAAATTCCAGTCACAGACTAGAACATTTGGGCCAAGAGTAATTTTATCACAGGCAACCTGTTAAATTAGAATCATTTCTGGTATATCTACCTTGGATAGCAAAATACGTTCTGGTTAATTTTAACAGTATATGACCCTGCTCGTGATGAGGTATCATAATGATGCCTTTTAATGAACATCTTATACTTGTTACTAGTCACATATTAATTTCAACTTCAAAATGCAAAACTTTAATCTACTTTAAAAATTCAGGTCGTTGACATGCTCATGTTCTGTAGCTTCACACTCTAGTTAAATGAGTTAATTTATAAATAGTGATTAAAATATTCTTGAACTTTGGATTTGAACATTTATGTGCTAGACATGTGTGTGCGTGATGAAGAATCCATCATATTCCTATGTATAGATGGGAATCCCATTGCATTATACAATATCAGAACTTAAATTCTGCTCGCATACCTGGAGAGTACAAATAAAACACATGGTGTGGTTCATTTAAATCACTTAACAGCCTTCACCATATTTGCTTTACGCTCAATGCAAAAGACTTCCATTTTTATTATCAGTTTTATATTCTTGAAATATTTATAAACATCATTAGTTATTGGAAAAGCTGCGGTTTCCCTTGGGCAAGAACATCTGGCCTCGTAACTATACAACTGTATTGTTAGCAGTAGAAAGAAATTTTGTGTTATTTATGCATTTAACATTTTCTGAGAGCCCATTCCTGAAGAATCATACACTTTGGACATAGAGAAAACTACCTTAAACTACCAAGGATTTATCCTTCCTGCTGCCTAGTCTTCATAGTGCCAAAAGGTGTTATGCAAGCTACTGAGGGAAGAAAGACATAAATGGACCCACCCAGCACTAGACTCTGCATGCTGTAGTACCAACCTGTGCCTAGTGACATAACTGAATCACAACTGTTATGGAGTTTACTAACCACTTTCTGATTAGGTTTGAGTCTTGCTTCACAGGATGGAATGGAAATAGAGAGGTGGACTAGTGAAGTTTAAAAGCCATAATCAAGGGGGAGGGGGTGGAAAAATGGAGGAAACTAAGGAGTGAAGAGGAAGGCTAAGCCAAAGGGGTGGTCCAACCTGAATTAAAGCCTACTATCTCACAATTCAATTTTAAAAAAAAATGAAGGAATAGTAGAATACATGTGCTATGCAAGAAGATGGGAAATACTGAGAGTTAAAGGATTAATTGGTATGCAGAGAGAAGGTACTAATGGGTGGGTTAAGTAAAACTACAGAAGTCTATGGAGGGCTTATGGAAACTAATAGTTACTAAGATATAAATTTTAAAAATTAGACCTCAAATGAAATTATCCTGCAAGGACAATGATTCACTAAGAAATCGTGGGTTATTAAATTAGAACTACAGCACAATGCGCAGGATATACCTGAACAAGTTATTGGTCAGGAATACCATTGGTATCTCTAAAATAACACAAGCTATTGCCATAATTACCCACAATGATTATACAGTAAAACATTATTGATGAAGACACTACAGACTTACACCTCAAACTTCCTCCATGATGTCTAGCTCTCATAGGGTTGGAAGGTGCTGTTCAACTGATGGAGAGAAAAGACTGCAGTGATCTTACACAAGGTTAGACATTACATGCCACATGGCTGACTTTTCAGGCAAGATCTTCCCACTGGTGCAATAATGGTATGACTTTCATGGGCTAACTAGCTACTTTCTGATGAGTTTTGAGATCTGCTCCACAGGAGGGAATTTCTCAATTGGTATATTAATACTAGTTATTGGCTATCCAATATCAAATGACTAGCCCTGAAAACGTACATATGAGTAGCATTAAATAGACTGAGCAGGTTATTTTTAGAAACATTTATGAATATACCTATATGTATGTGCATGTGACAGCACTTAAAAAAAAGCAAATGTGGATTTGAAAGCAGCAAAGAGTGAAAAGCAGCAAAATGTGAAAAGGTTTGGAGGGAAGAAAAGGAAGAAAAAATGTTATACTATAATTCAAAAATTAAAACAAAAATAAATTATATAATAATATAAAGGAAAAGAACAAACTGTTCATGGATGGAGAGTTCATAATCCCTAGACTAGAACTCACTATTGGTATTTTTTGAAATGATACTATTGTCAAATTGCTCTCTAGATATTTACATTTATACTTATAGACTTGGACTCCTCAGAACCTTGCTCACAGCAGCTTCCTTTGCTGTGGGCAGCAGTCAGTAGAGTGATGCTAACTGGTCAAAGTGTTGAAAATAAGAGACTGAGTTCTCAGGCCTAAGTGGGGTATCTGTATCAATCCCATCACCACCACCCATAATGTTCAGGGGACATTGAAGAAGAAGAAATGGAAATGTGAAAAAAGGAGGGTAAAAAGTAATGGAGAAATGCTATGAAATTCTTTAGATGTGACATGACTACTATACCAATAAACTCACATCAACTGGTCTGTGAATAAGACCTGTATGAGATCAAGCCAGAGAGTGTTCTAGCATTGATGGGGGGAGGTGATGTTTAGGCCTTACTTCTTTCTGCAGAGCTATTGGTAGCTGATAACTGATAAGAGAAGAAAGCTTTTCTGAGAAAAATGTGGCCACTGGCAGGTTTCCCATGCTCCATTGGGTAACACCATAGTAATGCATATATTAGCAGCACTAATTGTACTTGGTACATTATAAGAAAAATGATGACATAAAATTGGTAGGGAGACATATTGGAGGATACAAAGGTAGTTGGACAGGAAATAGGGGATGAGTGTGATTATTCTTCAATGTATGAATATTTGAAGAATATATCAAAATAATTTTAAAGCACAAAAAATGATTTTAACATGAGAATAGACATCAGGGACAAGTGTTATATGGCATTAAGAAAGAATTTTTTAGCTAGGATTTATAATTAATGATGTGTGCATTCAAACCTATTCGTTAATGCTTGGTGGTTGTCTTAGTTTGCTTTATATTGCTATGATAAAGCATGGCCCAAAGACAACTCAGAGAGGAAAGGTTTATTTGATTTATACTTTTATGTCACAGTCCCTAATTGAAGGAAATCACAGCAGCAACTTGAGGCAGGAACCAGAAAGCAAGTTCTGAAGAAAGACCATGAATGATTGCCTCTTCTTGGATTGTACTCCTGACTTTCTCAGCCTGATTTTTAAACCACCCAGAACCATTTCTGAAGAATGGCAGTGTCCACATGCTCACAGTGGGCTGGGGCCTCCCACAGTCATTGATAAAAATACAAAATAAAAAAATTTAAAAATTTAAAAAAAACCCACAAACTTTCCTATAGGCAATTATCACTGAAGTAATTTTTTTCAATTGTGTTTTCCTCTTTAATGATGACTCTAGCTTGAGCTAAGTTAACAAAACAAGCTAACTAACTGACTAGCTAGCTAGCTAGCTAACTAACTAACTAACTAGCCTGCACAGGAGTCATTGGTAGTAATTCTGATGGAACATTTGTTTTTAATTTTTAGCTATGAGGAATCATAATTATATGAGATTTTTTAAAAGCCATCCTTTACAAATCCAGTGATTTTTCACGTTATTTGGTAAGAATTAATAAGTTTTTACAAACCAAGTACATAATTTTCTGAATGATCATTGTATTAATTTTTATTATTTAAAACAATTTTAAAATTTAAATATATTTTTATCATATTCTACCACCTCCCAAGTTCATCCAGATCCTCTCTTACTCCTTACTTACCAATCTTTAAGTTCATTTGTAAATACAAACAGAAAATCCAATGAAACAAAATGAGCTAACCTAGAAAACAAATTATCTCATGCAAAAAGGAAAACAAACAACAAATACAAAAACCCACACAAAAATGTAACCAAATAAAACCACACATACAAAAAATTGTGGAGCCTATTATTTTCTGGTCAATAACTCCTAAACATGAGATCTGCCCTGGAGTGGTTGATATACAAGTACCATTCTATTGGAGAAAACTGATATTTCCTCTCCCAGCAGGTATAAATGAGAGTTAGGTTGTTAACCTTTATCCTAATGGTTGCATTTACATTCATTCATCTTTCCATTTATTCATTCATTTTTTAAAATATAAAAATAAAATATAATAAGATAAAAACAAAAGCTAGGTCATAGTATTCTTAATTTTAATGATTCAGTATGGATTATTCAAAAATAATTTTGGGAAGAAGAGTAATTTAAGTAAGATTATAAATAAACATATATATGTGTGTGTGTGTGTGTGTGTATGCATATATATATATATTCATTTGTTAATGGTTATATTATGAATGCTAGTAACCTCATGAAGCTACTACATAAGAGAAGAAATAGGAAAAATAAGAATGAGTAAGTCGTTTTTTCACCAATAGGACCTTGTCATCAGGTTAAAGAGAGTAACTAATAGACTTGACATTATCTTGTGATGCTTGGAAGGTCCATGGTACTACTTTGACCAATGTCTCAAGAAGATGCAACTCATTTCTGGCACCAGAGGTTCTACTTGATAACATAAAATGTCTAGTTGAGGCAATCTCTCCCCTGTTATAAAGTGACTCTATTTAAATTCCATATATATATATATATATATATATATATATATATATACATGCATACATATTTTAGGAAGATTTTACAATAGTAGGTTTCTATATGGCTTTTAAAAGGCCTCTGATGTTAGTTGTCTCTCCTCATATTCCATTTTTCCTTTGTCCTTATAGCCCTCTCTCCATTTAATCCTCCCATTCTGACTTCCCCTTTATCTTTTTATAACACTGTACTATATTTAGCCTTTCTTAGAAGATTCCATTTTATCCTCAATCCCTTACTAGTGACTGGACCTGTGTAGTTTTTTAGATTTAACATACATATTGAAAGCTTAAAAGCTAGCATCAACATATAAAACAAAATATGCAATGTTTGTCTTTCTGGGTCTAGGTGACCTCACTTATAATAATTGTTCCTAACTCTCTCCATTTACCTGAAATTTTTATATTTTTTCTTAGCATATGAATAATATTTTATTATATAAAATGTACCACATTTTCACTATCCATTTCTTAGTAGAAGGAAATCTAGGCCATTTTAATTTGGGGATATTATGAATTGAACAGCAATGAACAAGATTGAACAATTATCTCTGTAGTAAGATGTAGAATTCTTTGGTTATATGCCAAAGAGTAATAAAGCCAAATCTTGGTGTAGATTGACTTTTGGCATTTTGAGGAACGGACACACTTATTACCATAGGGGTTATATAAGTTTACGCTCACCATGCAAGAATAAGTATTCCCCTTTCCTGGTATTCTCTCCATTATTCACTGACATTTGTTTTATTGATCGTGTCTATTCTGACTGGTTAAGATTTAATCTAAAAGTAGTTTTAATTTGCATTTTCCTGACTGCTAAGGATATTGAACTTTTTAAAAAAAAGACTTTCACCATGTGTGTCTATCTTTTGAGACATTTTTTTCTTAATGTTAATTTTTTGCCTAGGACACAACTTACTTATGTAATTGAACATTGAAAAGTCAAGCTCATGCCCAACTAGAGGCTTCAGCACTACTGACTAGCATTCACAGTGCTGGGAGGTACTGCACATGCTACAAGAGGAGAAAATTAATCATCGGTAGCACCCATCTACAAACTATGAGAGCTAAAACAGAGACCTTCCTGAAAGATTTGCTGGTTCAATAGTGGCACAAATGATATGGGAGTAACTAACCACTTTTTATTGAATTTAAGGCTTGCTTCATGAGATGGAGTCCATACATAACATTGCTACAATGGGACAGAGCCAGTGATTAGATTAGCCTAGGGAAAAACCTACTAGTATTATTGTTCTAAAGGAACATAGCAATAAAATGACTCCTAATAACGTATTGCTATATCCACATAGGAGAAAATGGCCCAATACATCACAGAAACTCCTTCTTGAAATAAATGGTAATTCACAAATATTCACAACTTGATAATGTGCAGAAAGTGAAAGACTTTGAAGAACACAGCCCAAAATGGATGTCTTTATTAAAACCCTCCCCTCAACGTTCAAGCATCTATGAAGAAGAGTATTGTCAAAGCCAGAGGTAGTAGAAGATCCAAATGAAACTGTCTTCCAAACACAGAAGGAGTGATATACATATGAAATCACAGAAACTGTGCAGGTTCAAAACAGATAAAATCCAAACACTGAGAAGATGAAGTGGACATGAAGTCCCACCTCCAACTAAGAAGTGATTTATAATTAGCCCATGCTGGGAAAGGGAAAATCATTTTTCTCCAGTTTTGCATCATTGAGTATATCAACCATGCTCCAAGGAAGGCTAGATTCCCAGAAGTAGTTGGTGACACAAAACAGATTCCATATTTTTATGTGTTCTTTTTGTTTCAATTTTTGTTCTGAATTTTTTTTTGGTCTATTGATTTTCTTTTGTTTGTTTGCTTGTATGTTTTAATTTTGCTTTTTTTTCTATTTTTTTGAGGAGAGAGAAAGGGCATGATGTCTAAATAGGGAGGTATGGAGGTTGCGGGAGGAGTTGTAGAAGGAAGAGCACACAATCAAAATGTATTCAATGGAAAAATGTTAACAAGATTAAAAAGGAAAGATAAGAAAGTAAAGATTGGCATAAAGTTGTTTGAATTAGTGCCTTTAGTAATAATCAATTGTAAAAATTTGTAAAATTACTCATCACTTTCACCAATTGTGAGTAAGCACCTTCAACGGAAATTTAAAAACCACCAAATTTGCAAGATAGTAAGAAAACTGAAATTGAATAAGATGTAAGAATTTATTTCAAAGCATACTGGAGGCTCATAGAGCTGGGATGTGCTCAGTGAGTACAGGGCAGAATTGATAGCGTGGTGTCAAGGTGGCAGGATAGAACTGTCTTATGAGAATTGTTGCTTCACCTCTACACTTGTGCTGTATTTGGTGTGTCCCATGCCCACAAAATAAACAAGTAAATAAATACATAAGTGTGTTTAAAAAAACTAACATGGAGATAAATATTAGTGACAAATTGTCAAAAGAATAGTTGCAAGCATGGAGCTACTTCTATAGTTACAATCTTTATGAATGGAACACTGAAACCCAAATATCATTTTTTGTACCTTAATTTGCAAATTAAATATAATCCTATCGCACAGTTAAATAAAATGGTTAGGAAAGTCAATATGACTATTGCAAAATATTTTATGGGAAAATATGTTCTAAAAAATAAGTCAACTTTGAAGAAAAAAATGAGCAGAGTTCTTTGGATCATGCTACAGAAATGCAAAGAAGACCTGGCTGACTAACCAGAAAGAATAGAGAGAGCAGGGACAAGAAGCATGGTCAAGCTGCAGATACGGGTTCCATTGAAAATCAGGAATGTATGTTCCCAGCTGGATTCCAGGTTTAACAAAGCTATGTCAATCTTACAGTTGTGTGTTTGTGGCTTAGAGATAGATATTTTGAAGTATGTGTTTTATGGAATATATTTCGGCTTTAAAAATAAAAGTTGATTTGCCGTGAAGGATGCTGTGACATGGGTTCCAGAGAGATGACAGACAGGATATGTCAAATTTCTGAACAAGGAACCTCTGAGAATCAGCAGGTACACATGCAAAGATACACTATTTGTATATATTTATTAGGATTATACCGTAATTATAAAAAATACCTCTCATTAAAATGCCATGCTATCCTACAGATAACTTGAATATTTAGTTTATAATTTCTCTCATAATTAAGAAGCTTCTAGCTTTACCACTTTTAAATTTTAGATCGATTAGGTTTCTTTTCATTTTTCTAAAAATGAAGTTATAATAGCTACATGCTTAATTTGTTTTTCTGTGTTAACTACTGTAAAACTGATACATTGGATGAGTATAATACCACTGTCTTTATGTGCCTGAGCAATATTTTTGTGTCATGTTATCTTAACTCAATTATCTTATTTTGCCTATATTGTTTGTGTTACAATACACACACATACACACACACACACACATACACACACATATATATGTTCATATATTACAGCACTCTCTCTCTCTCTCTCTCTCTATATATATATATATATATATATATATATATATATGAAAAGCAACTTTGCAACTTTTTAAACATTTGTACACATGTTTAGTCACGCTTATCCTGCTCACATCTGAGAAGGTAATATGCTGGCTCATAGGATTATCCATTACAGTTTTATGCTGTAGTCAATGCTGAGTATTATCCACTGATTCTTCTTATTCAAGTCATTATTCAAAGCAGAGAGTGGTATGTATACCTTGTCGCTGGTAGTATTCAACACATAGTACATTTTGAATTAGATGATCCTAAAGAAGTCAGACTTTGGGCGTTTCCTGCTATTATAGCACCTATGGTTCAAAGCAAGATTCTGTGACAGGGTATAAAAATTTTTAGAAATTAGTCATAGAACAGCAAGAAATAAGTACCTAATTAATAAAATCTGACAGCTGACCTATTATCCTTTAATGTGGAACAGCCGCTTTTGGCTTAATATAGTAGTCATCCTGCAGATATTCATTTACTATTCAGATTTCTCTCATTGCTTTAATTATTGCAAGAAAAGTGAAATGTGAACTCTGTCATTATGTGTGCTATAGTGTAGGTACAAGAGTGATGTGTGGTATTATCTATTTTATAATAAAATTAAAAAGATCTAATCATATACAACCTTTTCTTTAAATTCTAGGAAATAGATTCTTCTGTTGATGTGAGTATGTAGGTTGTTATTCTCTGGAATTGCTTTTTTCACTTGGTTTACTGAGTGTCTCATGGAGAAGGGGAAAAACTCCTGCTTTGAAAAAGATTGCTTTTATATTGTGTGTGGTGTCATAGATCACAGTTGGAAGGCACACAAAATAAAATTTTTTCTAGAATCCTGTAAAACATTAGGTTATTGAATAGTTAGATCATGTTAGATGATAGATAGATGATAGACCATTGATAGTTAGATAGAAAGATACTTAAAATGATAGATGATATACATGTAGTTACATAGAAGTATATTAGGTAGTAAATAGATGATAGGTAGATAGATTTGATAAAACAAGATACACAGAAACATGCACAATATCGTAATCTGTTTGTTGTTAGAAAACTAAAGTCCTGTTTGTAATTAATTTCTACTGGTTTTATAAAATATTTACACTTTGATGCTTTTTGTCTGCATCATAGCTCATCGTGATATTTGAATGTACATTCCTACATGTTTCATTTGTTTTAATTTTCATTAATAAAATAAATATTTATCAAATATTAGGAGTCATGCGCTATTTTATTTTGAGTTATAGCACGAAGTTTTATAAACTGCATTTTATGGGATCTAGAAAGCAGTGAATGAAAGCACTTATGACATATGCCTTTCATGAATACATTAGTGAGGTTTAATGTTTATTATCTATAGTTTATAATTAACAAAACAATTTCCAAGACAATTGTGAATGCTATGCAATTGCACAGTTAAGTTTTGATGGGGTGAGGATTTGAACCAAGATGTGTTGAAGATATCAGACTATTACCTGTTCCTCATTAACACATTCAGTAAATAGAATCAGGAACGAAGTCAACTGACTCATGAGAATAACTCTCTAAAAGTCAATTTGGTGTATTTTAAGGAATTAGGCTACAAAACATTTTTAAGACAGTCACCAGAGTTTAATAAGAACTCATGAAGAGATCAGTATTTAAGGCCACAAAATTATTAAAGAATGTCTCTGAATTTGAAAGTTTTCCTTGTTTTTTAATATCAAATTTACACAGAAAGAGATAGGCTCTCCTTTTGAAGTCAAGGATACTATTTATCATCTGGCTGTCCACACTGAATGTCTTACATGGATACTTGAATCCCTCCTCTTGACATAGTCCTCTTTCTCCACTAATTATTTCATCTCATTATGTTTTTTTCTGTTGCTTTCCCATTTGAACTTTCCTCCTTGGACCTCCCTTTACGTGATAAGGTTAAAAGAAAAAGCTAAGATAAGAAAGGAGACTCATTCTACATGCTAGAATCTCGTTGACTGAAGGTGATGAGGAGTGGGTGTCACTTGTTAAAATAAAACAAAACACTGACTTCGCTGTTTACTGTCTCCTATGCAAGTTTGAAAGACACCTCTATAGCTTGACTCCACGGTCTAAGTGAACATTTATATTTCTTTGCGCTGATTTGGTGAATAATAATTTTTCTTAAACTAATATTTATAGTTTTGCCACCTTGAATGGTACAGGTGGCTAGGGTAATTTTGCTGTATGTTCAAGGAAATTGTCAACAGTTAAGAGACCCTTAGTACTAGCATCACTGAGCTCAGTCCAGAGGCCCATGGACAGGCCTTTCAGATTAAGAATTTATAGCTTTAAGTCCGAAGAACCAGTGGCTTCTGAGTCCAGAGGCTGTGGCCTCTAAGTGCTAACTCAGCTCAGAGGTTTATAGCTCTGGGCCTCTGTCAGTAGGTCAGCACTCAGCTTACTGGATCCCTAACTGGAACTTTGGCTCATAATCTTGGGTGCAAACTTTTCAGATGTTGGGATCCATAAATTTATTTTTGCTTTACCCTTTGAAACCTCTTGACTCTTTTGTCTGTTAGAGTCCTTTTGTCTTATTGGCTGCTGCTACTCTCTGCAGTCACCCTTTTACTACTGAGTGAGCAGAGGGTTAATAGACTCAGGAGTCATCCTCAGTGCTCATAGCCTTGGAAATTACTCTTAAGTCTCCTTACAAGTTCTTCTGGAACCTCAAGCTGTAAACTCCTCTGTGTTTAGTTTGACATGCTTGTTTTTGGCTCCTCACACCCAGCTAACCCCTGACCCCAACACACTCACACAAGGTATGTGTAGTAAGAATCACAAGCAGAAAAAATAAACTTTTGGAAGAGGCATTTATAATATTTCAGTACAATGAAAGTAGTGTGCAGGAGAGAAGTCTTCTTGGCCGATTAAAAGAGACTGAAGAATAGGACTTTACACGACCAAATAGTGTTAAGAAAATATCATGTCCAGATATATATTAATAAAAAGTAAGGACAGCTCTCAGGAAAGGAATATCTGGTTGCCTTAGCAGAGGTCCATCTCACATCTTCTCACATGGTCTCCTCCCGCCTCTGCACCTGGCTCTCCCTGTTTTTTTTTTTTTTTTTTTTTTTTTTTTCCACCTCTCCCTCTGCTTCGGCCACTAGGTCCTTTATTCATTTAAAAGTCCCTCCTTCCTCCACACAGGCCTTAATTGCACAAGTGAATGGAACCTAACATCCCTTCAGTGTCTGCCAGCAGACTTGACACCTATCCCCGTGGGTGTCCAAGCTAAGGAAGACTAGAGAAGACTCTGGCTGCAGTACCTGCATGGGCTATAGGAATCCTTCATCTGCATTCGCATAAATGAATGGCCTGTTCATGTGGATATACGGGGGACTACTCCATTAACAGAAGTGTTAACAGGTGGAGGAAGCAAGTCTCTCAATCTGCAGGGGATAAGGAAGCACCCTTCCCCCATACAGCACGTACACAGGGGTTTGATCCCATTAAAAACAGAATATAAATATATCTTTATTTTTAAAGATATTAAGTAAAATATTTAATTTAAACCTCCCACTGCAAAATAGAGCACAATAATCTGTGCACAGCTTCTGGTTCCACTAGGCACAGCCTCATTTGTGCATGGCTTTTAGTTATCAGAAACCACAGCATTGAATTTCCTCCCATCAAGAGCTCTTTGTTGAGTGACCAAGGAAAGTACTCACTTATGGCAGCAAAGACTACCAAAAGGGTGCATCATCTAGTGACCACAAAGGCTAGTCATAGTTGAAGTGTAGTTTGCTTCATAGGTTGTCTGCAGTTGTAAACAAGCTGGATTTATTCACAGTTGTGGCTTCTGCAGCACCATGATCACTACTGTCTTATAGCTGCGTGAGAGTGTCCTCCAGGCATTGGTGAAGTAGTTTAAGCAACTAGGGTGCTCTGGAAATAGGTCAACTGCTCCTCAAAGATGAGAGAGTTTGATTGACAGCTCCCTACCCAAGACATCCAGTCTCCGGGCTATTGATGACTGCTCCCAAGAGTTTAGATTGTTTGATGGAAGCAAAACCAGTTCTGAAATCCTGTCTTAATCATAACACAAACACTATATATATATATATATATATATATATATATATATATATATACACACACACACATATATATATACATACACACACACACGTATATATATACACACACGTATATATGTACATATATATCTAATATATATATATATATATATATATATATATATATATAAAACCTCCAAGGGAGTGTAGGGAGTGTGGTGTCCTTCTGATCTCCCTAGGTTGCTGGCTTTTCACTTCTTTTTTCTTGTTATACCATAATAAATATACCCATGTGTATATTACATTAACAAAATATCCTAATTTTATTAGGGTAAATGTAAAGTAGTAGAACTTTATTTCTTTTTTTTTTCTCTGCTATAACTATAGGTGTACTGGAACTTACTCTGTAGACCATACTGGCCACGAACTCACAGAGATATGCCTGCCTCTGCCTCCCAAGTGCTGGGATTAAAGGTGTGCACCATCACCATCCAGCAGAACTTTATTTTTTTGTTCTCTGGTTCTTCACTTGTGTTTTATTGATTAATTTCCAAAGTTACATAAATTTGAAGTTGAATAAGAATGGGTGGAGTGATATATTAGTACCATTGTTCTTCTCTGTGACTGAACGCCTGGAGATCTACTCAAGAAGAATGTATTTGGTTCATGGTTCGAGGATGTATGTAGTCTGTCACTGTGGGGAAGGATTGGTGGTAGGACTTATTTGCAGGAGTGTGATGCTACATGTCATATCTGTTTAGATCAGGAGGCAGAGAAAGGACAGGAAAAGGTCTAATCTATGAACATTATGATGACCTGCTTTTCCAAAATCCCCCTACTGACCCTCCTACTCCAGGAAGGTCTACAAAAGGTCTACTACTTAACAAGAAAGTACCACAGATAGAAATGCATGAGCCTATGAGGGACATTTCACTTTCAAACCATGGAAGATGCTGTGCTACTAAATAGGTATTTATAATTTGGCCTCAATATCAATATTAATATTTAAATTTGCATGTAATTACCTGTAGAGGTGACTGTGTCATAGTGGATGTTGTAAAGATAAAATGGTACAAGACTACTACTGTGGGAAATTTGTATATGCACACACACACATATTCACACTCCCCACACACATCACAGGTGTACACACAGACACACACACAGACACACACACATATTATAATGTACACACTCATACACTCATGAACTTGTATAGGTAAGAATATGGAAAATACAATGTCAAAACAAACTAAGAAACTTATTGGAATGCTAAATTAAAGCTCCTTAGAGAGAGATCTAAGTATACACTGCAGGCTTTGTCCTAGAGCTGTAATCCCAGAATATTTGACTACATAGGGCCTTAATCATGTGGAATCAATAAACGCAGATTCAAAGGCATTTATCAAGATTTCAAATAAACTTCAAATCTTTTGCCAAGAGCAGTACACTTTCTCACAAGATTTATTTTTAACCTGGCTGGCTAATGTGATCTGATTAAGGTCATTCCATTTAAGGATCAACCTCAGATTTGAGGGATTTTGCATAAGAATAAGAGGCATGGACAGTGCATATTGCATTGCACAACAGATGCCCAGATCTGACCCAAAATAGATACAGCAAACACACTGAAAGTGGCACAAAGAAGATGAAATGCATACCTTGATCTCTTAAAGATACTGTTTTTATTTGTGTGTTCATGTGTGTGCCCATGCCTGCCTGTAAGGAGGCCAGTGGTCAACAACAGGTGTGTTCTCTATCACTTTCCATCTTATTTTTTGAGACAACATATGTCACTGAACTGGTGCTAGATGATTTAGCTATCTGGGCTTGCCAGACAAACCTTCAGTATCTTTCTGTCTCCATCATTGAAATTACAGCTACCAGCTACATTCCTACGAGGATGTTGAGAAGCCAAAATCAAGTCTGCATGCTCTGAAGCCAGCACTGTCCCCATTGAGATATCCTAACAGTATCTGGGACACTTATTTGCTGAAAAAGTTACTTTAAAAATTAAATCACTCAAATGAACACACTTACATAAGATGATTAACCTCATAATTTAGTAAGTACTTGATTTCCTATATTATAATACAAATACTGCTAAAATATTGGTTAGAAACTTTGCACTACCAAAACTTAATAAACTAGTGAATATGTTTTTCTGTCATGAACTACAGAGGCTCCCTGTAAGGGTAGATACTTGTAGAGTTATCTTGGAAATTTCAGATGTTGATTAATTAAACATTGCTTAATAAATGTTAAGTCACTGGGTAACATTGTACTATTATTTTTTTGCAGAAAACATAAGATAGGCGTGCAAGTTTGATGTTAGACTACTCTAAGGTCAAACTATCTCTCTTTTATGTTGGAGGATTGTAGTTTTCTGAATGGTACTTATCATTTCGTTTTCTTCATTCTCCCACTTTACAATCCAATGTCTAATATCAAATGTACCACTGTAGCCATTGCTTCCTTGTTTGTGTCTAGTGTGTCTACATGCCGTTGAGCTTTCCTCTTCTACGAGAGTCATTATTACAATATGACAAATGAATCTCACTGTTTCATTTAAAGTAACATGAATATAGTCATTAGTGAATAAAATGTTTTTAATCACTGGCTTATTTTTATTTTACTTATTTTTAACTGGAGAAAGATGGAAAGGTTAATGGAGTTGTACTCAGAAGTCAGTCTTCAAGAAATTACATCATATCCACAAACACAGTACATAAGAATGGGGCAAGCGTGATGATGTGGCATATGCATAAATTGTGATGTTTAAAGCAGGAGAAGTACAGGTATCTTCCCAAATGTTCATTATCTCTGATATTGAAATTTCTCAGTTGTTGCTTTCTACCTGAAGATATACAGAACACACTTGTTTCCCCTAGTCACCCAAGTGAGCAATGGCTCACCAGAAACCCTGGTTCACATAAAACAGCCAATCAAAGGCCAGGGCCCACTCCTTCCTCTTCTGCCCTCTCCTCTTCTGCCTCACATCTATTGGGAACTATCTACTCTCCTTCAGTATGAATCAGCACTTATGTGAAAGAGTGGTACTTGTTTATCTGTTCATTGCTTATTTCATTTAACACAATTGTCCTTACTTCCATGTATTTGGTCATATATTATAATAATTTTTAGTTGAATAGAACTCCACAAAGTCCACATGCAAGATTTTCTTCATAGTTTAAGTGATAGACACTTTAATTGCTTTGATTTCTTAGCAACTGTGGTCATCGTGTCAATGGACATTTTTTTTTCTTTTATTCGGAGGAGTGACATGAGTTCTCCTTTCTTCTTATCTTTGTCAGAGTTATTCATGATGTCTCCATTGATAGTTTCCAATTTTTAGCAGAAGCTGTGCAATCTGGTGAATATAGATGAAAATGTTTATTTACTTATTTTCTCATTCTTGGCTTTCAGTTGTGATTCACAAAAAAAACAAACAATTTACAAAAAGAGGACAGAATCCCTCCTTTAGGAAATGTGATAATGTTAACAGCATCTATGTCTTACCTGAGAATTTTATTATTAATCAACAAATATTGCTATGCAGCTCCCATGAGGGAAATGAAGTAGACTCATGAATAGCAATAATGAATTACAAGTACTAGATTTATTCCATAGATAATTCCAGGAAAATCATTAGGTAATGCTGATTGTAATCAATAAGAAGCAACCATTTGATTGTTGTGATTTGTTAAATAAAGATTGATTCTAGGACTTAAAACAGACAAACCAAAGGCACTGATTTGTGTAAAAGAGTCCTCATTTGCACTGTTCTAAAGGATACCTAATAAAGAATATTAGTATGTTTTCTCCATATTTTATGTTCTCAATGAATTAATATTAATAAGCCAAGATGCCACTAATAGATCTTCCCTTCATAGGACAACCAGAAAAAAAAACTACACCATCCTAAAACAAGTATATAATTAAATCTAAGCAAAGACTGCCTTTTCCTTTAACAAACTCATCAAAATTTGCAAGGGTGAAATAGCATACTCTAGCAAGTCTCATGCTACTCTACTTTTAAAGTTCGATCTGAAAGGTGTCAGAATGTACTAAAGGCTTTGTGAAAGTTTAGTTAAAAACAATAACAGCAACAACATGCAAACATCAGCCAGCTGTTAAATGATCACAGGGTCTGTACCAATGGTTTGATCTTCTCTCTGCTTCGTCACGTTTATTACCAGAATCACTTTTGCAGTTTTTTAGTTTCATAGACAAACAGGTTATAAAATAGACTTGGGTTCAGAGGCTGGATGGGCTGGAGAGATCTCTTTGTGGTCAAGAATATTTATCATTCTTGCAAAAGTTCTGAGATTGGTTTCCAGCATCCATACCAATGGCTCAAAAATGTTTGTAACTCCAGCTTCAATAAGATCCAACACTTCTGGCTTCCGCAAGCCTCTACACTTATATATACTGACCTGTACATACACATACAAACACACACACACACACAAACACACACACACACACACACACACACACACACACACACACACAATTAAAAATAAAATAAATATGAAAGGGACTCAGAAAGGAACTCCAGGACAAATTAGTTGGAATTATAGAGTGAAAATTGTGAAGACTGCCAGGAGGAATGAAATGGAAATGGAGAATGGGAAAGGGAAGAAGAGAGAGAGTCACTGTTCAGAGTTAGAAATCAAGGAGTCAGTCAAGCTCAGCAGTGGAAATCTCTGGTTCCCTACATGCCAGTGCGGGGAGAGTGTCCTCAGACAGAGGCAGGAAGCCCTGAGTGTCAGGCAAGCAGGATTAGTGCTATAGGTGTGGAGAGAGCTAGGACACAAAGAAAGGTTGTGAATATGGCTTAGTGCTGGGTCTTCAGGCCACTGAATTAAAAGCGGGGAGAATGTTGGAGTCTGTACTTACACTTCTCATTAAGCATGGTTCTGCCTTCTATTTTTATTTTATCATGCTGCCTTGGACTTTTTGACTTTAGGCTGCTTTTATTTGGTTTCCAAACAAAATTTTCTCCTCATGACATATGGTTTCCAGCCTTGTCTTCACAGGGGAAATAAATTTTGGTAGTTTATCTATTTAGGTTCAAATATAATTTAAAAGTCATATGATATTAAATAAGAAGTTTTATAAGGTATGACTGTATGCATATATATGCATATACATACGTCCATACATGCACACATGTGTAACTAAACATATTTGAATTTTCCTTCTTGCATTATAAGCCACTATAATTTCATTTCATTGAAATCACATGCTCCTGTGTGTTTGAAAAATCTATTATAGACTGTTATTATTCAATTTAATAAGCATCAATTTAGATACATTCATTCTTGGGAAGAGATAAAGTCATTAATGGACACAAGTGAAGGAGAGAAGGATCAATTTTGAATTATTTTATTGATTTGAACTCAAACTAAAAACAAATGTCAGATATGTTTGCTCCAGTCTCTCACCATGCTATCATTGAGATACTTGTCGAGTTTATGAATGGCAGCTATTACTGTATGTGATATTTTCCATGGTGAGCTTTTCAGGCTCTCTGCTCTCTGTGGAGTACATGTTACTCTTCTATTTGCATATTTGGGTAACAAGGTCAGTGCAAACAACATACTGATTACCATTTTACACTGAATTTACAACAGCAGTTGTAAAAGGCAACAGAAAATGCTGTAAAATGCTTTCATCGAACAAAATATTGAAATGGCATGAAGCAACATACCCATGTAACTACTGTTCAAAGAACGGAATTCTTTCTTTCTGAGAAGGCAAGGGATTCTTGAGCTGTGCAAGCTGCAGTAACTGCCTGTCATATCAGGTGTTACCAATGCAGCTGATTTCAGGCAAAACTAAACTTGAACCCAGATCTCCTTAGCAAAATAAAAGCAGGCCAGTGTCACAGACCATTTGAGACATTCAAGCTTTTAGTGGCACTGTCAGGTGGCTGTGTTTGGATTGCATGGTAATTTTTTAGGAGTGTATTAGTTTCTTAAAGCTGTTGTAACAAACTACTATATATCTGGCAGTTCAAAGCTATATATATATTCTGGTTGTAGAGGTCAGAAGACTGAAATCAACATGACTACCAAAGTCAAGTTGTTATCAGTACTGTATTATCCAAGAACACTAGAGAAAATTCATTATTTGTCTCTTCTGTCTTCTCATACCTGCCAGCATTTCTTGGCTTCTGGATTACAATCTTTAGGATGAGTATCTCTCTTGTGTTACCTTGGCCTTCCTCTGTGTATGTGTGATTGTGTGTGTGTGTGTGATTGTGTGTGTGTGTGTGTGTGTGTGTGAAATCCCTGATCTGTCTCCTTCTTGGAGGGATGGAGGACATACTGGATCATCTCTGCATCTCCAGAAAGTTAATCACATGTGAAAAAATTTTCCCATAAGCTTTATGGCATAAGTACAGCAGCTCTAGATATTAAGATACGGGTAACTTTGGGGAGACAATTACCAATGTGTAACATACAATAGTAAGGAAAATTGTTAGAATTTGTTACTCTTTTAGGTATTTCCTAAGAAGATGAACAAATGCTTATTTACTCCAAATGTGGCAATACCAAAGCAAAGGATTATTCAATTCAAATCTAGTTTGGTGAACTAATGTATTTTGTTGGGGTTACATGCCGAAGCAAGGGTGAGGGTCTCTATAAGAGTATGTACAACATGTGGGAAGCTATACCACTGAAGAAAATTGTATCTAGAAACTGACAACCTCTTATAAGATCTTGGGAATGGATGAATTGTCCTATGTCTAGTGCTCTGCTTCATGAGTTCCTACTGTCCTCCATGATAGAACATTAGTGTCTCCTGACAGTTTCTTGTAGATAATTATAACTACTATGGCTATTCAAGATGATAATGGCTATGTTATATCTATAGTGTGGAATTCGGAAACATTCCACCCTTTCTACATCTTTTACTTTCTTTCAACTTCTTCTTCTATAATATTCCATGAGACTTGGAAGTAGTAAATCAGATGTCTCATTTGGAACACTGAGACACACAGCAACATACAGTAAGTCTTGATACTTTGGCTAATTATGAGTAACACTCTATCCATCACTCACCTCAAAGGGAAGTTTTGCTGACCAAGGTCAAAAGCAGAAATAAGCTATGAATGTGAGTGTATTTGTAGCTGTTTAGAGTGTAACTTGATAATCATAACTTATGTACTTAGTAAGATAGGACTATGACAGCAGCTTCCCCGCTAGGGTCTGGACTACCACAGTCATACTACCAGACATAATTCCTAACATTATGCTTACATTATGATACATAAATTCTTTCCTTTGAAATGAACTTTAAATCAAGTTGGGAGGTAGTTGTTTAGACCCCTTATAGTGGTCTCATTATTGTAGCAACAGATGACTCTTGCCTGGCACATTGATAATGTTGTATGTAAGGTCTGCAGCTAAATAGGACTAGGACATTCGGTGGTAATTCTCTTAAAGTAGCCTGAGTTATAACTTCTGGCACTAAGAAAACCAATAGGAAGGAATCATTCAATTTAGTTCAGATTAACTTTTCCATTTTTCTGAAAACAAATTTTATGGTGCTTCAACAACAGTATCTTTCTATCTAATTCAGGTGGAGAACCAACAGTAGTACCAAAAGTCTCCATTGCTTGGGGAACTCCAGGAGACTATTGCTCAATAGCTCACATAAAGGTAGTTCACAGGGTTTTATAGGTCTGAGTGTACCTTTTTCTATCCTTGCAAGATATCTTTGCATATACTCTTTAAATAATTATTTGAATGCTTACAGACATGGATTGTTGTAGGAGTTTTCTTATTCATCTTATTGGATGTCATTTTTGCCAAATTCAATAACAAACTTCCAAGATTTCAAAGTTGCATTTGGTTCTTAAATCCTATGTGAGCTAATTTCTCATCCTTACTCTTTTTAGTGTGCTTGCACATACTTAAGATGCTTTTCTAAAACTAAAAAACAAACAACCATGAAAAAAAAACACTCAGAGTTAAGTATTATATGATCTAAAAACTAAACTCTTTTATCGAGACTAAGAAGGATTTCTGAAGGCCCACCATCCATCAATCCAAGCAAGGGCTAGTTGATCCCGGAGTTAATAGGTAAGGAAACATTACAAAAATGTTAGCAAGATCAAATACATTATGAAAAAATTTCATCACTTGTCTTAATTATTTCTTTAAAGATCCATGATAAGTCCAGTGATATAAATGGGAAGTACTACCCTATATAGCCCTCATTAATACAAAGTCATTTTCTGTGAGTCAATCTGCATCTTCTCCTGGGACATGCTGTGTAGACATATATATCTCCTCTCTTCAGCAAGCTCCATGGGGCCAGACTTATCTACTTACCTTGCTATTTCCTTTAGCATCTATCATGCCTGCTACCTGAGCTGTGTCTTGGTCTGGTCTGAGAGCTAAGTCAGAGGCTCTCAAAGGCCCCAGACTAGGTGAACAATTTCTTCACCCAGTATACTTTCCTGCAGGAGAGAAGTATACTCAGGTTACACTGGAGAAATTTTACTATTTATTACCTGCACTCTTTCTCATATTCTATCACCTTTAACTGCCTATATAGCTTCAGGGAAGAATATCCCCAGATATGTATGCTGCTTCATGATCAGCTCAAATCTGTGAGGGCCTCCTGTGTTCAGATCTCAAGACAACAATGGCCAGGTCATGCTGAGAGGACACAGTTCCACAAGAGATGATTACTGATGTGTTAACTTTATAAATCAATAAAATATTCAAATTTCTTTTTAAAATATTTCTGTTAGACTCCATGCAATGGCAAGATATTTCTGTATGCTGAAAATATTCACATGTTAAGCTATCTCAATGTCTCTTTCCATAAATATAACACTGAAAAAATACCAGTAATATATTCTCTCCAATAAGCAATTTGATTTTCATAGGCAGTGAAGACATTTCTAAATTTGTCCATCTGCAGAACAGAAACACTGAAACAGTTAGCTTGAAAACTTGCAAAAGATTTAGAAAAAGTCTAAATATTCCTAAGCACATATTACACAAACAACCTAACTAGAACTTTAACACAAAGCTATGTTTCATGGGATCAAAAGTAGTTTACTTGTCTCCATTAGTTACTTTCCTCATTGCTGCAGTAAAATATTAGACTACAACTTAAAGGAAAAAAAAAAAAGATTATTTGGACTTTAGTTCCAGGGGAAGTCCATCCAGACAGGAAAGTTGTGAACACAGGCATATGGAGCTGCTGGTCACAAGGTAAATTCAGTCAGGAAACAGAGGAATGAATGTTAATGCTTAGCTTCCTTTTACTCCATCTAGGACTGCAATTTCCAGAATGCTATTACCTACAATTAGAATGATTCCCGCCCCCCTTTGTTAATCTAGAAAACTTCTCACAGGCATACCCAAATATCTATTTCCATGATGATACTAAATCACATCAAGCTGACCATGAATATTCACCATGACAGCAATACTACCTTGATACCCAAGTATGTTACTTTAAATTGTAGTATTCCAACATTTGTTCTCAAAACTCACAGCCCTCTCATAAGTCAAAATGCACTCTGTCCAGCATCAAAAATATCTTAAGCATTAATGTCTTAATAATCTTTAGCAAGTCCATCAAGCTTTAAAAGTCCACAGTGTAAGTATCATCTGAGACTCAAAATAATCATTTAACTATTAGTTATTATAAAATTAAAAACAAGTTATAAACTTCCAATATACAATGACATCAAATAAACAGTCCAGCTTCAAAACCATGGATTGAGGATGTAAGCAAGGCCACAGAAAAGCTGTTGAAGTGACCAATCTATGAGAAGACAGTTTTTATTATAGATATGAGAGAGAGAATAGCCAGAGGACTTTGGGGAAGTTCAATGCGGCCAGGCCCACCTAATGGGGGGCAGAGAGGAGAAGGGCACACTGGCAAGGGCCAGAGCTATTTCTCTCTAGGAACAAGCAGGAAAACCCACTTATGGGTTATAAAGAAGAACTGATAACTGAAGTGTAGAGGAAGGGAATCCTGTGTACTGGAATAGATGGGAAGTTTAGGGCAGCAGGGAAGGGGGATCATGGGGTCAGTGGCTTTGGTATGTGATGAACCATCCTGCTTCCATCTTATACTAACGACAAACTAGGCTTATTCCTTATGATCAAATTTCTATTTCTCAAGGATCGGGCTATGCCCCACCTGTAACCTTAACTACAAATGGCTCTGTACTGCCTGTTCCAGGAAATGGCAACCATATCTTTGTTTCAAAAAGTTATTATAACCATCTTGCAACCCTACTTTTGTTTTAAAGGTTATTATGACTACCACCTGTCATCAGGACTATCTTGCTACAACCATCTTACAATCATGTCTTTATTTCAAGAGGTCATTATGACTAACTTGCCATGCTTATGTTCTGCTCCTGCAATCCTGCCTATTTTGCTCACCAAATCTCCCATTTAGAAACCCCTACCCCTGAGCTATAAAAATCTTATCTTCCCCTTATACAACGCTGTCATCTTGAATCCTGCCTTAGGAGGAGGCAGCCATGTATATGAATAAAAATACTTGCTTTAATGAATTGACCATGATGATTTATGTCAGTGATCTTTCCCCTTGAATCTTTGGGATTAATAGTATACAATGTAGGTACATGTCGTTAGGGATCTGAAGAGTCTGGAAGCTAGCATCAATTTCAGTATGCACCGTAGGTCCCTGTCAATAGGGAAGTGGCTCTTTCTGGTGGAGAGAAACCTGTTTCACAGGTTTCTGAGAAATGGTGCTCTTTCTACAGTCCAGTTTGAGCAGAGCAAAGTTTTCATATTAGGATTGTCCACTGCCTTTTCGGAATTGGGGTTCTCTTTGGACTTGAAAGGACTGAGTAAGGAATAGTCAGACCAAAGAAAAAATAAACCCAGTAAATCAAAAACCATTCATGAAGCACAATGTCCAGCATATGGTGCTCCAGATGGTAGCCTATCAGTACATCTCTGCTGCCTGGAACACACAAGTAGTTTCTTTTGAGAGCTGAATCACTTTCAACTCTGTTAACTTTCTTTAGTGGATATCCCAAGTTCTGGTATGTCCAACATCCTGAGGTATATATCAAAATGTAAACATCATAGTCACAGATTTACACAGTGGCTTCTCAGGTCTCCCTGAATGGACTACACATTGCCTAACCTCTCTGAAATTGTGGAAGAAGAATTCATTGCACCCTCAATCTTGTATACCTCATGCCTTCAAAAATAGTTCCATATGGATAACGCTGCCAAGTTCTACCACTCAAAATTTAGTTTGGCCTTCTTGGGCTCTATTGCATTGGTCTTTATGTGCTTTCTAGGCTGACTCTGGGGAATCATTTCACTAGGCAGGTTGATTTGAGGAGGAAAACATGCCAGTGGCATTCTCACTTTCAAATGGATATACGTTTTCACAAACTGGAGCCTTCCATGGTAAAGCCTTGTTTTCAAGACGCCTTTCCCCTCGCCCTAGTATCACTGCAAGTGCCAGGTTTCTCTATAATGGTATGAATTTCTTTACACATCTACAACTATCTTACAATATGCCTGCTGATAACTTTAATCTTTTTCACAAATCTTTTCTTGCCAAATTTCATATTTTTCTCCATATTTATGTTCCACGCTTTGCTCATTTACTGTAGATCTTCACCAGAGTAGTAACAGTAACCACGGCGCAGTGTGAATGCTATACTTTGTTGAAATTTTCTCTACTAAACCATTAGTCTATTACCTTTAAATTCAACTCCACTTATGTTCTAAGGACACAAACTGACATCTCCTAAGCTGGAATTCAACTGTCTACATTCTCTTAGCAATTTTGTCTTCCAAGCAACCCAGAGCTACAAACTTTTCTACCACATTGCTCCTGCAAACCAATCTCAAAGAACAAGCATAGTTAGGTTTATCACCAGAAACTGTTCTGCTCCTTGGTATCAATTTTATGTATTAATTATTTTCCTCAGAGTAAATGTCGAGGAGGGAAGGCTTTATTTTGCAACACAGTTTGTGACATGTTCCATTTATTGTGGGGAAGTTACAGCAGCAGGAGCTTGAGACCCCTGTTTATCCTGCACCTGCAGTAGGAAAACAGAATGCAATGGTTGCTCATAATCAGATGGTTTTCTACTTTATATATAGTCTAGGACTCCATCCCACAGAACGCTGCCACCTATATTCATGGTAGGTCTTCTCACTGGCAGGTACAAAGGAAACTTTAATTCCCTGAGCTCCATATATCCATACCTGAGCTCAACCTTGATTATAAGAGGATTTCTGGCAATAAGATAAAAGCCAACATTCCTCAGGAACTTGTGAAGCCCGTTCCCATCTGCCAAAAGGAGTCATTTTCCTTATTTCTGCAAAAGGGACAGATGGCTCTCCAATTAACACATACCTGTGGTATCTAACAGCATATCAAGATCCATGTTGGCCTCCAGGATCCTTCAGTCCCTACGAACTAGTACTTGTCATATACTCCAAAGCCCTCACAATAGTCTTCTGGCTTTCCCTCCCCCAACCCAGTTTCTCAATCTTCTT
Source organism: Cricetomys ansorgei (assembly GCA_026225945.1). Lineage (NCBI taxonomy): Eukaryota > Metazoa > Chordata > Mammalia > Rodentia > Nesomyidae > Cricetomys > Cricetomys ansorgei. The sequence goes on along the minus strand of JAMJFZ010001100.1, from coordinate 12,038,865 downwards.
ATAGCCTGGCTATCCTCACTATGCTCTCCTCTTTCTATCTTTATATACTTTTCTATTCTCTAATCTCATGCTCCTGCTCTTCTCCTCTCTCTCACAAATAGTCCTGATCATATCCAGTCTGCTGGCCATATTCAGTCTGCTTTTTTCTTTGTCTATTCACTATTCCAGATGCCTCTGGATGTTCTTTCTCTTATATCAGCAATAAAACCTTCCCATACCATGGACCTGTCCTGTCATCAGTTTATATACTCACCTCAACTAATCTGATCTGGCTAATCCCTTAGAGATGCTCTCAGAGGCTAAAATAAAATAGATTATCCTTAAGATACATAGTCAGATCTTGTCTTCTATGTGGATCTAGATCTTGCAAAGTTGACAATAAATGTTAACTACCACACTGTAGTAACAGGAAAATATCTAAACTTAAATCATGTATCTTATGTTTTGTAGTTTTCAAGTTGTATGTCTAGTGGAAGGTAGAACGTGAAGCGATAGCAGAATGTGTGTGATTTTGCCTCTTCAATTTTTACCTCCTTGGGAAGTTGAGTCTTAAGACTGTGAGTCCCATGTGTTTCTGGTTCTAATGATTAAAAACTGAGTGGGTAATTTCCTAACAAATCTGGCAGCAGTCCATCCTTTACTATCTGTAAGTGTTTTAATAAAAAAACCTTGTTACTGATTTCTTTCCTTGTTCCCAATTTTTAAAGCATGGGAGATAACAGCTGTGGACACTGTCGTCCCATTCAGCACTTCCCAGTTAGGCAGATAAAGCTCCAAACATAATTACTTCTTGGCTGTCTTGGCAGGCTTCTCATCTTCAGGGAGCTCGTGTTGTATCTGTAAAGTAGAACTGTTATAAAACTTAACCATAATCTTATGTCAACGACTAGATCTGCATAATTCCTGACACATCACAGGTACTTGAGACAGTATACTTCTGCTTTTCTTTTTTATGTTGTTTAGCTATTTTCTAACTAATTAATTATGTGACTTTCAAATCACCTTTATCTTCAGTTTTTACTGCAAGATGTGAGTGCCTAAAATATTAGGAGCCACTCATATGGAATGAAATAAATCAGAAAAGTCACGATTACTTTGTGTTGTGAGTTGGCCAGAGCTGCCTGGGCACCATTCCCTGGAGCTCTCCTGGCTTTGGCAACAGAATGGTACATTCCCCCAGATACCTGTCCTGCATCATCAGCAGGGGACTGGTGCCATGGTGCAGATTCCCTTACAAACTCTGTGGGCATTGGACTCTTTCTCTTTGTCTCTTGGTCTCTGTGTCCCTCTCTCTGCCCATGTTCTCTCTGCCTCTCATCATGCTGCCCCCCCTTCTCTCTCTTCCTCCCTCTTTTCTTCTTCTCTTCTTGGTCTCTCACCCTACTGTGCTGTCCTGTCTCTATTGCTCTCTCACTCACTCCCTTTCTTTCTGTCTACAGGGTCCTGTTCTACCAGACTCAGTGTCCCTCCGCCTCCCCCATAATTAATAAACCTTTACTAAAATTCACCAGTGTCCATCTATACACGTCCATTGTCTCCACGTGTATAAAGAATTATTACACTTTGTATTTAGCTTTTGTGAGGCAGAGTTTCAGTATATAGCCCAGGCTGATATGAAGCTTGTACTCCTCCAGCCTCAGTGTTGTGAATTGTGTGATATGTGTATCTGTGCCATCAAATCTAACTATAACAAGTATTTCCTATCTGTATAAGCATGTTTTGACTCATTACATTGATAAGCCATTTTATAGTCTGGAAGAGACAGGTGTTGGTAATGACTGAGAAAGGAAAGTATTTGATTATTCAAGACACTACAGGATGATACTAAGAAAACTCACTTTAGACTGAGTGCAGAATGGAGGACAACTGATGTTAGAGGTGACTGCAAAAAAAAAATATTGATGTTTGTAAGTTTTTCTCTTTTACTCTCCAGATTCTCATGCGGGAAATGAGGAGACTACAGCTGCTCATATAGGAGACAGGGAGACACCTTGAATGTTGTTCAGAGGCAGGACTTAAAAAGGAGAATAACAAATGCTGAGGATGACATTCATCTATTCCCTGACCTTTTGTCCCATTCTCCCAAACCCTCTCAAAAGCACTAGTGTAATGAGAAATTTCAGCAAATGAGAAGATTCAGCCTTTAAGGGATGCAACACACACACACACACACACACACACACACACACACACACACACACACACACTTCACTAAGACTGAGGAAAGAGACAAGAATACATGCTGATTCCAGAAACGTAGCTAGCTGGAGATCAGGGACATGAGGTAGTTATGCTTTCAAGGATGAACAAGTCAGCATTTGGCTACAACAGAGTTCTAATCAGAACATGAGGAAACAAGCTCTCTGCAGTCCTCTCCATCAAACAGTGAAGTGCCAAGAAATACTGCTGAGTGAACTCCACAAGGAAGACCAGGGCACAGAAAGGAGGAGAGACCTGTGCTAGCATGAAAACAGACATTGCAGGAATCTAGACAACCAACAAGCAAAATATGCTGCTAAAATAGTTTTAAACCTGTGGTGTAGTAAGGTTAGCAATGGAAAAACCTCAAAGACGCCTCAAGACTCTGGGAATAACATAAACCTTCAAATCAAGACCATTGTAAAAAGAAGGTGAGGTACTGTATTAATATAAACATACCTCAGTTTCTGTTGTCTTAAATAAATTGTTCAGCTGCTAGCATAGAAAATACAAGGCACATACAGAAGACACAAAATAATTGCCTCATATGTTATAATTACCATTGGGAATGGTGAACTATGGATGGAGAAATGAGCAAAGTCAATAGAAAGATGAAAAATTTAGAAAATAATCAACATTATGATAGTGAATTTGATCTCATACAGGACAATGATATCCTCTCACAGAGCTTCTATATGACATAGTAAGAGAAGTCTCAGCAAAGAACAAAATCAAAAGATGTACAACTGGGAGTGGAGGAAAGGCGGTCATCCATGAGTGTAGATGACATGCCTTCTACTATATAAAAATATCAATTAAAAGGGAAGTCATCATAGGTCTGGCTTAACACTGTCATCATAGTGCGTTTGCAAACAGCACCCACTGTCCATTGTTAGGTTTTTCTCTGTATAAGAAATCTAAAATAAGCATGAATTGAAAATATGGTAAACTCTGTAAAGACTATATCTTGTAAGTTCTTAAAAAGTAATGGCATAATATGCAAATATAAAAAGAAATATAAGAAAATAAGTAAGAATATATGGAATGATACAGAATTGTAAGGGAGGAAGTGGGCATGTCATGTAATGTATTATTTGAAGGTTTATTCTGATTAATAAAAATCACATTATAAACACTAAACATGAATTGTTAAAATGAAAAAATACATGTTGGATAACAATACATCACACAGTACAAAATGGAGAAACAAGAGAAAAATAAACAAAGTAAAGAACTGGAGTAGACTAAGAAATGTGGCAGATATTAATCTAAACACATTAACTGCTATGTACACAGATGCCATGACATAACAAATAAAGATAGATTCAGAGAACGTGCAGAGAGCACAGCCAACAGTAAACCACTGCTACTGTAAGATCGTAAGTTCCCCCAACATATTTGAGCACTTATTCTCAGGATGGTGATGTTGCCGTCTTGGGCAAATGCACAACTCTCTAGAAATGGTACTTGCTTGTCCAATCTAGTTCACTAGAACCAGCCTTTAAAGTTGATGCTTCTTGCTCCAACTGGCTTTGCTTCATGAGTTACCGCATAGACAAGCTTCTCTACCACCTTCTGCTGCCATAGACTCAGACACTCTGCTTCGTCTTCCTCATGTGAGTGATACTGTAACCCCACAGATAATGGAACTAAACAACACTCTCTCCTAAAAGTTGCTTCTGATAGATATTGTGATGAAAGTAAATGACACAGTGTTCAAAATGGAATGTATTTTAAAAGCATAGATTGTAGCTGAGGAGAGTAGCTAATGCCCTTCTTTCAAGGCAGGAAGATCACCAGAGCTTCAAGGCCAGTCTGAATATCATGGATTTCAATGCTACCCAAACTTCAAGAAATGTTAGCCATATTAAAAAAAATTTATACTTTAGGAATAGGTTTTATCTATCAAAGTTTGTAGTGTTTTAAAACTTCATTCTGATTAACCGAAAGAAAGACGTTTTTCCTTTTCTTTTTTTTCTTTTTTTTTTTTTTGCTTGAAACATACTTTTTAGGAATATCAGTATATTACTATACATATGCAGTCATGAATTCAGGACATGCAATATCTATCAGTTGATCCAGTTTACACGTAATTGCTTTTCTTGATATAATTGAACATCAATCAACAGTTGTAGCATTTACATTTTAATGTAATCCTCATAGAGATAAACACATCCTTAATCAGGGTTAATGCAACACAATTACAAACAGAACATTTGATTAGTACCTTCAAATTCCTGTGTAATAAGTAACTAACAAGTTAATTAGGAAGGAAAGTGCATTTGATACAGGCTATTACGTGAAGCAACTAAATGCTATGGAGAAGAATTCAGATCATGCTGTGGATACCTGTAATGTGGTTGTTTAAAAGAATCTGATATCAATAATCGAAGAGTTGAGAACAAATTGCTCACCTTCACAACCTTCACTTAAAAGTTTTTAGAAAGTTACATACATAGATTAGAAAAGATTACAGTGCTCATAATATTAATGATATGTCTTCTGTTCTCCAGTGGAAAGAATATAAGGAGTCTGTGGTGGATCTGGGAAAGTCTAGCTGCACTCCACTGAATATTAACTGGTGCATGAGAATGGTGGTATTAGTAACTCCCAAAACAATAATGCCCAGATAAGTATTCTGTCCTGACACTGCATGGAGTGTCATTTATGAGAAACCAACTTATAGACTGAAAGTTGATGATGCAACTTCTCAGTCTTTGACTGAGACTGAGTTAAATTCCCTAATCAAGAAGGCAATAGAGGCTACAGAATGATCAATATAAAACTGGTCAGTGACAGCTGAGCAGATGTTAATTTGTTCCCTGCTAGAAAGATCATTTGGTATAACATTTACGGTTATGATTTATGTTAAATAGCAATAGCTTTGGTTATAAACAGTAATGAAGAAGAGTCAGCATGAACGATAGATTTTTCACTAAGCTGTGTATTCCTTTATACTACCATCGGACCAGAAACCCAATCCTGCATTTTTCCTCTGCTTGATGTATTCCTGTCATTTCTTCACTTCATTTTCAGTCCATTTAAAATTTAAACACAGACATTTTTTTTGAGAGATTCAGTGCATTATGTTCAACTTTTTAGTCCCTTTTGTTCTTCTTATTCAATTTAAAATTTAAATGTGAAAATTTTTAATGAATTTAAATTTCAATATTTGAATACATTGAATCTTATAATTTCTCAGACAATTTTTTCAGATGGCTGTGTAATCAAAACAGTAGGACTAAATCTGTCGTTCTGTGGGGTTGTTTCCATAATGCTGTAAAATATTATGCTTTATCTGTATATTGTTTATTTATTCCTTCAATTTCTAGTGTACCAAAGTTTGCTATTTTTAAATTTTTAATTTTCATAAGTGTACATGTTTTACATTATTTCCCACTCTCTCTAGCCGCTCTTGGATCTCTCTGCCACTTCCACATTAACTCTCAAGTATACTCCCTCTGTTTCCTTGTTTGTTACTGTCACATATACGTGTGTGGGTATATATATATATATATGTGTGTGTGTGTGTGTGTGTGTGTGTGTGTAAACAATGAAATCAGAAATGCTTTTTAAAATTTTCTGTTTTATAAAATAATTTTAGAACTATTAGTGTTAACTCTTCTTTGAAGTCCTTGTAGAACTTTGCACTGATTCTTTTTGGCCCTGGACTATTATTAGTCATAGATATTTTTAAGAAGATCTTCTATTTCTTCGGATGTTATAATTCTTTTTAAAAATCTCTATTCTTCTTTTGATTAGCTTTGGCAGGTCAAATGCATCTAGAAATTCCCCAGTTTCTTTTATTTTATTCAACAGGTAATTCATAGATTTTTAAAGTGTATATGATTCTTTGAACACCCTCAGTGTCTGCTGTAATGTCTCTGGTTGTATTAATGTCAATCCACTCTCTAGCTTTTGATTAATTTAGCTAAAGTTTTGTTAATCTTAGTAACCTTTCATAATAATCAACACTTAATTGCAATGATTCATTGCAGTGTTTGTTAGTTTTTGTCTTTTCATTTATTTCAGCCTTGATTTTGATCATATATTCCCATATACTTTTAGTAGTTGTTGCTTGTTTTAGATTTTCCAAATGCTGAAGGTATTTCAGTTAATCGTTAATCTAAGACCTCTCAATGTTTTTAATGTAAGCATTTATTTCTAGAAGCTTTCCTTTTAGGAATACATTAATTTTATACCACAGATTTTGGCATGCTGAATTTTAACTTTTAGTCAATTCTAGGAATTATTTATTTATTTATTTATTTTTATACCAATTATCATTTAGTAATTTGTTTGATCATTTTCTATAGTTTCTATTGTTGGCATCCACAATTTTTCCTTTGTGATCAGATGTTATTTCAATTTTCCTATATTTATTGATATTTGCTTTATGTCATATTATATGGTTGATTTTTAGGGAAAGTTTTATGGGCTGTTGAGAAGAGCATGTATTATTTAGTGTTTGGGTGTAATGTTCAGTAGCTATTACAGGACCCTTCCGAAACTTCTCTTCTTTCTGTTCTGGATCCTGTATATTGATGAGAATGATGTTTTGAAGCTACACAGTATCACTGTGCTAGGGTAAATCTGTGATTATTAGATCTAGTAATATTACTTTTATAAAAATGTGAGCCCCTGTGCTACATATTTGGTATTGCAATATCCCTTTGCTAGATTTTCTACTTTATGTGGTTTCCTACCTTTTCTCTCCCGAGTACTTTAGTTTGAAGACTATTTTATTAGAATAGCTATGACTGCTTGTTTCTTAGTTACATTTGCTCGGGATATCATTACCCATCATTTTACTCTAATGTGGGGTCTATCATTGAGTGAGGTATGCTTCGTGGAAGTAGCCAAACAATAGATTATGTTTCCTATTCTAATCTCTTAGTCTGTAGTTCTTTATTGGAGACTTGAGGTGGTCAATTTTCAGAGGTATTGAATGATGTATATTAATTATTATTCTTTTTTGTGGCATTTTCTCAGATCTCTTCTAATTACCTCTCCTGAAATTATTTGTTACTTGTGACATCTTGGATATTTACCTTCCTCTTTTGATTAGTTTTCCTTCAAGTATCCCTGTAGAGCTGGTCGAATAGTCATAAATGTCTTTAATCTCTCCCTATCATCTAAAGCTTTTAATTTCTCCTTCAATTGTAATAGGCAGTTTTGCGCGATACTATCAGTTCAAGCCTTGGAATACATATTTCTATGCACGCCAAACTTTAATATTTCTGTGGAGGTACAAGTACTCTAATGGATCTGCCATCATAAGTATTTTAATTTTTCTCTCAGAAACTATTAGAATACTTTGTTTATTCTGTGTTTTTAATGTTTCAATTGTATTATTTTATGGATAATTTCTTTCTGGTATTTTTAGCTTGTGTTCTGTAGAACTTTTGTGCCAGAATGAGCTTCTATTTCTTTAGTTTTTTTTTGTTGTTTTATATTTTTACAGACAAAGTTCTCTATGCTGTGGTATTATTTTTTCTCTATGCCTATAAATCAGAGGTTACATCTTTTTGTGGTATCAAAAACCTGTCTCTCTCATTTGTATGTTTTAAATTGTATTTATTTTTCTATTGATTTTTACAGAAAATAGATTCCTTTATTTTGTCTGTTTTTTAACTCTTTTTGATGTGATGGAGTCTGCTGTTGAGACTTTACACTGAAGGTTTCATTTAAATTTCTGAATTTTCCATTTACAGCATCATTTCAGTTTGATTTCTTCAGCAACTAGAACTCCATTTTCATATTTTTGATCGACTTACTTGTTTCATTCATCTGTTCTCTTTGTCTTCTTTGAATTGTATTACCACAGCTATAATAATCCTTTTGAATTCTTTGTCTGAAATTTATTCAAGGTCGTTTTCATGAAGGACCATTACTATAGTATTTGAAGTTTTGGAGGAGACAATTTGTTATTTTGTTTGTGTGTGTTGTTTTTATTTCTCTATTGGGATTTGCCCACCTAGATTCAGTTCTTGAGATTTTCTTTCTGTCTTTTTGGTTGAAGTCGCATTTATTCTGTCAGCAAAAGTATTTACAGTGTTCATGGAAGAGTATTCCTAAATCAAAGCAGGATTGGATATGATTTCCATTGTTTGACTGGTATTTGGGTCTCAGCCTTTATCCTAGTTCATCTGTGTGTCAGCTACAATATGATACCTCTAGCGGCTTGGTAAAGGAGAATGAAACAAGGTCTTTTTGCCCATTTGGACTGGTTCTGGATCTCAGTGATGAATAGGAGAACTGGGGGGGGGGTACGATAAGGCAGCTGGCAGGTGTCTGTTGAGTCTAGGAGGGAGACAATGGGACAAAAAGGTGGCAGCCTCTGGTAAACAGCCTTGAGCTTGAGAACCTAAATATAACCACATGTCTTTATGTTAGGGCCACTCTATGTGATCACAGTTTTATCAGGCTTCTAGTTCTTCACAGTTTTGGAGTATAGCTCTGTAGTGTCTGTAGCTTTAGCTAGCCAAAGCCCTCACGAATATTGAAGGTTTCCTTCTCATCACTTATTCTTGTTTCCCTTCTCACCTAGTTAAATATATCTTCCAATGCACATGACATGTCAGATAATAAACTCTACCATCATTCCTGAGGTGTATGAGGTCCAGGATAGAATGCCATTATCAAGTATAGATTTATTCTTGTATATCCATATTAATAAGTATTTGAATGGAAGAATAAAAGTTGCCTAAGTTGATCATGTACCAGCTTTTAGGCCTGTAGTGTAAAAGCAGTATGAATCATAAACAATCAGAGATATTACTTCTTCCCATGTGGTAAGTAGCTGTCAGCTGCATTGGAGAGTAAAGGTGATCATGAATTGGGTAGTTTTGCTGCATGGACTTTCTCTCTCATGTGTTATGATTTTCCCTCTTTGGAAACCAGAGCTTTCTACTCAAATGCACCTCAAGGTGGAAAAGAGAGAAATAAATGTTCTTCAGGTATACACATGGGTTGACCTTGTGTCCATGTTGAATTCTTTTTCCATACAGTGAAACTGTGAACAATACGATGCCATGCAGTGACTGCTGCTAAAGGCTTGCTTGTTTTCCACCAAATAAATCTGATGTTGCCACTCAAGTATGCATTCAATCAGCAGCTCATCTTCTGGGGTACTGCTGTTTACCAGCATCAGTGTAGAACATGACCGAATACATGAACCACACTGCCATAATATGACGTGATGTTATATAAGAATTCATACCAAGGGAATGCATGCTTTCTGATTCTTTGGATATTATTGCTAAATGAATCACTATAAATATAAAAGTGAGTAATACTTGAAAATGTATATGAAAATAAACTTATGTTCAACATCTTTGAAAAGTTTTAAATACCTTTTAATCTCCAGTGCATTATTACCAAAGCAAACAGATAAATCAGTGAAAAAAAGCCTTAGATATTACTCAGTGTAGAAGTACTGTGGTAATTTCTATAATACACAATCCTTATGATGTTGAAGACAATTTTTTCATGTGGAATCAGGCCTTTCAGTCCTGAATTTTGAGTCTGATATTTGGCTTTGATCAAAGATTATAGATTTTTTTCAAAGAAAGTTGACTGTATCTCCTATTTCTCTATTCTTCATCATAAACATTAGTTAGTATGCATGCCTTCACCCTTGTTTCAAGTTGTCCCTTCCATTGTGAACACTAGCCCTCTTCACAGATCTCCTTAAGTTTGGGCCATCTGTAGTGTCATACTAATTATTGGTGAGTATGGCTATACCATTTTTGTTGTTGAACCTTATTAATTGGGTGAGAAAGGCTGGGTGTACTAGGGAAAATAAGATAGTTTCTGGGTAGCCAAGGAACATTTCTGTTTCATGAAACTTGGGAGGAATTCATGTCCTATGAATTTCCTGGAATTTTCTAGAAAAAGGAAGGATAAGGATTTTTTTTTTTTGAGATCTTATTTTCAGTTCAGTATGAAGCATTGTAAACTGATGAAAGTTCATGGACCAATTTTGTAAATTATGTGTATTTTCTATTCAATTTTTACCACTTATAATTATACTCTACTATTACTTTTCATTATTTATGTATACATTGTGATATCCATCTAGGATGGATGCATACAGATATACATACATATAGCACAAACTATGTATGTATACAAATACACATCTAAGGAAATGAATTGATTGATTAATGAATGACATGGTAATCAGAAAACACAAAGAAAGCCTTACCATTATATGTCTACTTATAACAAATTAGTTTCCATTAATAGGGGTTACAATTTGTAAATCATTATGTAAAAATATATCATATTTGAGAGAACTTATTTAACAGTATGAATGTCCTAAATTTTACTGCATAATTCTTCAAAAATCAAATGTAGGAGAAAGCTTTGTCTACAGTGCATATGTGCAAAGATATTTGCATTTTTCATTAGACACCTTCCTAAAACTTGCAGTGTTAAACTGTAACAATTCGCATGTATTCTTCTTGCAAAACTGGTTGATTTCTTTATATTACTGTGTTTTTCTTTCACTCTAAGATGCAATTTCAGTAGGTGTAACACATCTGCCAACTCAGCTCAAAGTTATTTTAGATTTGAATCTGCATTTTAAAATGCGTGGAATGTTATGGTAAAAATATTTAGTTATGTTTTCAAAGGAGGCAAAGGGGAGAAGATGGAAGGAGTAAATATGTACAGAATAAAGTTTAGCCTAATCATTCATTTCTACATTTCAGATTTTTCAAATATGTATCTGTCAAGCTATTGAACAACAAGCACATACTTTTTGCAAAGTAATCTGAGGCTAAAACTGTCCTTTCTGGCTGTGCTTAAAAAAATAACAAATTCTTGCAAAATATCCTGAAAATAGCACCAGATAGATAAATGCATATATGGTAGCCTCTAGTTAAATGTATGCTTCATTTGAATTTAAATTTGACAACTTAGTTTATTTAAGGTCCAGACTTCTGAGCGATTAAATATGTGTTGTTATTCATACAATGTACACTAACTAATAAGAAGGAGAGTAAATTTCAAAGAAGATAAACAGTACTGCTAACATGGCATTTAAATTCATGAAGCTCAGAAATGGAAAAATGATTTTGATTGATGATGAACTTTAAGAGAAAAATATTATTAAACTCTAGGACATTAATTCAAAAATTATACAGGAGTAGTAAAGAGAAAAGAGATTTCAAGGTTATAATATTGCAGTTTTATTAAAGAAAACTATAGTGGATTATATTAGCAAAATTATTGTTAAAATATTATAATTCAACAGAAACTGTTTCATACATATTCATTTCACAGTCAAATTTATGTAGGTCATTCACGGAAAGAACTTATATACCTATTGAGAAGGCTAGGAAATACCAAGTACAGCACTCTGTCAGGTTTGTCAAAGATCTGATAGGATAAGACCAGTGAGTTCAAGTCAATGTGACCTGTGTCTGCAATAAATTTGGACCCAGGGTTTCCATATTTTATTTGTTCCTCAGGCTGTTAAGCATTCAGAAGTGACTTTTGTCATGACTGGTGCTGCTGCTGAGAGAGCTGGTAATGTTGTTCTTCCACTAAGTATAAAGAGATATTCTCCTGAGTAAGGAGATAAGTGATCTTGTCATGTCACAGATTTTGAGTTCAAAGTGAGCTTATTTCATGTATACATATGGCATATAGTTACCACAGAATACTGATGATAGGAACAGAGGTGACAGTGCTCAAAAAGAAGGGCCTTACCCCAAAAATCTATAATTTGTGAAAGTTTGTTTTTATTGCTCTTTTAGGAGTGGGAAATGTAAGGAAAAAGCATCATCCTGTCTAACAAAGGGTTAAATAAGACAAACCTCCATTTAAAGAAAACTTACCAAGAGGCCAGGATGCTTGGTGTTGGGGAAGTAGAGGTACTTTACCAGATGTCCTAGGTTTAAATCCTACCACCTACATGGCAGCTAACAACAGTCTGCAACTATAATTTCAAGGGATTTATGCTCTCTTCTCAACACCAGTCTTTCTCAAACACCAGGCACATATGAGGTACACAAACATACATGTGGGCAAAACACCTATCCGCATATAATAGAGAAAAGATATAAACATGTAGTCTATTCTTGGTTTCTTAACATATTTTCTTGTAGAATCTAGATAGTTGTAACAAAAAAAAAAAAAACAGTTGCAAACAAATGAACTTCTTTTTAAGTTTTAGCTTCAATAGATAATCTAAATACATTTATTCCCTAAAATTCATATATTAAAGTTTTGTCTCTACTGTGACTGTATTTGGAGATAAGGGATTCAAACAAGTAATTAAAGCCATAAGAACAGGACCTTGATTAGAAGAGGATACATGTTCCTAAGAGAAAAGATACCAGAGTTCTGGCTTCCCATTCTGTGAAGACACAGAGCTCTATCTATAAACAATGAAAAGAGACCTCATCAAAGCCGGACCATGTTGGGACCCTGATGTCAGACTTCTAACCTCATGAACTGTGGGAAGGTAAATTTCCTCTGTTTAAACCACTCAGCCAAAGAGTTATGTTGAAGCAGCAAGATTGACTGCAAGAATGGTCACTGAATGCTTCTTAACCTCATGAATAATCATCCTGTTTTATAAGAAAGGTATCTGAGCAAGCCTTTGAGAAGCAAGTCAGTAAAGAATATTCCTTCAGGTCCTTCCTTCAGTTCCTATTAGCCAAAGAGTTATGTTGCAGCAGCAAATATTGACTGCAAGAATGGTCACTGAATGCTTCTTAACCTCATGAATAATCATCCTGTTTTATAAGAAAGGTATCTGAGCAAGCCTTTGAGAAGCAAGTCAGTAAAGAATATTCCTTCAGGTCCTTCCTTCAGTTCCTATTAGCCAAAGAGTTATGTTGCAGCAGCAAATATTGACTGCAAGAATGGTCACTGAATGTTTCTTAACCTCATGAGTAATCATCCTGTTTTATAAGATAGGTATCTGAGCAAGCCTTTGAGGAGCAAGTCAGTAAACAATACTCCTTCAGGTCCTTCCTTCAGTTCCTATCCTCAGGTTCCTGCCTTTGGTTCCTGCCTTGACTTTCCTTTATGATACACTATACTTACTCAGCTAGATCAACCCTTTTCCTCCCAAGTTTAGGGGTATATTTGTAAGGATATGACTATGCTGTTTTGGTAAGAATTATGAAAGTATTTGGAACACTAGACAGTAAAAGTTCTTGAATATTCATAGCTTAATTATCTTTTGTGGGAGTTTGGAAAGTAAGAATATTCAGAAAGATATAAACAATGGAGGTTTGACTTGTGAAGTTCAGAGGGAAGCAAATTATACAAGTTTTATGTTATATCAACATGAGATATCGTAACAAATCAGAAAGAAAAGGTTATTGGTTTAATAGTGATCCATTTATGTGTCAATTTAACAAAGCACCAACAGTTCTGACTATTTTTTGTCAACTTGACATAAACTAGAGTAATTTGGAAAGAAGGAACCTTAATTGAGAAAATTCTTCCATAACACCAACCTGTAGGCAAGCCTGTGGGGCATATTCTTGATTACTGATTGATGTAGGAGGGTCAGGCCTATTGTGGGTAGTCAGCTCTGGCAAAGTAGCTCTGAATGTTTGAAGAAGCAAACTAAGCAAGTCATAAAAACAAGCCAGTAAATTCTGTATCTTCATGGCTTCTGCTTTAGTTCCTGCTTCCAGACCTCTGATTTGAGTTCATTCATTGGCTTCCTCCAATGGACTGTGATTCAATTAAAACCTTTCCTTCCCAGGTTGCTTTTAGTCAATGTCTTTACCACAGCAATAGAAAAACAAACTAACATAGAGTCCGGGGTTTCCATGAGAGAACTAGCTGTTATAATATATTTCTGTTCTGAAACTGTTCCAGAGCTCAATACCTAGGTCCTTGCTGCCATATCTCATCAGCTTGCACACTAGCGTAGATTTGCTTGTGCTTAGTTCACTAGACATATTAGCGTTTAGAGATAGTGTCTTTGAATTTTTTCACAAGGTAATGTTATTTCTCATTGTTTTCCTTGGGGTTATAGATGATTTGATATACCAATCACAGAAACACACACACACACACACACACACACACACACACACACAGATTGTATATTACTTCATGTTCCTTAATAACTATTTCTGAAAATTGTTGATTCTTCTATCCATGTCTGTTTCATAGTACATGCTGAATGTGCATGTGTGTACATTAAAAAGAGAAGAGAGAAGAGCAAAGAGGGAGGGCACAGAGAGAGGGGGAGGGAGGAAGATTAGGAGAAATGGAAGTTTTAATGATTTTAATGATAGTTACAATACTGTTGAAGTTTTAATATTCTGCTTTGTTTACCAAACTTATTGAGCAAGTCATTACTATAGCATTTATCATAAATGTCATTATTTGTTCCATGTCTAATCAACTATCATAATTATCTTTGGATGCACAGATTTTTTTTTGATTGGCTAATAGAGAAAAGGGGAAATGTTGCAAAGGTTTATTTCAGTTAATTTTGAAATGGTTCTTTTGTGCATTGTTGGGGAAGGACTCCCTAGATCTTGATGTTTTATATGGTCTGTAGGTGTTGGCTTTATGTAAATGATGTTTGATTCCTCATGATATACATATGGTATCAATAGAACACTTGAGCTTCTGTGTCATTAAAAAAAACAAAAACAACAACAACAATCTGAGATTAGATGATTGGGGTTTCCCTTGTCCAGGATGACACTTGCCATGACAGGTGGTTCCCTCTGCTGAGGTCTAGCAGGGTTTGCAGGGTTTGCAGATATGAAACTCTCTCCTTGTTTTCTTTGCTGAGCCACACTGTAGCTATCTGCTATTGTTTATAGCATAACCTAAGTAGTATCAACTAGAAGTTTTCCTATGTCAATAGGTAAATACATGCCATGGTTTGTTGGGTCACAGGGAGAGAGGAATGATTAATTTAGTCTGAGAAAATAAGAAATAAAGAGCATTAAGCTCAGCTCATAGTTCCAAGGTACAGTCATCAGAGCTCATGTCCAGGCTCAGCCTCAGAGGAAAGTTTAATTAAAGTTTTTTTTTTTTTCCAATTAAAAAAAAACATCCATACAGGAAATTCTATGTGAAAAGAAGAAAAGAAAGAGAAGAAGCAAAGAAGAAAGGAAGAAAAGAAAATAAGGAGGGAAGGAAGAAACCAGAATAAAGACATACAGACAAGGAAATTTAAAAAAAATAGTAGAAACTAGGTTATGTTGAAAATGTGCCAGCAAAGTTTAGCCCACTGTTTAGGAGAGCAATCTCTAGAGGCAAACAGCAGCATAGTTAGCTCAGGAGTAAAGTGTTTGCCTAAAATGTGTGAAGCACTAGGAAGCCTAAGAGAGAAATATTGCAAGTTCAAGCCCAGCCAGGAATATATAGTGCGAACCTGTCTTAAAATGGCAGAAAGAAAGCAATATAAAAGCATAATTAAATAAGTAAGACTTTGTGTGTTTTCATAAATTGAAGAAATAACTCAGATACTACTAATGGTATTTACCAAGATGAGATTACAATGATGTTTCTAAAAAGTTATGTGTTAAATTCTTCAAAAACATATAGAGGTAGAAGAATGATTGTTTAATGTAATTATTTTTATTTTTATTTAGTTTTAGTTTTGTTCAAATTTTTGAGACTTACTTATTTTAGGTGTATGAGTATGAGTATTTTATTTTTGAGACAGAGTCTCCTGAACCTTATGTTGCCCTCAAACTCACTATCTGTGATTGACCTTAACTGATCTGCCTCTACCTCTCAAGTGCTGGGAGTCCACATCCCTACATCACTATACATTGTTTTATGCATTGGTAAGTATTAAATCCAGGCTCTTAGCAAGCCATTTAAAAAAAAAACTACATCTCCAGCACAACACAAATAGTAAATCACAGTTCAAAATTCTTGAGACAAAACACAGAATAAAGAAATAATAACAACACAGCAAAAGCTGTAAAAAGTCAAAAGAGAAATATAAAAGCATTATCAACAATGAAAATATTCAAAAGATGATAATCTATGAAATACTGACAGCAATTTTAAAAACTTAAATAGATAAATATATCTTTATTAAATATATATATACACACATATATACATATATATTTAATAAAGATATATATATATATATATATGTGTGTGTGTGTGTGTGTGTGTGTGTGTGTGCCTAGATAGACTGTGTTTTAAACAGTGAACATATTTTGACACATCATAGAAAATTGTTAGTGTCTACAATAGTGTGGAAACTTCTAAAATATTCACGAGGTAGCAAAGGATTTAAGAGTCAAGTAACAGTTTGCCCAATAGACACATGCAAGTTAAACACAAAAAGAAATATAGCAAAAATTACCAGTAAACATCACAAAAATAGTTTCCTTATTATATTAATTTTCATTCAAATCAGACTGATATTTCTAGTACAGGAATCACAGTCTGGAGAAGGGTGAAAAGGTGAGAATGGCATCAGTCTGTTATTGAAACACCCATGATAATAGTAAAAACAATAACCATAATAATAAAGCAGGGAAATTCTAATGCTCGCTGCAGAGATTGTGTAAGAATGCTGTATTGTTGTTATTGCTTTGTTATTGTTATTACTCTTTCAGTTGAACCAAATATGTGTCATAAGGTTAATATGCAAACACTACTGAATGATTTGTCTAATGAAAATTAAGTAAATTGTGTGTGATTCAAGCAGTAAAGCTGAATATGTCAGAGTGCTCAGTCCCAAACACAGGCAGAGGCCCCTCTAGTGAGACGTCCAGAACTGGAAAGATGTGAAGCACATCATTATTAACTTGAGTACTGTTTTGCTTCTATGAGCACACATTAATTTTGTAATATAAAAGAAATAATATACAAAATGCAAAAGTCCTATAATGGAAGTTAGTCTCTATAACTTAAGTCATTATTACCCATAAAGTATGAAAGCGCTCAGGATTCAGGAAATATCTCCATTTGTTTCTTTCATACCTAGCTAATGTTAGTTCATGGAAATGGTTCAAAGATGATTGACTATTTGCTATTGAGAAGAAAAGTAACTGATCACATAAATATTGATTTCAATTTGGCAAGATATTGTAGACGATGAGTATGGAGCCTCATGAGAATGAATTTTGCTAGCAGAAATATATTAATAAATACTGATTAAACAATTTTCTACTATTTGGTAAAGTTGAAGTAAATTTCACCTTCCTGCTCTTCAGATGTCTCTTGAAAGCCTTAGGCTATTTTTGTCAGTGCATCTGGCTAGTCATAGGTGTGAGCTCCCAACTCCTCTACCTTGAAGTCAAATAATTTATCTGCACAGCTCACAGAACTCAGGTAACACATGATTGTTGTTCTATGTATAAAGGATATTATAAAGGACACTGATGAAGAGACATGGGGGATAGTTATGGGGAAATACACATTGGGCTTTCAAGTCCTCTTCAGGGAACTCATTTTCCAGGGAACGTCAGATGTTTAGCATTGTGGAAGCTTCCTGAACTCCAGCCCTATCCTTTTGGATTTTTGTAGAGACCTTATTGTGTGATGAAGACTAATACTAAATGAATCTCTATCTTTCTTGGACTTTCTGCACAACAGCCCTTTTTCATGTGTCTGAGATAGGAGATCTTCAGAGGAGAGGCACTTATAATAACTTATACTTCATGTACTCTATGTAAAAATGTATGTGATATATTGAATCCATTTTGACTCTTGATTTTCTCATAGTAGTTAGGACTGAAGCGAGGGACTTATATACACTAAGAAAACAATCTATCAATGAAATAATTTCCCTATCAAATAATATAAACCACTAAAAATAATATAAAAATGTATAGAATTGCTATAGCCCAATAATAAGAGAAATGTTTTGCTATTTAAACTGCTCTAAGTATACACTGAAATATTTCAACTAAAGATTATTCCATCAGTGAAATGTATTTTAATTTCATTTTGAGATAATTACAGATTTATAGTAAGTCAAATCATATTTTTGTACTAGTGTTATGAATTTAATAGATTTTAGTGACTAGTTTGTACTTTATCTGAAATTTTGTAAAGATAGATAACATTTTAATCTTCATATATTATTATATACATTCATGTATACCGATATAAACAAACATATACACACACACAAGTAAAAGTTGGAGAGAAATTTGCTTTCATATTTAACATAAAGTACATAACATGGCTGGACAGTGGTGGTGCATACCTTTAAACCCAATACTTGAGAAGCATAGGCAGGTGGAACTCTATGAGTTCAAAGCCAGCTTGGTCTACAGAGTGAGTACCAGGCAACCAGAGTTCCAACAGAGAAATGCTATCTCAAAAACAAAAACAAAAATAAATATAACAATAAGAAGAAGAAGATATATGAATCTTGAAAGCACCTGTATCAAATTGCTAGCAATGTGCTTTCTCATATTTGAAAACCCTGACTGTCTCACAACTGGGCTGCTTAGTATCAGTTGGCAGGATATACACTTAGAGTCCCATTTATAGATGTATTTTAATCAAGCAAAGTAAATAGTATTTACATCAACAGAGCACATTAAAATGCCTGGAAACTCTGCTGACCAAATCTGCAGTGTTTCAGAGCTACCCATTGGCTTTTCCATCCTCATATTATTCAGCACAGAATGCATGACACAATATTTGTGTGCACTTAGTCAAATTAACTCTAAGAATTTATTTTTGCTGACTTTTTTTTTGTCAGATTTGGGGTTTGGCTCTTTCTGTATAATAAAACAGCTGCTTGCTGACTCAAAATCAGAGACACATAAATAAAAACATGAAATACTTCGTTCCTTTCTCCAGGCTTCAGATTTCAGTGTGCTAACTCAGCATTGCTTTCCCTGTATTCTACATGCTGCCACTTTGACTAATTCAATTCCACAGGCACTCTTGTCAACTCTGAAAGACTTACAAGAATCTGTGAATAAAATGGTACCCGTACTTCCCAATTGTAACTGAAAATGCCATCTGCTACTTCCCTTTTGTGTGACACTGCATTTTCAAATGTTTTTTAATTGAAATAGAAGTGTCACCTTCCCCTCTCAATTTCCTCCCTTCAACCCCTCCCAGCTACCTTCTCTTAAATTCCTTCTATGCCCTCATTCTCAAATTGATAGTCTCTTTGTTTCTGATTATATTTGTTACATGCATTTGTATATGAATTATACATATGTAACTGTGAACATTGGACAGACCAACAAAGGACCTCATCCCTGAAAGAGGCTAATTTTCTTTCTCTCAGCTGTCAAGAGCTTCCTATATGTCTTTGTCTAGTGGTGGGTGTAAGCTTAGGGCTGGCTGACTGTTTCTGACTGAACTCCTCTGACTCAGACAGACTCTGGCTGATTCTCTGAGTGCCTCAGACTGTACTGCTCTGCTTGACTTCAAATTGACTCACTCTTCCTGTCTGATACTGATTTATTCTGCAGAGCTGCCTCTGTGTCTCTGCTTCAGACTCCTCAGACTGCTTCTGTGTCTGTGTGAGCTCTCACTGCCCCATACTGCCTCAGTCAACCTCACTATCTTATCCATAGAACAATTCATTGTCACTATGTCTTGTCCTCTCTTTGCCTCTTATCCTCCACACAGCCTCTCTAAATTTGTGTTCTCTGAGCTGAGAGCTTGCTTTTTCTATCATGAGAGTTGGGTGTGTTCTCACTCTGACTCACTCTACCAACTTTTCCTCTGATTTGTCACTTTGCCTGCCCTTCACTCTGTTCATCTCAGATATCACTTCCTTCCTGTCTGACACTGACTCCTTCTGATCTCTGCTTTCTGTCTCCCAAGTGCTGGGACTAAAGGTGTGCACTACCACAGTCTTCTCAATATTGGAATTAAAGGTGTATGCTGCCACTGCTTTCTGAATACTGGGATTAAAGGTGCGTACCAACATTCTTTCTACCGTAGACCAGCCATGCTGCCTGATTAAAGAATTAAATATGCCTCTACAGGTGGGACCCTGAAAAATTTCCCCCCCTTACATGTCAATATGTCTATTGATAATGTAATTATTCTGATATTCATATTAGGCCAATTAGGAGGGATTTTTACAGCAGACTTCCTAGTATTCTGCTTCCTTTGTGTCATTTCTCCATACTGTATGGAGGATCTGATGTAGGTATATCTGATAGGGATACATAGAGAAATCTCCACAGCCTAACTGTAGTGAGAGTTAGGAAAATAATGTAAGGATCATTGATTTAAGTGAGTTTCATAACCTGTGGAAGACCTTTAAAAAATACCCCATTTCTACATATTAAGGAAAATTTTTTTCTTGTTTATCTACTATCTTCATTTACGTTTGAATTAATTTTAAAACCAGCACACAAAAGCCCTGGTATGGTACTTTAATATGTATGTGTCATGTCTTTTTCTACTTACCACCTCCTCCACTGCCTTCTTTCATGACTACACCCCCTTTTGCTAATAATATATTTCCTTTCCCCCAATGGTACTTTAATTTCACAATTCTTTCAACTCATTAATTACCAATAGCTCTCTATCATGGTTGGTTTTATTGTCAGCTTGCCATGAATTACAATCACCTGAGTAGATAATCTCACCTGTGGAAGTGTCCCATTTGTTTTTGTTTTTGTTTTTTGTTTGTTTGTTTTTTGTTTTGTTTTTGTTTTTTTTAATGTAGAAGGACTCACCCGATTATGGGTGGTTCCTTATGGTAGCAGTCCAGGTAAAAAGTCTATGGTGGAAAGATCATCTCACTTTTTGTCCACGTGGTTCTTCCTCTTGCCACTGAGTCAATTTACCCTATTAACACTGATTCTGATCACATTGTTTATATCAGAATCATCATGTCCAAGCTTTCATCATGGACTAGGGACCAGAGGCTCTTCGGTGATCTTCTGGGCTTCTAGTACCGTATTGACTTTTGTGCCTCCATTGTTCCTCCTGACACCATGGCTTGGCTCCTGACACCTTTCAAGTGTCTTGGTTAAGGCTACCCTAGATTGTCAGTCAAACCAAGTCAAAATGAACAGGACCATGTCCTGACTTCAACAAGAACATCAGCAGTAAGTGCCTATTGTGTGACACTGGGGTTTTGTTATGTTGCATTAGCTGACTGATAGGAAAAAAAAAGCCTAACTGATAGATAATAGTGATACCTTTGAGGATAAGATAGGGATGAGGTAACAAAGAACAGGAGGAAGAGGAGGAGGAGGAGGAGGAGGGGAAAGGGAGAAGGAGGAAAAAGAAAAGAAGGAGGGTTGGCCTCTGTTATCACATTGGGACAACCTTGTGGACTGAGCAACTACCAGTTGTCAGAGAGCCCTCAAGTGTGGGATAACTATGAGGACTATGCTGGCTTCTGAGACACCTGACCTCAAGGACTGAACACGCGTGCGCGCGCGCGCGCGCGCACACACACACACACACACACACACACACATTCATTCTATTGGTTCTCTTGCTACAGTCTTAACTAATACACCATCATCCCTTTCTTCCTTATTTTGCTAAACCAGGAATCAGGAATCGATTTCCTCTTCATGAATTTGCCTATTATGGGTATCCTAAATAAGTGAAGTCATACACAGGACAATTACTGTTCAGATTGATCACTTATCAATAATGCTGTTAATGCATGTCTGAATTGTAGCATGTAACAATTCGTCAGTTATCATTTTTTTTCTGCTTGGAAAACAGATATATGTAATCTTCCTATATTAATCATGTGAGTGATGGGTATCCAACCCTGGTCCTTATGAAAAACAACCAATGCTCCAACAACTGAACTATTTCTGTAGTCCCTTCTGACTATTTTATAGAGATATTTTTATTAGTTAAACTTATTATTTGGAGGTTTTGCACACATATATGTTGCATTCTGACTACTCTCACCTTCTGTCCTATCTTATTTCTCTCCTGCTTCTATAAAATGCCCATAAAAAAACGGGAGGTCCCTTCCCCACAATCTATCACAATCCAAACGTTTAATAAGAAGAAGTAGGGCTCCATGAACATCTCTCTGGTCCATGCTTGCCTGTTGCCAGGCCCTGCATTGTGCAAGCAGACTTCATACCACCACATCTACTGTGAGGGCATGACTACAATGGTTATGCTATGCCAGGAAGACAGCATTTTCCAAACCTCCCTCTCTTAAGGCTCTTACATCCTTTCTGCTTCCCCTTCTGTGATATTCTCTGAGCATCACATGGGGTATAAATATCCTGTTTAGGGATGAGCACTCATCTGGTCCTTATTTTCTGCATCTTCAGCAGTCAGAGGTTTCTGCACACACTGGCACTCACTATAAAGAGAGCCTTATCTGATTAAGGATGAGGGTAGCATTTTTCTAAGAGTGTAAGAATAGATATTTAGAAGACAGTTTGATGTTACATTTATTTAGCTAAACAATAATATTAAGTGCCCCTAACCATGGCCCATCACCTCCTCATGACCTCTCAGCCAGAGTGTTTTGACGGGATTTACAGACTTGATTTATATACAGAGATGTGGTCTATTTTAGAGAAACTTGCATAGGTTGATGAATAGAACCTGTGTTTGATAGTCTTTTGATAAAATATTCTTCGGATATCTGTTAGGTCCGTTTGATCAATGATGACATTTAACTCCCATGTTTCTGTTTTTTTGTTTTTTTGTTCTTGAAATGAGTTTTCTATTGATAAAAGTGGGGTTTGATAGAATCTACTGTGATTTTGTTATAGTTATTCTGTTGTTATATGCCAATAGTCCTCATTTTGGTGTGTATATATTTAGAATTCTAATGTCCTCTTGGTGAGTTGATTTCTTGTTCAGAAAATGAAGGATAGCTTTCCATATTGCTTCAGATTCATTTTGACTTAACATCAACATTTTAAATATTTTTAAAAAATTAATTGTATGACTGTTCTGCCTGAAAGGATATATGTACAGCATACATGTTCAGTTATATTCAGAAGCCAAAAGAATGCTTCTGATTCCCTGGAATTGGATTTACCGATAGACCTGAGCCACTTCAAGTGCTCTTAGCTTTTCTTTACATACTTCATATTTAAAAGAACAGGGGCATAAAAAAACCCACTTAAATAAAACTAACGTCCAACAGTACAAATAGCTCAATGTGCATCTCAATGTGGTAACCTGTACCACAATGCTTATCTTTGGTGCTCCAAGTAGCCTACACAGTTCGTCTTCACTGGCTTTGCCATGCAGAGCACATGTAGCTGGCTCTGGAGTAGAGCCTGCCATCCTATTGCTGCCCTTGTTGGTCAGTTCCCAGGTCTGGCATCTCCAATACTTGTCTCCATTAAGACTGTACCTCCATCAATGGTCTATACTTGTCTATCTTCAGAGGCTCCGCTCCTAACATGTACTGCAGAGCCTCAGCTTTTCTACATGATCCCTTTAATACTAGGGGAAATATTTTCCAGAAGATTTCACCTCAATGATGTTGGCCTTTTCTTAGCAGGGATGATTTATTAGCCCCAGCTAACCAAATACAACATTTACTTAATTCAAAATATTACAGGAATAGCCTTGATAAATTCACCTGCATCTCTCTCAACACTAATATTCCAAGCTTCCCTTAGAGTTCATTCAGCTCTGAGTATTCAACAGATTTTCTAGCTCAAAGCTCACCCCTCAAAGACATGGTCTCTGTAACATTCTATTCCTAGTATCAATTTCTGATAAAGTTAGGATTCTATTGCTGTGATAAACACCATATCCAAAGGTAGCTTGGAGAGGAAAGGGTCTATTCAGCTTATGAGTTACACTCTATTATGCAGGAAAGGCTGGAACCTGGGAGAGGAACTGAAGCAGAGGCCATCAGGGAATACTACTTACTAGCTTGCTCCCCAAGGCTTCTCAGCTGCCTTTCTTATACAGGATAAAATATTAAAATTGCCCAAGGGCTCTAACACAGTTACTTTCTTGCCCTGTCCTGCTGGCCAGCATTATTGTTTTTTTTCCTGAGTGACACTTTTTTAAAAAAATATGTTTATGACCCTTATAGTAAATAATTGCTACCTGCCTAGAGAAGTTGCTTACCTTTGGCAAACCATAATTTCAAGGACATATTTGAAAGGAGAATTTTATGTTGTCTCCTTTCATCCCCAGTGATAACATGAACATGAATCATTAAATAGCACTAAATAGTTGCCTCCTAGATAAGAGATCCTAGCCATAGCAGAATGTTCAAGGGACAAAAATGGACAAAACAGTGTTAGAGTAGGCTGAGTCCCTCACCTATCAGAGCAGTAGAAAGAGGTAGGTCACTTACTTTTGTAAGTGGTGATGAGCATTTGACCAAAGTAGGTATGCCTTGTGACAAGAAGTCAGATGCATGCAATCCAGAAGCTTTCTGGCATTTCAAAGTCATGTTCAAAGTGTTTCAGGGGCTCCCAAGCCAAGTGCTGAAACAAGAAGACTTTCTGGTAAGACTAGGGGATGCCATAGCCAGAAACCCTCAGGTGTCTCCAACCCTTGTAAAGATCCCAAGTTGAGAGAAGCAAGGAGAAAAGAGAAAATTCTTGTTCCTTTATGGGGCACTAGCATTGCTAGAGGTATTGGCTGATCAGTAGAAAACTCATCTTCACATAAGAATAGAAAACATTTTATAGTATCTGATAAAGAACACAATGAGCATAACAGTAATAGAAGAAACACATGGGTAAGATGTCCTGGTCTGGATTGCTTTGGCCTAGTTCTTAACCAGATAGGGTGAGCCACTATGCATGAAATTGTCATTCAGGAATTGCTGCTACATAAAGGAGGACAATCCAGGCTGGCCCGTGCTCAGAGCGGAGGCTATTCACAGGGCTGCATGTATGTGGCGTTGGGTAGAGACCAATTCTCACTGACTTGCACTCAGTCACATTACTCTATCATTCCAAGTTTCTCTGTTACTGAGTTTCTGCTTACTCTCAGGAGATTTTTCTGGTCTAAATTTTCATAGGGGTCTCATTTCCTTTCTGATGTATCAATTATGATCTTTCCTTCACAGTAAAAATGACAATCACACATAAATAGTCAAAATCAAATAAGCAACCAAGAGACAAAAATTATCAAGGTGGAGCAAAGAAACTACTAAGATCCACAGGCATTTCTTGTGTGTTATGTTAACCTAGAGAGGCAACAAATGGATCAGGAAGTTTGTATAGAAAGTTCATTTCCTTCTGAGGCTGGAAAGATAGGCATGCCATTGACTATGATAAAGACAGTTGTTCTGTAGATGGTAAATTCAAACAAACAACAAGTTCATCTGATTTCTAAAGGTAAAAGCTGTACTACTGTCTTCTCAAGTTTCTCAGATCAGACAACTGTACTTTATGCTAAGTGTTGTGGAGTTATTACAGATTAACTCTTTCCTTTTAATTAACATCCACCCCAGATCATTGGCACAATAACTATAGAAAATGGAAAAGACACTCAACATCTGTCTTACTAATGCAATGACAAAATGGAAACATACAACCAGAGGGACCACGGAGAATGCTGAGGTCACTTACCCATTGGATTGATTCATACACAATTCAAAACAAAATTATAATTTTATTTTATTATAATTAATTTTGTTACCAGAAATATAAACACTTTTGGTAACATAGGAGTTGGTTGATATTCCTTGCCAATTCCATGTCATCTTCTAAAATAGAGTCTAGACATCACATAAAAACATCACGATAAACATGTAAAACTACATGGGAATAAATCGCAAACCTTGAAGTAACAAATATTTTAGAATATTCTCCTCCCAAAGGAGCTGAGAGAGATATAAAAAGACTGAAAGAAAATACAACTGCAAAGACAAATTATTCCAATAATTGAGTTTTCTTTGAATGTGAAGAGAACTTTGATAAATATGCTGTGACCTGAGGTCATCACACATATTGAAGTGCAAGAAACATTATTACTTTAACTGACAATCATTCTTTAATCTTCTAATCACATTTATGCATTATTCCTTTAAGTCTGGTGTGATATGTGAGCTTTAATTTTTTTCCCATTTCATTTATTCTTGCTTATTTCTTAAAACTCAAATAAAATTGTAGATCTAATGAAAGGGTATGCCTTTGCCAACTTGTGAGATATTTATATCATAAAGACAAAAGGCCTATCTTATTTCAACTGTAAAGAGTTATAAGTTTTGATTTCCTTTGCTTCATATGATATACTATAAATTTTTGAAGATGGCTTTTTTGGTCTAAATACTTTAGATTTAGTAGCTGAGGATACAGTTCATTGGTAGAGTCCTGGCATCAGCCCCCATTACCAAACCAAACTGCAGTAAACAACAGTGAAGACAAAGATGTACAGAATTGATTATGTTGATGCTTCCTTCTTCTTCTCTCTCTTTCTATATGTGTTTGTGTGCTTGCATATATATATGTGTGTGTGTAAATATATAATATATAAAATATGTAAATACACACCACACACACACACACACACACACACACACACATAATTGTTTAAAAACAAAAAGTAGACGTTAGGCATCCTTTTATAAATTGTTAGCATTTTATTATGGAGCCAATCAGTGATTTAATAGACAGCTTCATATGTGTAGTTTGCAGCTTCATGGCCTGTTACAGCTGCCACTTGTCTAGCACAATCCGGACATTTTTGTCTATGAATAAATTTTAGCAATAGTAGATGTCAATTTTCTCAAATCCAATATTTAAAATGGAAAAAAGATGTCCTTAATGTTTTTAAACATATGATGTAGTCATACATGCGTATGAATAAATATGTAAATATGACTCATGAGTCCATTCAGTGTGCTTGAATGTATATAATTTTAGGACTTACCATTTGGTATCAGACAAGCAATTGTGGGTCTCATCTCTGAAGACTAATTCTTCATCTCTCAGCAGTTCTACATTGCCTTTAAAACTTCATCTACTTTTTAGTACAGTTCTTAAAATTTTCAATTCAAGTATCAGTGAATATTAACCTTTGTTTTAGCTTTAACATTATATTGTTTTATATGTTAACCCAAATGTGCAGTTTATTGTTTCATGCAAATTATTTCACTGTTATTTATTACTTGGGGTTTGTTATTATTTTATCCATGAGCTAATTTAAATATTATTGGTTTGTAATGTCATTATGTTTGCAGTATTGAATTCATGCCCAGATGTACGGCAACACTCCTGTGTTGTACACATTTTGGTGATAGGAAAATTTTAGCTACTGTGAATATTAGTATATTGCTATTGCTACAAAGGATCCTTCTCTTCACTAAGCTCAAGAACCCTCCTCATTGTCATTTTGCATCATCTTATCTTAGTTTATCAATTGAAATTTATTTATCACCATTTACAGCATTCCACAAATATCAGTTATCTTGAGCTTCCCAATTTCTCAAGCATGTGGTCAGCAAAATAATTTATTGTTCAGTCTTTGCAAACTTTATATTTTGAATTTCTTTTTGTTTTTAATGACAATTAAAACATAATGTTGTGTAGTAGTTAGCCACTGTGTAGGCTCACCAAAGATGACAAGGAGCCATATTTCATAATTGCAATCCCTTTCAGACTGCAGCAGAGGGAACCACCATCATGGCAAGTACCATACTCAAGAATGGAGCTCTGAGCATCTGAACTCAGGTGTTTTTATTGATCCAGAACTCCTTAGGTGTTCCACTGATAGCACATGTGGATCATTAGCAATCAAATATTTTCCACATACATCCAACACCTGCAAATAATACAAAATGTCAACATCTAGACCAACACCTAAGGATCCCCTCCCCCAACAGTGCATAAACAATTATTTTTACTTAACTGAAAATAAACTCCTAGAACAAAAATAAACTACAACAATGTTGCAAATCATTGAGGGTCCATTCCCTTTGTTTCTAAGTTAATGCAGTTGTATATTTCCTTACTCTTTTGTTTTCTAAATGATATTTTAAAAGACTCTGAAGTTTACTTGAGATTGACATGCATCCTTTTTTTTCTGGGGAACATTTTCTTAAGTGAAATAACACAGGCACAAAAAAGACAGATAGCACATGACCCACAATGCGTAGATTTATTGACTTCACAGAAACCAAGAGTGACAGGGGTAAACAGAGGCAGGCAGAGCAGCTATTATTGGAAAGAGGAAGCGATTGGTCTTAAGGTATCTTGTAATTCATAGACAGGAGGAATAAGCTCTGATGTTCTATTGGAAAGTAGACTGGATATAATTAACAATAATGCAGTATATTTCAAAATAGCCATAGGAGAACTTTGGATGTGGTGATAGGAGGAAGAGGAAGCAGTGGTGGGATCCTAGACACAGTCAGTGATTCAGTGCCTGCTTAGCACGTTCAAGGCCTTCAGTGTGATTTTCAGCACTGAAGGAAAAAAAGCTGACAACCATAGAAATAAAAAAAGGAAAAGCTATGGAAGGTTATAAGAGAAAATCTCTGATGTTATAAGAAAACTAGCCTAGAGAAGTCACCAAGACAGCATTTAGAAAGTTCTTCTTTTCTTTTCCAAAATCTGTGTGGACAGTTATAAATACCATTCTTATCATGTATGTTTTTAGATTTAGTTTGGGAGGCTTTTCAATGGAAATTACAGCCTGAGTGCTTCAAAGGGAACAGTGCCTTGGGAAACTGTACTCTTATTGTAAGAAGCATCTGTTTTTCTTGTTGTTTGGTGATGTCTCCGTTGAATTTTATTCTTATAAATATTATTCACTAATTTTATTCTTTTTCAGTTTTCATGTGGTCTGCATTGGTCAAATTTTAGGTTGCATAATTTCTTTGGAAGTTTTGATGCTTTTTCTTCATGTTTTCAATTTTCACGTTTGTGTTTTCTTTGTTTTTCTTGAGTTCATTTGACAAGCACGTGTACACTCTCTGCTTTTTTTCTCTTTTCCGTTAGAACTACTAATTTTAAAAGTTGTTTTTATTATTTTTAGTCATGTGTATATTTGTGTGCATGCCTTTGTGTGTACGTATGTACATGTGTATGTATATGTGTGCATACATGTCTGTGCACATGCTTGTGGAGGCCAGAATCAATTTCAGGGATCTCCCTTAACCACTCTTCAGCTTATAATTTGAGACAGAGGTTCCCATTGATTCTGCTACACTGCTTAACTCACAAGGCCCAGGGATCCTCCTGTCTCCACTTCCCTGCCTCTGGCATTGCAAGCACATGCTAACAAATCTGCTTCATTGGTCACAGATTTAAGTCACTCAGCACTTTGTCAATGGAGTCATTTTTCTCCAGCTTGCCTATTTTTCTAATTACATAATATTTATTATTTTTTATTTTTTCATTCTTCTGAGACCAGGTTTATGTATCCCAACTGGCTTCTACCTCACTACATAGCCCAAGCTGGCCTTGAACTCCTGATCCACCTTGCTCTACTTTCTGAATGCTGAGATTACAAGCATTATATTATAGCACATAGTTCATACACCAACTCTAAAATTTCACTTCTTCTTTTTTTCATAAATACTATCAAATCACTATTAACACACTGCAATTTCACAAACCATTATAAAACCACAATAAATGGAAATAAAATACACAAATAAATATTACACAATGTGGGACAAAGGAATCAAAATTATAAAATATCTAGAATTTTCATAAAAGACTACCACATGAAAACACAGAGTTCAGTGTTTTTCAAGCAGCAGATATGTATTTCTTAACAATTCTTGACAGCAGTCAGAAGCAAAGTAGTGCCAGCATGGTCACAGGTAACATGCTGTCTCTTGGATGCTTCATGGTGCCGTCCCTATTCAGAGCAAACTCAGCATTACTTGTCTGCCATGCTCACACAGAAGGGAGTCTGAGCACATTGTGTGGCTGGCAGGTTTTCCTCCCTGGGGGGACACTGTCACTCAGTGGGGTCTCTGGCTGACAAAGCTAAGGCCATTTCACTTGAGAAACTGGCTTTGCTCCTGTCTGCTGAGGGATGAGATCCCCTGACCCCCTGCTCACTATCCCCCAGCACTATCTGATTTCTGAGATTTAGACACCTGAAGCATGAGGGAGAACAGGAGTTTAATTCAGCATTTCTGTGAACACTTCAGTACCAGAAATGGATGCCAAATAACAAAGGTGCTGCCTTCTTCAGGGACTGGGAAGTGCAGACATGATTTAGAAACACAAAGTGCAATCCAATGAGGATGATGTTGGCGTCTGTCCAAGCATGAGCTTCTTAAAGGCCAGGAGGCCAAGCTTGCCTTTGCGTTCTTTACAGCTTTGATTGTCCAGATTAAATTGTATCAGTCCATCAATTTGTGAGCCATTGAAATGTCTCTGTCTTTTCCTCTGTCAGCCGTTTCTCTGGATAGCTATCTCAAGAAACTGATGATAATAATCAGCCCATCACTAAGAGTGACTTTCAACGGCCACAATAATTACCTCATGTAAGAGGATAAAAGGTGACACATCACCTGCCGAATTGGTCTCTAGAGCATCTCTCCAAATCTAAAACACACACAATAAGACCACAGTGCTGAGTGTAGAATTACAGTGTTCAGGATGAGGGCAGTTCAGAGCTGGATGCTCCTTCTACAATACCACACAGATGCTGCAGTGCCTGAAATTGTCAGACTGATGAAGTATGCAAGACTTTTGGTGAAAGACTAGTGAAAAGATAATTCTTCAGAAAAATCTCAGATATGTTCCTTGTAGAGATGGGTTTGTAAACAGCAGCTAAGCCCAGTTCTGTTCTGCTTCACAGCAACCAGTCTAGTGGGAATCACGGCTACACAGCTAATTGCTGGAATATATGAAATTGCCTGCACACATATTAAAATCACTCTTAGAGAATTGTGGGTATGTGTTCTAGGAATCCTACTCCTTGAACCCCAAATCCATGACTATGTTCTCCAATGTGAAATTGCAGAATATCTGTTCATAACTCTAGTGCCCATGCGTATGTCTTAAACCATGTCTGGTACACTAAAAAGATGATATAGTATAGATGCTATGTAAGCATTTGTTTCCTCCTTTGGTTTTAGGAAAATGACCTGTGTTTGTGCACTTTCAGTACAAACAGGATTTTATGCAAACTATTTGCCAGTAATGATTGGCTGAGTATGGCCAGGGGAGATGGAGCCCATGTGCACCGGACAGTAAATAGACAAGCCTGTACCTAGAATATCAAAACTCATCAGAAATACTTTAAAGATGGTCACCATAGAAATCTTACATCAAGTATTGTGGTGCCCAGTTGATACGCACAGCCTGATCTGAAATGTCATATAGATTCAGTGTGTGTGTGTGTGTGTGTGTGTGTGTGTGTGTGTGTGTGTGTGTGTGTGTATACATACATACATAGGCTGTGTATAGCTGTTTATGAAGTCAACAGCAACACAGAAAAGATGTGGATTTTACTTCTGATTTCCTTCTGGACATACATGGTGAGCCATTTGATAAGCACTGAAGAAGAGAGACATTTGTGAGTGTGTGAGAGAGAGAGCTTTGCTGCTTTTATGCATCTTCAAAAGAACACTAGGCCCTCTCTCATTCATCACATCCTCTTTTTACACACTAATTAAATGTTTAGTGTATTATGTGGTGCATAATTTATATAATGAAATTAAATTATCAATATAAATTTAAAATATCCTTGGAAATATATTTTAGCTATACAAACAGATTTTTGAGAACTGTGGCTGTCACAATTACAGACAGGTAAGTAAACGTGCTTCTGGAATGGAATAAATGTAAGTATTAATTCTATTCCATAGTTTTATTTTTACAGTTGAAAATGCTGAATGAACACATAGAGGGAAATGAGTTTCACTAGAGATGTTACTTAAGGTTTTCAATTCTGCTAAAAAGCCATTTTAACGACAGATTATTTAGTGATCTACAGATATTGGTTTTAAGGGCACATGAAAAATCAAAAGAAGGAGAGCAAACATTTGATTTGTAAGTGACAAATTTCTCAAGTATCCACCTGGACAGTTTCAATAACGAAGAAAAGAAAAAAAAAAGAAAACCAAGACTCACTAATGATGTAAATGACTGTGTGTTTATTTAGTTGGGTAGACTATATATTTAGTAACGGTCTCAGAAAAAAAAAAACTGAAAGTAAAAATATTAAATACATTCATTAATAAACTACTGCTGATGATTCTTATAGGAGTCTTAAATGATGATTTTATCTGGTAAAATCGTACTTTAAATGCCAGGCATGGAGATGCTAAAGACTTCTAATCTCAGCATTGAGGAGACTCAGATAGGATAGTGAACTCATGGTGAACCTAGGCTCCTAGCAGGATCCTATCTAGCAGAACCAAATAAATAGATAAATAAACAGTAAATTAGATTGTATCTGAAAATAGTTACATCATAACTCTGCCCTAGTATATATACAATGACTTCATTTTTCCTTTCAAATAAATATTGCTATGTATTCAAAGTATTTCTAAGAAAAAAATAAAACAATAAAATAAATAATGTAGCTTTCCAGAAATATTACTGAAATATTTATATTAGTTCACTTACCATATTATAACATTATAACAAAATACTAGAGAAAAATAAATCATGAAGGGGGAAGGTTTATTTTGGCTTCATAATATGGGAGGTTCTGTCCCATAACTGCATAAAACTTGTGATTTTAGACTTATGATAATATGGCATGTCCTGACAGGGCACATGATATTGAAGAGACCAGAAGATAAAAATGACCTTACAAGGCCCTTTCCAGGTTACCTCCACAAAGCACTGCCATGAAATCAAGTCTTATTCAGACATTTAAGGATACCATTTTAATTATACCACTGGTCAAATGAGAATCAAAACTAGCCAGCTCAAAGAGATAAAGCTTCCAGGGTAATACCTGCTGAATGTCAGGAATGTGTTATCTCTGTTGTAATTGTTAGCTAGCAAGGTCCTGAAGTACATCAACCCCTCTCCAAAGATTACACTGCTCTTGGTTACCTTCCAAAACTTGATAGTTAGATTCTGTTCCAGAAGACAGGACATACTTGAGCCATAGAACATTGAGAAACCAAGCTGGCATTGATCTTTCATATTCTGTGATATCATTGATCTTAGTGAGTTGTAAAGTATGAGCCACAAAAGTGGCATGCCTAGAAAAACTTCTCACTGGTGGAATAGTGGCACAAATGTTGTGGGAGTAACCAATTACTCTAGGATTGAATTTAAAACCCACTCCACAAGATAGAATCAATGTATTCTAGTTGGGTTTGTTGTTGTTGTTGTCATTTTTACCAAACATAACTTATAAAGGGTTATTTGGCTTACATATCTATCTTACATATCTCTATCTACCATGTAGGAAAGTCAAGCAGAAATAGGAACTTGGAGACAGAAACTGAAGCAGAGACCACCGAAGAATGCTGCTCACAGGCTTTCTCAATATGGCATTTTCTGTTTGCTGTCTTATAAAACCCAGGATCACTTAATGGGGCAGAGGAGCACTGCCCACAATGGACTGAGCTTTTCCTCAGCAATCATCAATCAAGGAAAATGCCTGAAAACTTACTCATAGTCCAATCTGATGGGGAGGCAACTTTTAAATAAAGTTTTCTCTTACCAGATGACTCTATCTTGTTTCAAGTTGTCAAAAAACTAACCAGCAATGTCATACCTAGCACAGTTATAGGCTAAGAACCTGTGACTAGACAAATCACAGGCTCTAGGAGTGAACTATTACTATATTGTTAATGAGACATAGTTTTAAACCAACCAATAACAACTTCTCATTGTACCTATAGATTAGTGCATCTCTCAATCCTTAGCAGAGGGGCTAGAGAGATGTCTCAGCAGTTAGGACCCAGGGTATAAGGAGAATTTGAAAGAAATTATTGGGAAAGGTAAATAATGTGTTCAGAATACATTTTAAGAAAAAAATTATTAAAAATGGAAAAAAAGTCTGTTTAAATTCTCCTCTGAAACTCAAAACTTAACTGTGACTCCCTATAGTGTCAAAATCAAGCCACGTGATTCCAACATACAATGGTACAGAATAAACACTTCCATTTCAAAAAAGATTGATGGGGGATAAGGAGGAAAGATCAATCCAAGTCAACACTGGAAACAAGCAGGATAAATACAAACCCCATGACCCCATAGTTGGCATCCTGGGATAGTGAGTGACTAATCCTGGTTCCAAGAGATTTGGATGCCCTTTCCAAAGCTCTACTGCCTGTATTACACATTATCTTGGGTCAGCTCTACTCCATGTCTGCAACTTTCCTCGTAAATATCTTATGGTTCTGGCACCTACAACATCCTGAGGTCTCCATTCCAACTTAGACTTAATGTTTCACAGCTTTATCAATAGAGTCTCAGTGCTTCTTTGTATAGATTCCAATTCCTATCCTGCCACACATTGCCTGACATCACCCGCTTTCCATAACTGTGAAACAAGACTATGTGAGCCTTTGAATCTTTCTTCGTCTTTCATGTTTGCAAAACCAGTCCCATCTGGGTAGTGCTTCTGTTAATGAGGTTGGACACAGCTGTACTGGCCTATGTGAACCACGTTGGCTGATTCTATAAAATCACTTTCCTAAGCAATTGTTTTGAATATGTGTGGGTGAGTTGGAAGGTGGAGAGGCTTCAGCTGCATTCTAGGTTCAGGCTTTCTCTTTTCAAATAAATGTTAAATTTCCAAAGTTGGATCATTTGATGAGTGTGTTCTTGCCTGGGCACCATTTTCTTGTTCTGGTAGAGAACTGGTTTCTCTCTGATAACACTAATCTCCTTAACTATTGCAGCCTCTTATTAGCATCCACTTTGCCTACCACTTTAATCTTTCTACTGCTCTTTTCCTTGTCAAACTTCTGGGCTGATTGCTCTCACACACTGCAGACTTGAACAGAAACAGTAAGAAGTATATCTACAATGCATCATAAATTCTCTTCTGCCTTGAAATTATCTCTGTTGAATATTTCAATCTAGTACTTTAAAATTCAAAATCACTTAGACTCTTAGGATATGAGCAGAATGCAGGCAGATCATTCAGAAGAATATGATTTCAGTAGCTCAATTCCTGAGAGAGTCATTGTTTAATTTAGAGAACTTTTGAACAACTCTGTACACCAAGAACTTCCTTTGTCATTCTGATCCCCCAACTCTCACCAACATCTCACCAACAGTACATTCTGTTTACTGCACTCCAGAGCTTTCTAAGTAGATATCCCACAGTCTTTCATGTTCCTCCTACAGATGAGTTCCAAAGCCTAAGAAGAAAAAGGCCAGCTTTGGGAAAGCAATTCTAGATTCCCCAGTCCCAGTTTTCTTTATTGGTTGTTTTTCTTATTGCTGTGATCAAGTACCTAAAAAAAAAGCAACACAAGAGCAGGAAATTTTATTTTGACTTATATTCCAAGGGATACATTCCATCATGGCAGGAAATACATCCTTGCAGGAGCCAGAAAGAGATAGCAGAAAAAATGCTTGGATATCAAACAAGCCCATCCCCAGTGACCCGTTCTCTCAAATGAGACTCCTTCTACTAAAGGTTTCACAAACTCCCCAAAGAATCTCACAAGCTGGTGAAAAAGTGTTCAAATACATGAGCCTGAGGGGGACATTTCACATTATAATTACAACAGCTGGTGTTGAATCTGAAAAGCAGGAGAGAAAGTAGAATAACCTGTAAATGAACAACAAATCATACTCATTATGAATCTCAAAGATTCTTGTGGATTGGGGAAACTATAAAAGTAAGAGATTTGATTATGTAGCCAAAGGGTGTTGGACCAGCTGGAGGAAATAAGAGTCCCCATGTCAGACTAGGGAACCATCTGGTGCAGTAGTTTTCAATCCAAATAGCTTATTAGTGTAGGAATACTCTAGGGGACTTTAAAA
Organism: Cricetomys ansorgei; assembly: GCA_026225945.1. NCBI lineage: Eukaryota > Metazoa > Chordata > Mammalia > Rodentia > Nesomyidae > Cricetomys > Cricetomys ansorgei. The sequence goes on along the minus strand of JAMJFZ010001100.1, from coordinate 12,002,905 downwards.
ACTCCCAGTTCCTAGGACTTACTCATTCAGTTAGAATGTTTGTGGTTGCTTCTAGGAATCTGAGTCCTGGGACTCTAATATGCAGCACAGATTGAGAAACACCCATGTAGACAATTCTGATCTAGGAAAATCATGAAGTTGAGAAAGATCTGATGAATGATTGAAACCAGAGATGATGGCTCATTCAGAGCTTCTAGAACATGGAAGTGAATGTGAGTGCTGCAAGCATTAACAGACCCCAGTGTCTTTTACCACACTTTACAATTGAGAAAGACTTAATAAACTAAATTCCTACTGGGTTCACACTTTCATAAAAAATCATCACAGCAGAAGTAGATTAGAGATTGGGCAAGAGTCATTGTTTTTATAAATGATACATCAAAACCTAGCAAAATGTATATTCAGAAGCTGGAATAGAGGAAAATCAATTATACCAGAAACACACACACACACATATTACTGTGGTTGAATTAACTTTCTCAAGGGAAATAATAGCTACTAAACTCTTTTCATGTGATAACAAATTTGTATTTCACAACATGAATACTCAATACATGCAATAATCTAAATGAAATATATTTGTGTGTATGTGGATGTAAGCTATTTGAAATATGTAAATTTAAAAAATTAACCAAAAGTGTTAAACAGCTTCTTATTCCATTTACTTATTCTTTCTTGACTGTATTCTTTGTAGTGAAAAAATGAGGACATTCCATAATATTTAGGCATTTAACAGTTTTAAAAAACAGCATTGGAATGACATGACTCCCATTCTGATGATTCACTGGGTGATAAATGGCTTTTGTATTTCAAAATAACTGCCAAGAGAAAGACTGTTCAATAGATTTCAAAAGGTATGAAATTCTCTGAAATTCATATCTGTTTCCATGGTGATATGCTAAGAAAGCATTGTATAAGGAGGTGTTGAATATGTTGAGTACCCACCTATCAAGGTCAGACATAGATTACAATTCAACATGTTGGTGCTTCTGCTTTAAGAATAACTATGTTAAGCAGGAAGACTATGAATAAAGTATTCTGAGGCAAAATACTCTCATACTTCTCTATTGTTTAAGAGTAGATTTTTGTTTATTATTATTGCTATTTTTAATGTAGGTAATGTAGACACATTACAGAAAACTTGAAAGATTTGAAAAAGACTAATAGGACTGCAATTAATGACATAATGACAATAAAAGCTTTTATATATTGCTTTTGAAATTATTAAATAAGAATGCTTTTTACCATTTTGCCTGTCCTTGGGACCCTTTTCCTCATGCTGAGTGGCTTCATCTAGTCTTAATGTAGGGCTTGAGCCCAGCCGAACTGGGAGGAATGGAGTGAAAGAAGACTTGAGTCAGGAGGTGTTGTATAAAAGACGGAAAAATAAGTTAAAAAATAAACGGAATAGAATTATAATATAATTTTATATTGTATGAGTAGAAATTAATAAAATTGTAGATAGCTTATATATCTGCAAATGAACACATATAGAGGTACCTGAACAGTATTATTACACATGTACCAGAATGTACCTCAGTGTGTGAGTGATAAAAGGTGCTTTGGGTAGTGATGATGAAGCTTAGTCATTATTAAAGTGGAACTGGGAGAAACAATGACTTTATTTCTTGAACACTTAGAAGGACAACTAGAATCTCAGCTGGCATTCTGAGTCCAACATTTAACATGATGTCTGACAGCCCTGTGGAGAGATGTTCTGCAGGTGTGGTAGCCTTTGTGCCTCATTTTGGTTCTTCATTTGAGGATGGTCTCTTTCAGCCATCTGGGGGCTTATTGACTTCTTTTCCTGATCAAGCTATGAGCAGGAATGCTTATGAGAGGAAGCAATGGTTTGACTTGGAGCTCACAGTAGTTGAGATGTTCTAGTGTTAGAGGATTAAGAAGAGGAAAAATGTAATGGAAGTCTGTTTTTCTTCTTATAGGAAGACATGGTTTTACTGCCTTGATAATGTTTCCCTCTGGGAGTAAGAACCTGCCTAGGAAGAAGCTTGCTCCAGGTGATGAACATGTAGCCAACGATACGAGAATGCAAGTGAAAGCCCCCACTGCTGTGACTTGCTCAGGTAGCATTTTGTGATTCCAGCAAGGATTGCAGGACATAAATCATGTCAGAAGCATTAGCCTCCTCCAGCTTCGTGTGTGAAATGTATTGATGTACATCTCTAATATATCATAAGCTTTCCCCTGTTTTTGTTGTGTTTCTATCAGCCAACTGCAAAAACTGAAGGCAGTTTTGGTGACCTTACTCAAAACCTGAAGACAAAACTTTCGTTAAATGCATTTTTCCATTCCATTTTCTTCGTGGGATTCCTGTGTAGGAGAATCAATTGTAGAATACAGTCTAAACTGAAAGAGCCAGATGCCTAAGGTGATAAAAACCAGTGCTGAGACTCAAAGATGCTGTAGAAGACCCAGTGACTTCCTTTTCTGCACAGTGGGAGAGCAACTTCAACTTGTTATTGCAGAGACTTGTTATTCTGGTAAGGTTGGACCTCCTCCAAAGATGAGATGAGAAGCAAGGTTTAAAGGAAGGAATTTTTACCACATATCAATAACTTCACAAATATATCTTGGGAGCTCATGAAAAAAAAAGTGTTAATTTCAAGATGAAGAAAACATGAGAAAGAAGGATACCTTCAGCAGTGCTTATATTTCAGTTGATCACACATGACTCAAGTACAACTGGTTATAATATTTTCATCCCTGTGATATGATTAAAGAGCTCATTTTAAAAATAAAAATCTACTTAATTTCCAAAGCACTATACCTACAGGTTGAAAGTAAGGAACAGTTAAAAGTTAAAACAATTTTTTATTGTTCTTATTGCTATCACTTATCTCAAGTGTTGTATTAATAACAGACAGCTGTCTGGTCTCCTATGAAATAGAACATAATTTGTCAGTGTGTAAGAATCACTAAGAATTTTAATATAGTTTATATAATTACATCAAAGCAAAAAATTGTGTGTGTGTGTATACATTTTCAATTCTGGGGATCTAGACTAAGGTCTTGGGTATTCTAGGCAAGGACTCTGCCACTGCGCTACAACCCAGACCTAACATAATCCTTTTAAAGTCATATATATCTTAAAACAGGGGGTTCTACATTTCTGCTAAAGTTCAGTTGTGTTTCATATACAACTTTAACACACTGTAGTAACATATTAGGCGATGAGCATTTTAGTTTGAGTTTCAAATTTGAACACATAACTGATGACTTTTTATTCTTGGGCAACACTACAAAACACACATGCATTAGAAAAACAAGTAAATGTGATAGGAGGAATAATATTTGTCAGTCCTACTAAAATCACAGGCTATGTTCCAAATGAGAAGTTTGAAAAAAGTGGGTAATACAGTATCTTAAATACAGAAAATCACATAAATTTGGTCACATGATAAACAGTTCCTTTTTATTCTACTCAGATTCCTCATCCTATTAAAATTTACTTGTTGAATGATCTTCCAAGGCTGGAGACTTGTTACACGATCTGATTTTACAACACAAGATAAGCAGGATAAAAAATAATCATAACCCCTAAGCATGGTGACACATATCTGAAATCCCAGCAGAGCTTGGAGGCTGACATAGGAAGCCAGGATTTAAGACTACCCTGGGTTGTATGGTAAGATCCTGTCTTCAGCAAGCAAAACAAAAAGCTCATAAATCTATGTACTTGTCTTTCATGCATTTGAGAGTTAAGCTGTACTATGTTGGCAAAGATTATATACAAGGAACATGAAACCCAGCAGAATCTAATTTTGATGAACTCAGTTTAGAGAAGAATGAGATGTATATTGCTCATGTTTTGCTATCTAGAATTTAAATTGAATGCTGTTGTGTAGCCAGAAGTGCTGAGACTTGATGCTTGTATGCAATCAGATGTGTGAGTCCATGCTTTCTGCTTGTGGGGATTTTCAATTACCTGATAGAGTCTGTTCTGACAACAGAATTTAGAAGGTGACAGTGAAATTTACATTTTTTTTCCAGTCACACCGCTCTTTTAACTCTTTCTGCCATAGTGATATCCTTAAGCAGTGAAAAACAGAGACAGAAAGAAGAGTGTTTGAACAGGTGGAGGCCAACAGGCCCTTTAGTATTGCATTATTTAAATATAAAACTTGTATGTTAATCTTCTGAACAGTGAAACACAGTTATGTGGTACTTTAATATCCATAATACATTTCTTTATGTTACAACACATAGTGAGTAGATCACAGGCGAGTGTAACGTGCAAGGTTCTTTGCAGCCAGGCCCTGTCTCCCAGCCTTAAACCCCAGCACGCCCAGTCTGAACAGTTCAGCCATGCTAGAGAAGTCACATTTTCTCAAGCAACATCCATGCTAGGTGGATGGCTATGAAACTGTCTTTTCTTGTGAAGGGATGCTTCCCAATGAGCTGACTTACTGTCTTAAGTGCAGTTTACTCCCAAGCCTTCACTGTAATCCTGAAGTCAGCCTAGGCTGCGACATCTAGGGTATAGCTTCATGGATCAATGCCCTTCTTTCAGGAGGTCAGTCACTCTCAGTGCTTCTGCTTTCTGACTTAGTACTTTTCATTCCGTACTCTGTCTGTTTAGTCACTTATTTTCTTGTAAGGTGAAAGCCTATGGAGGGAAATGCATACTTCTTTATATGTATTTTTAATATATTCATTCAGAACTGAAGCAGGCCTCCTCTCACCTTCATTTACCTCCCTGAATACAGTGCCCATCAGTTAGCTAAAAATTCTTGTCTGCCTCTTTCAGCTGCACCTGTCTGTAGATGCATCTGTATAATCCAGGTGTTCAGAAGACTTTTTCATTCAATAGCATCACGAGCTCCCCAAAATAACTCCAAAATCCAACTCATTTTTCTTTCAGAAACTCATAGCATTGTCTCTGCCTCAGTAAATACCTTACTAATCCAAGCTGGTGACCAAAATGATTTAGTAGTTAAGCCTCAGGGAGCCTAGCATTCACTCTGTTATTTATGGTGTAGAACCTCAAAAAACAAAATAAAACCATGATTCCTTGTTTTCTTGCCCGTGAAATGGTGAGGGAAATACCTCTCGCAAATGATTGTTGTAAATATTAAATTACGTAAATATACCAAGTAATTAGAGCACTGTGTAATGCAGTGATAATCAAGAAGCATTAACCTTGATGTTAACTTACGCAATGATTCACAGTAAGTTGCATCTGACTCTTCACCATTCTAATGTCTTCATTGTACATGAATCTGCACATGTTGAAATAAGCAGGACCCATGGCTGTCATTGACTTGACAGTGACTCTCATACCTATATCATGATAAACTTTTTCTAAAGCCAGATGAACAAGGAATTAAAATAAAATTTCTACAAGGTAATTAAAGGTTACTTCATAAGTATCTAATGCTGCCATTTTTCCTCAGGATCCAGTGTGAGTACAAACTGTTCCTACAGTAATGACTCACTTTAATATGACAATAAGTATTTTTTAGAGTAAAATTCAACAATAATGAAACCATAACTTGTTTTAACAATTTAACAAGGACTATGTAGACTATTAGATATCAGATCATTTATACTAAAATCACAGCACATTCTTTAACAAAAATATGAATTCTATAGAATTAACATTTAAAAAAATTAAAATACATGTTATGGTGCATGTCTTTAATCCTACCCTCAGGAGACAGAGGCAGGAGGATCTCTGTGAGTTCTTGCCCAGTCTGGTCTACACAGCAAATTCCAGGCCAGCCATAGCTACACAATGAAACTTTGTAAAACAACAGTAATATCAAATTATAGGCCTCATGGACATCATACATAAACATTCTCATCAAATCTAAAATAATTCTGACATTCAATCAACCTCAACTAATTTCAGTAATCAACATTTCCTTTTGAACTGGATAGGGCTGATTCAGAGTTCTGAAAATACACCCATTGTAACACACTGTTACCTGTCTGGAAAATTCATCACAATCCAGGAACTATCTCTGAGTTGTGGTAAAAATTAAAGAATGTAATATACAATAATGTCATATGATCCTCACTCAGAAGCTAATGTTTGTACTGTTGGTCTCTTTTAATCTTACAGATATAACTGCTAGAAGGGTTCTTTCACATACTTTTTCCTTGACCTACAGATCCAAGAGAGAACCATGAGTTTAAGAACAAGTTTGATCACATAGCAAAAGCTTTTCTCAATAAGACAAAACAAGTATAACAAGTGTTCACACACAGGCAACCTCAAAGTACCTCAAAGAAACAGAAAAGAAAAATCAATTCAATTGTATTTATTTGCTTTTATTTTTAACTGTTAGGAAAAACCAAAATGTGTGTGTGTGTGTGTGTGTGTGTGTGTATACATACATATATATATACATATATATATGGAATAGTTAGTAATGTCTGATACCTAGATGCATAAAGTTTAAATTAGTTTTAATTCATTTGCTTTCTTAAAATTTACCAATTTTGTAAAAATACATTCTATATGAATTATTTGATATATAGTATACAATTATTCTTATATTTAGCATATTGAACAATAATAGCACATAACTTATTGTTCTGACTCAAATGTAATTTAGCAACTATTGACTGAAGGGCACCTTTTAACCTCCACTCCTTTCAGCCTTTGGTAAGCATGTCTGCTCTCACCTCCCATGAGAGCAACTATTTTAGAGTCTACATATGGTTGAACTTTATTAGTGTTCTCTCTCAATGCCTCACATTTCACTCAGTGTAATGAACTCAATGTGTTGTCAAAAATACCAAGGTGTCACTTATTTTTATCACTGATTTAATTCAAATTTGCAACCAGGGGCTTCAACCTACCCATAGTGACTTTCAGACCTGAAAAGATACAGAGATACAAGTATGAACACCAGGAGACATTTACATATCTGAACGACATATGAGAATATACAGGCTATAGTAAACAACAGAAAAACTCATCTTTCATAAAATACCTATGGGACATTCTGAAAATACAAGTATGGAAATGTAGACAAACATGAAGATTGTCAAGGGTAAGGGGCTGAGAGGTGTTGGGAAGAAATGTGATAAGGATAAATACAGAAATGATGATGGAGGAGGTGGAACTGCTCAGCATTTGGGAGGTATGCCAGTATTCTGGTTATGATATTACACTGGAGCTTTCCAAGGTGTTACAATTCTGTAAATTGGGGAGAGTGATAATGACATTTAATTATGTTACTTCTATATTGTACTATTCCAATAGTCTCAATATGTGAAGCTTTATCCAATAAAGAAGGAACCTTTCTTATTTGATTCTTCAGTTAGATATAGACCTTCACTCAATAAATGGTTCTCTGGGAACTAAGTTGGTCATTAAGGCTTAAATAGATGTACACTATTCTATATTAATGGTTTAGATACTCAATAAAATATTGAAGATCTACAGAAAGTTGTCTTGATGACATATATAATAAAAGGTAAAACTTTTCCTGTCATGGAAGCATGACTCAGAACATTATTGAGAAGAAGAAACAAAGAAATATTGTAGGAAAGGAAAGACAGTTTTCTTTATGAGTTTATAAGAGGAAGAAATCCTTGAGGTCTAAAAAGTCAATCTTGATTTTAAAAAGTCAGGATTTTTCTTGACAGGTTGAGTATAGGGCATGATTAATTGGAAAAAGAAGCTGTACATGTTTAATTAGGTCTGCTAATATTTGAGTACATTGTCTTCAACACAAACCTTTGTAAGCACCAGTTTCATACAAACATTATTTTCCTGACAGTGTTGTTGTCACTTACATCAGTAATTCAGCTACTGTCAGAAAAGTTAGGAATTTAACACCATTTTCTCTTAAACCTAAGTATTTTATTTTGAAGTTTATCTTTCTTAGTGTAGCAGATGTCAGCTAACACTTAGACTTCTTTATCTCCTTGACATGTTGGCATGCAGTGATTTTCAACAATCAGTGGTGAAGTGGGAAGATGAAAGCATCGATATGGTTCATTCCAAAGATTTTGACTAACTTCTCATGGAAGAGCCCGTGAACATACCTGCTATGTCACTCTCAAAGCTAGTTGATTAATGTGAATGGTCACCCAAGTTGATGGAAATCACATTAACTTATTTACTCCAATGGTAGTCTAGTTGGGTTCCAAACAAAAGTATTTTCCATTTAGACATATAAAAGAGACACGATCAGTCTCTATAAATGTTATTACTATTTCTTTTATTAAACAAAATCTGTAATGTAAGACTTTAAATTAGCAACTTAAGCATATCTTTCTTCCAAGGCAATGACTGATGTGGTTTGACTAGAAAGACTGCAATATCTCAAAATAGTCTGCTAAAGAAGTTGCCTATTCCATATGGCCCTGCATATGATTGGCACATGCTTCTGTTAGGTAACTGGTATGTCACAGATACAATATTATTTTAGACAAAACTGGCCTGCATTGTCTCTATTGTCATCTAAGTTTGTAGATGTCTTATAAATTTATATATATTTGTATCTTATAGATATAAGAAATGTGCATTTCCCTTCTGGTTTTAAATGTATTCCACTCGCCACTTCCCAATCATAAGAAACAACATGCATAGTAAAGGATACCATAAACATAGTTTAGGAGTTGGAACCAATATCAAAACAGCTTGTTCACTTCATGTTTATTATAGGACTCAAATAAGTTACTTTCCCGTCAAACATAACAGAGAGCACATGCACAAATGTGCGTGTGTGTGTGTGTGTGAGATATTATTAAAATTTAAATATCTTTGCTGCCTGCCTCTCTTTCTCTCTCTACCCCCTCCCTCCTGCCTTTATCCTTCCATCTCTTTCTCTCTGTTTGTCTGAGATAAACTATGGAGCCCTTGCTGGCCCTTGATTCACAGCAATTCTCTTGCCTCCTACATGCAGATTCTGAAATTACAGGCAGACACCACGATGCCCAGGTCATTACTGGCTAATATCTACATTGCTTCCTTCCTCCCTTTCCACCTCCCTTCACTGCTTCATTCCCCTGTTCCTTCCATAGCTTGGCATGGTTTGGTCTACTTTAATTTATAGTTTTAAAATCACAAATAATATATAAAATAATGCACAAACATTTGATATTACATAAAGGATGTTTTCTCTTTATACAAAATAAATTGTCAGGAATTAAACAGTTAAGTCTTTGACCTACACTAAAGTCTTAACTTCCACCCACTCTCATCACCTTGTTTTCAGAAATTTATGTAGCATTCCATGTCATATATTATGCTTTTGCAGACATATGTATGATTCAATAAAGATGTATCAGATTTTGTGTGAAGTCAAGTGTAAGTGCATGTCATAGTTATAACCCTGTGTTTTTCTTATAAAGTTCAACTATACACCTGGAGGATGTTGACATAAAATACGTTGTAAAGCTGTCAGTATATCTTATTACACACAAATGCCACAGGCGCACACTCACACATGCAGATATTCAGCTGTTTTCAATTATGAATTCCTTCTTGCACACAGCTGTAAATTTTAACCAAGGAAGACACTGAGGAATACATTGCCTTGGTTGCTGGATATTCATATTTTAATTATTATTCAGTGCTGTAAAGTTTGTTTCAGACTATGGAAGATTTACAATATTACCAACCCAGAAAAACAGGAATAGGTTATTACAATCTCATGAACTTTAACTTAAAAAATTATTTAAAACTTTTCAGACAATATATTTTGATCATATATTTTACCCACCCACTCAATTCTCCCAGATTCTCCCCATCTCTCTACCAAGCATCATGTCCTTTCTTTCTTACTCTCAAATAAAAAAACAAAAGTAAAATGAACAAAAGCAAATTTTCTTAATAAAATTTAATGGAAAATCTTTCTACCAATCTTTTATGTATCCTCATTATATATTTCCCTATGTTTGTATGTATCTGTCTGTCTGTCTGCAGTTCTATAATCTATCTATCTATCATTTATCATCTATCTGTCAATCTAACTGGTCTGCCTACAATGCTCTTAATTACTGTGAATTACTATTTATTTCTTATAAAAAGAGCTTGAACATCTTCCAACATGGACTGGAATTTTGGATGATCTGAATCAATCAACATTGAATTGTCACAGTCCCTCAGTCTCTGATAGGAATATATTGGGCACATACTTGTAATTTCAAAAATACATCAATTTTGTGTCATCTTGTAAGAGTTTATAATTGAATTTACCATAACAATATTTCCCTTTGTTTTTCAATGTTGGGTATATAATCTGGGACTTTACACATGTAACAGTTTTGCTATTAGCTACTATCCCAGGTAAAGATATTTTGTTATACACTCATTTGCCTAATTGAAGACATCTTTTGTTCATTAACATAGACATAGACTTTTTATTGTATATATTCCTGAAATATTTTAATATTTTGTAGACATATTGCCATAAAATGACTTCTCTGTAAATGAATATTGTATGGTTATTAATTTTATACTGTTAAAATGGCATCACACTTTTCTTAGAAATGCCAAAAAAAGTCATCATAGAGATGAAGCTGCAGAATATTTACTCACTAATTATATTCTTCTCTCTTGGTGGAATCTTTATTGCTACTATGTATGTGTTCATATATACCCACCACATGAAGTGTTATATGCCTTACTTCAAGGATGGCAACCAGCATCATTATCCTATACATTTCTGACTAGGGAAATATTGAGATGTGTGAAAAGCTTAACTCAATCTTAAAATCCTGTTTTTTTCCTGACTTGCAGATATACTGACAATGAGTTGCTACTGCGCAGTTTGATTCTCCTCCTTTGCTGACTCATCCTACATGTGTCCTAGAGTTATGAGTTCTGCGGGAGTTGAAAAATGCTGAAATATAGAGCAGCTGATATTCAAGATCTAGTTTCCTGTTTGATAACCTTATCAGGACACTACCAGATGCTACAGTAATCATTTTCTCCAATGAAGCAGCTGCGATGTTTATGTGGAATACCAAATTGGTCATCATGAGAGCTATATTACTGTCAACTGCCGAGAAAGTCATTGGAATTGAATTAAAGTAAGAGCCAGATTAAAGCTACGTGAAGCCTTAGGAAGATTTGAGCACTTTTAATTGACTTGGAACCAGCAAAGAAGAAAATCAGCTAGACAATTCCAAATTTGTGTCTACTTTTCATATTCAGGGCTGTAGGAATAGAAAACTTTAATGAATGTCCAAATTTAATAATCGATCAATTACTATTAAAAACATTTCCTTGAAAAAATAAGGTTTAAATTAATCTACATAAAAACGTAAGTTTTGAAGAGACAGTAAATACTCACTAGTGTTTGCTAAAAGGGGAAAACCCTTTTAGCATGATTGTCTGACAAAGCCAAACAAAGCATTTTAAGTATGATACATTATTTTATATTAAGATGATTCAAGTAAGTGAAAATAAGAAAAGAATGTTTCCTTTGGTGACATCTGGTAATATTCCCTACAACTTTCTGTTCAGTTTTTACAGCCTGCATAATGATTTTCATTGTTATAAAAAAATTCTTGAACAGACTTGTACTGTATAAACTGTAAATACCTGGTGCCTCTAACAGTTTGTTGTACTTCTGGTTTTATAAAATGCATTCTACTGCAGAAGTGAACTCCTGGGACACACAGAAAAAACTGTATTTTTGGTCTCTTAAGTTAGTTATGTACTAAATGCATGCCTGCATGTGGTCTTTATAAATGCATTTCATATTTATACACTGTGTGGACAATGTGGCATAAAAATATCTTCATTTTAAAACAAAACACTAATTATTATACAGCAGAAGAAAAAAATAACTAACAAAAATGTTTTTAAAAAAGTAATCAAAATCACCAGAAAATCCACTGTCGTTTCATTTGAATGATGGACAGGTATGAGAAACAGACCGAAAACAAATTCACTTCATTTGTAACCACAAAACGTGAAAATAATAATTGCATTTCTCTACTCCACTGGTCAATGAGAGCACCCAGTTAACTATTTAAAAGATTATCCTGAAAGCTATTGGTGGTATTGTTTATTTGGAGATTATGACTTTCATGTAACACATTGCTTGTAAATATGTCACTTCTTTGGACTTAAAATGAAAAATAATTTTGAATTTTACAATTGACCCCAAATTTCTTCATTTTATAAATTCTACAGAGGATATTGTTTTGAACAATATATATTCTTACTCCATGGGATTTTGAATAGACAACAGTCACTTGGTTATCTCTGGAAACTTCCCAGAGCAGCAGATTGATAAATTTCTTCCTTTTATCTCTGCAAAACAAGGAAATCACTACTCCACAGTACCTTCATTACAGTCATTTGCCATTCCTCCATCTTATTTCCAACTAGAGTTCACTCTTTCTAAATCTGTATGTGATAACCAGTGTTTTCTTTGAAGTATTCCACCAGAATCTTAAACTCACCATCTTGTTAACCTGTCTTGTAATCATATCTAACATTTTAAAAGCACAGATCATCGCTGGGTATGATGTATTTAAATCAAGACCAATTCAAAAGTCATCCCACTTGTTCCGAATCTCTTCGTGTGATACTGTTTTTTAGTAAGAACAATTGCATCCATATTTACTCACTGTTTACTAAAGATACAACCTAGTTTAAATGTCACGATTTACTTCTTTCTATCTTTAATTTCTAGTGCTCTGTTTATTCCTTAGTATTCTTACCAACACACGTATTACATGTGAGTGTTCCCTTTCTCTCTCTCTCTCCCTCTTTCTCCCCCTCTTTTTCTACACACACACACACACACACACACACACACACACGAAGCCAACATTTTGCCCCTCTCATGTTGCAGAAGATAGAACAGTGAAAGGAAAGAAGTTTTAACAGAGCCACACCTGCTTTAACATTTGCATTTTCTACATTCTAGTAGGCCTCAGATGAATAGTTGATTAAAAAGTAATTATATAATTAATTTACAACAATACTTGACTATTTACATATAAAAACTGAACAAATATTGCAAGGGATTAATAACATTAAATTATAATGGATAATTAGGGTGTAAAGGGAAGGAGAAGAGAAGAATAGGAGTGCAAAGTGATGAAAAATGTTTTCTTTCTTCTTGTAAGCAGAATCTAGATTTAAATATATGTCATCCATCCATCTCTCTATCCATATATCAATATAGATAGATATAGATTTATCTATATATGTATACATAGATATAGATTTATCTATATATGTATAGATAGATATAGATCTATCGATGTATATGTGTGTGTGTGTGTGTGTGGTGTGTGTGTGTGTAGATAGATTGAATGATAGTTGTGTGTATAGTTGTGTGTATGTGTGTGAGTGTGTGTGTGTGTGTGTGTGTGTATACATACAAAATACCAGCAGAATTTGTACTACCTGAGAGAAAAAAAAACTAGATATAGTAGGAAAGGACAGGGGAAAATAGTGAAAGAATGAATTTTTCTTAGATTACATGGCCTCCTTATTTGTCTTTGGAGTACTTTAGAATTTCTATTTTGCATTTGTGATTATCTGTAACTTTTTGGTATACAAAACAATTAGTTTCATTATAATATTTTTGTACAAACACATAATTGTATTGGGCTAATATTCATACTTTCACTTGAAAAACAATAGAAGTTTAACAATCATTATTTCCTGATGTTAAACCTGTAATGTTTAGCTTCTCATACATGTTCCATAATTTATATATTTTACATTAATAAAATGACTGTTAACTAATAAGAATAATTGGAAACTTTTCCTTTATCTCATCTTTATTTGATTGAATAAGAAAGTATGTTGAAAGGTCCAAATTCATAATTGGCAATGATGAAGTTCATTTTACATGGAAGATGGGAAGAATTAGTAATTCTATATAAAAGTCTAAAAGTTTTTCCTACAAACTATACACATTTGAGTACTTCTTTTTAAAGCTAAAGTTGTGATTTTTTTTGTACATGAATTTATTTTACCTAAAATAATTAAGGTTGATCTTTACTAGGTATAAAAAGAAGTATAAAAATTTCAAAATGTGTAATTGGCAATACATTTATAATTCTGGCATTTCCATATTATTAGATTTTGGATTCTGTGGTGTTTAGAGTTATGTCAGAGGGTCAGTGGCTGAATAACGACAGAACAGTCTCACCTGTGTTTTCCATTCAACAGATACAAATATTAGAATTTCCTTTGCTTCCATTGCTGTTTTGATGAAATGAATCAAAATATGATGGTGTTTTATATATAATTTTATAAGTATATTATAGAATTACATGTATTCATACTATCACTAGAACATAGTTGAAGTTTTCATAGGATTAATGTCCTTACATTGCTCATTACACAGTGTCTTACTTTTCTATTGTTGTGATAATATTTTACAACTAAGAAAACATAAAATAAATAATTTAATTTAAGGCTGATGGTTCCAGTAGAGTTCATCATTATCATGGTGGAGTATGGTAGCAGGCAGGCAGCCATTGCACTGAAGCAGTAGCTGAGGACTGACAGCCTGATCCACAAGCATAAGGCAGAGAAAGCTAACTGGGAGTGGTGTAGGCATTTTGAAACTTCTAACCCATCCCCAGTGACACATTTCCTTCCAATAAGCCACCTTCTAATCCTTCACAAACAATTTCACCAGCTGGGGATCCAGTATTTCAACTTATGAGCCAATGGGGGCCATTCTCACTTACATGACCACAAACAGTACCTCAAATATTTGCTAAACTAAATTTATTGTGACTAGAAGTGGGATCCATTAAAAGTTATCATTTTAAAGTGATGTGCCATATCAAAATTGTTAAGCTTTTTCCCTCCAAAATGTACTTAGATGTTATTAAGATTTTTGATGGTGTAAAAATGATCGAGACAGAATATTTCTATGTAGTCCAAGGTGATCTTGAATCTCCAGTTTTCCTGCTTCAGTCTTGAATACCAGGATTTCAGGCATGTGTCACAGAACCCACTGAAAGACTCCAGAAGAGTGCTGATACACATGCTGATGGGAGAGTTGAGGGGAAAGTGAGCACTATCCATGGAACTTTGACCATCTCATACTGTAGGCACAGAAGACTTTCTGAAATAAGGGTTATCTGCGAAAACAGGTCCAACTCAGAGTCTTTTTTACTGGATCCACAATTAGCACTTTTGTTAGTAACTAATTTGTTCGTGGATATTGTTTTTCATAAACACTAGACTCACAGGTTGGAAATTCATTTTTTCTAAAAGGCTCTGGATTGGTCTGATCAGTTTATTCCTGATAATTTAAAGGTATGGATTGCCACCATGTATCACAGGTTTTGCAGAGTAGTGGTACAGAGACAAATTTGAGACAAATCACGACCCGATAGGAGAAGGTAGGAGGTTGAGGAAGTCTTGCCAGACCTTATGCATTCGAGAACATTTTGATCCTCATTAAAATGCAGCAATGAAAAGTACCTTCTTTGGAGGGGTCATACTTAACAATCAAAATCATCTTTTAGGTCCAAATTATGGTGGTCGAGAACAACTTCCTGCATTGTAAATCTGTTCTACAGTGGAATGAAGCACAGTGCATCTCTCCTACAGTGATTGAAGCTGTATCCACTCTATTTTAAAATGAATTCACTGCATCAGCTCTACACTGGAGTTAAGCACGCTGCATCTACACATGTTCCGTATTTAATTGGGAACACACTCATTTTACCAATTATAGAATATTCTTGACATTTGTGGGCACAATAATAACTTAATTTCTTGTTTAACATGAAAGTCTTTTCTACACTGTGGCTCTCTATTGTGCTGTAAAATTTACTTCTGTTGGTTCATCCTTGAAAAATGACTAGATCATCTACAGAGTGTAAGAAACAGTTTCTCAATATTGGGAAATAATGAGAATTACAACATACACTAATGCTCAGTTAAACTTTAAGATTATTTAGTGCTAAAGATGGGGCATTTGATTCATTTATTTATGCATTCAGTTGATCATTTGTTTATTTGTAAACCTTAGTGTAAAACCTTGTCTATTTCATAAGTGAATAATATATGATTTAGAGCTAGATTTCTACGGTAAACAAAACTTTTAAATGCACTGTGCTCATTTATTGGACCTACAATGGGATATAAGTATTAACAAACCAGCACTGAGTATGCACCTTAATAAGTTCTAAAGAAGATAAGGAAGGAAGTGTGAAACCATAAAGTTATAGGGGAAAGGGTGGGTGAATCATTGTATGGAATGAACTCTAAGTCACAGAGAGGGTAACTAAAGATAAAAAAAGTCCTAATAGACCTTTAGTTATCACTAATCAGCATAATAATTGTGTTTAGTAAAACTGGATTTTCTGCATTCATCACATGCTATAAGGGCATACTTAAGGAAACAGTAAGTGTCCTTTGCTAGACCATCATAGCCATTACTTAGAAATAACCCTAAGTCAAGCTGTGCTTCAAACTCCTCATCAAGGCCTCATTTCTTGCCCCTATATTTTGAAATGTCAGCACGTTATAAAACAGGGTGGATTATAGAAATCCTATAATATCCCTTCTAAACACTCTGGTAAGTTGTACCTTGCTTCTATTTTCTCTGTATATTTGTCCCTCTGAGTATCTGTGAATACTTATTTTGGCATTAATTGATATCTTTAATTGGTACTAACTTGAAAGTTTCTTAATTTTCAGATTTATTTCCATTGGTAGTGCTTTGTAATTTTTGTCTTCCTACAGATCCGAATGACATGGATATGTGTCCTTGTATCTTGGCATGAGAAAAGTATGTTTGTAGAATAATTCTACCTCTAACAGCATCTAAGAATCCTACACGCATCTTAGGAACTATTCTTAGAGACAAATTCAATTTATATTCTGTTACTATATATAGTGGTAACTGAGGCAATTAGCTTCTGTTGAGTGTCAGGCTCTCTTACAAGAAACAATACTAATTTATTCTTACCATTACAGTATCAATATACAAAGTATCTGGAAACTTCTACAAGAAAGAGCAAATGTTCAGATTTTCTCAGTAAGCCTCCTAAGGCTGGCTTGCATGGGGAGCACAGTAAGCATACTTGCTTCCTCATTAGGGATTCCATGTTTACCCTTTATTTCCAGCCTATAAGTAATTCCTCATCCTACACAGTCCTTCAGTGTACTGTTCACTGATAATTTGCTGGATTTCTCCTCATTCTCTTCTCACATACTATTGCAAAATATTATTC
This sequence comes from Cricetomys ansorgei, assembly GCA_026225945.1. Taxonomy (NCBI): domain Eukaryota; kingdom Metazoa; phylum Chordata; class Mammalia; order Rodentia; family Nesomyidae; genus Cricetomys; species Cricetomys ansorgei. The sequence goes on along the minus strand of JAMJFZ010001100.1, from coordinate 11,985,745 downwards.
TTCTTAAACCTGAATTTAATCTAGCTTGCATTTTTACACATATGAATAGCTTTATGATCAGTTATTCAAATGCATACATTTGTAATTATGAAAGCTATCATTTTAAAAATTGAAAGGAAAAATTACTATGCATACTGCCACATTATTTCTTAAACCTGGTAAGGTCATATGGAAAATGTCCATGTAACTTAGGAAATTTAGAATCTGGAGTACTCAAAGTTCTTTTCAATCATCTGCACGTTTCATGCAAGATTTACAAACATAAGAAATCCAAGTACAAAGCTGAGCTACCAGATTATAAAGTGTGAAGTGCTGATATGAAAACCATTAAATATATTTGCATTTTATATAAATTATCTTACCTGAGAAAATGAGCATCTAATAAAAATCTTGTCTTTAATTGCGAAATTTGGCAAGCCAACCACAATGTGATTACAGATCCGTCTGAAATATCCACAAAAGGACCACTTATCAGAAAGATCTACCTTAGCTTCCACGACTACTGGGAGGTGATGAGAGGTCTCAGTGGAACACAGGTAGGAGAGGGAGCCACAGTGTAATGGTGATGCGCATACATAAACCACTGTCTCTCTTTTTCAATGCCAATTGCGTGACGAGTGGCTTCAAAGCCTGTGCATATCCACCATGATACAGAGCCTATCCACAGGCCAAAATCCCCAAACCAAGCTAAAATCTCTGAAACACAGAGCCATAACAAGCCACTGCCACGCCTAAGTTTATTATTTCAATTATTATTTTCACAGTGTTGTGAAGCTGACTAACACAGTTATTCTTCTGGTACAGAAAGTATATTTTTATTTTTAGCCATTTAAATTAAAACTTTCTGTGTCAATTCAAAAAAAAAATATTCTGAAAAGTATTTGTTGTAGCTCTTCTTTGAAAGTTTGGTAGAAATACACTGTGAATCCACCTGTTCTTGGGTTTATTTTTAGTTGGAAGTCTTTTCATCCATCACTTTGATGCTATCTGTTATGAGTCTATGTAATTTTTAATCTCTTCTTGGTTTAACTTTGTTGGTTTGAATGATTCTAGAAATTCATCCATATGTTATAGGTGCTCTGACTTAAGGGAGTTTAGCCTTTTTTAAAGCATTCTCTTAAAATATCCTGTTTTAACATTTCAATGTTTACCTATGCTTCTCTGATTGTTAATTTGAGATATCTCTTTCTTTTAATTAACTAGGCCAAAGTTCTGTCGATCTCATTTATTATCTTAGATTCACCAATCCCCCTGTATATTTTTTCTTTGTTTCTATTTTATTAATTTCTGCTATAATTTTTGTAATTTCTTCATATGTATTGGGATTGTTTTGTTTTTGTTTTTATAGATCCTTGAGATGCATCATTAAATCATTTGTTTGTTTTCTCTCTAATTTTTAATGTAAGCATATAAAGCTGTATATTTCCTCTTAGAACTTCTTTTAACCTGTCCTAGAGATTTTAATTTAATTTAATCTCCATGAATTTGTGTAATTGCCACAGATTTGTTTTCTTGTTATTTCAATTTTTATTGAATTGTGCTCAGAAAAGATAGATGGGATTATTTTAACTTTTCTAAATGTCTTAGTATTCATTTTGTATCCCAGAAGTTGGTCTATTTCACAGAATTTCTCACGGATTTCTGAGTAGAATGTATATTCTTTTGTGTCCGAGTGAGAAATTTTGTAGATAGATTGTAGATAGCTGTTAAGTCTATTGGGTATATATCTTTTTAATATGGTGTTTTTCATTTTTAAATATATTCATTTTCCATTCAGATGAGTGTCTGTTACAAAAAGTGGGAAAATGAGTTAGAGTTGGTCTTTGTTTTTAATTGCTGTAGAATATTCTCTATGCATTTTTGGCATGTTAGATTTTGTTTGGATATACAGTTAGGATTGTAAGACATTCTTGGTTATTTTTTTTATTTGAACAATATATATAGAATGAAATGTCTGTCCTTATCTCTTTGATTAGTTTTGGTTTGAAGTCTTTTTGTCACTCTTTAAAGTGCTACCTATCTTTAGATATAAGATGAGTTTCTTGTAGACAAAAGAAAGATTTTTTAAATTCATTCATCTAATCTGTGCCTTTTGTTTGGTGAGTTGAGGCCACTAAAATTTAAAGTTATAATTAAAAGATGTATATTGATTTCTTTCATGTAAATTTTTCTGTTTGTGTTTTTGGTCTTATTTTGTATTTGAGTAATTGTCGTTTCCTTTCCATAATTTTTTTCCTTATTTCTCTCTTCATTCAAAAATGTTGTGTCTGTCATTCTCTTTATGGATGGTTTGGTGGACATTAAATTTTTAGGCTATTTAATATATTGAAAGTTAATCTTTCTTCTTAAACTATTGCTGATAGTTTTGATGAATTAGCATCTTTTGTCCTTTAGCACACATAGTATATTGACCTAGTTTCTTCAGCCTTTTAAAGGTTCCAGTGAGAAATCAACTGATATTCTAATGGATTTTCCTTTATATATGGATTATAGTTTTTTATCTTGTGGCTTTTGGTACATTCTTTTTGTTCTTAATATTTAGTATTTTCACTATGATATGTCATGGGGAATTTCTTTCCTATACATGTCTATTTGGTGTTCTATCTGCTTCTTTTGTATGTGTATGTCTTCCCTTTATCTTGGAAAGTTTTCTTCTATGGATGTATTGAAGATATGAAGTCTATGCTACTGTCCTGGGTCTGTTCCTTCATCTATACCTATAAGTAGATGATTTTTGTTCTTTTACGGTGTCCTACAATTACTCCATATTATTTACTATTTTCTTTTTTAATTACATTTTTTTGCTTATGTGAAACAATTCCTTTAATCTGTCATCACATCCTAATATTCTATGTGCTAGTTGACTTATCCTACTTGTAAGTAAGTAAGGTTTTTAAGTGGGTTGTGGAGCTTTTCAGTTCCATCTTCAGTTTATCTTGAGTTCTCTTTCATATTTAAAACTCTTTGTTGAATCTAGTTTTCACATCTTAGACATTTTTAATCATTTCATTCAGCTTTATGTTTTTGTTTTCTTGGGCATCACTGAGATACTTATTTCTATTCTCTTTTAAGTTTATTGAAACATTTGTTCAATTCCTCTTAAAAGTCCTTGAATTTTGTGATGAAATTATATTCTTTTTTGTTTGATTGGGTTTGTTTGTATGTTTGCTTAGTTCTGCGACCTAGCGTTCATCCAGATAATTCTCATTGGTGAACATTTCTATAGGGCTAATGGATTTGAGGTGAAATATACTGTTTTGGCTTTTTATATAATTTGTGTATTTTATGATGAGTCCTGGGAATTTGAGCATTCTTCATAGGTTGTGTGTCTGATGTCATATTTTAGTTTGTTGTGTGTCTAATATAATATTTTACCTTGTTCCAGGCTTGGTCAGTATACAGGCTGTGCAGCAAAGTCTTGACATCTGGTGATATAAAGTTCCAGGGACTCACCAGGCTGGATCTTCTCACTGATTTGCATTTGTGCTTGTCACTTGTTCATTTCCCAATATTGTACACATGGAGGAAGTCTTACATAACAGTGTCCGTATAAAAGTTATATCATTTGTCAGTTATGTTCTGGCTTATTCCTTTGCTGTAAGCCATTACTTACAATGAATACTGGGGTTCTCACATTTCCTTCCCTCCCATAAGAGCGTCAGGTCACAACTTTCTGAGCAGGGACTCACCACTGGTTATAGTCTGATTATCATTGAGGATGCTACTGTGTAACTCAGCATGAACCTGAAATATGTCAGGCTTCAAATCGACTCTAAACCTTTGGTTTTAATTTTTACCCTCTACTTCTTAAAGAGGAAACTGCAGCAGTTCAAAGTTTTAATCAATTTTGTCATCCCATCTCACCACCATTTCCTTTCTATTGTAGCTCCTCAACAGTGTTGATCATGGCTATTCTGATTCCATTCTAGAGAAACAGCAGGCTTCAAAGAGGAGTGCTAAAGAGACAGTTATGAAGGAAGGGAAACAGAAGAAGAGTGGAGAACAGCTTCTCCTTATTATTCTACAGTGTTCTTCCTTTATTCTCTCTGAAAATGTATCAGATGAAGACTGCTACTTCTAAGCTTATTTTCAAAGTTGTTGGTCATTCATGCTAACTTAATCCAAGTCCATACTTAAAGTAACTTGAAAGCAATACTTTTCCTGGAGGATTAGTATCAATTAAAATGCACTAATTTTCCCATCCATGTATGTTTTTAAGCTTTTAATTGCTATTTATTAACTATGCCAATTTGCAACCTACCCTGCGCCCTCATCCAAATGTGTTTTTCAATAATACTCTTATTAATTACCTGAGTTTCACACAATGTATCTCAACCACATCCTTTCCCCATTCCTCCTCAGTCTACCATCCCACCCCTGTGCCCTAAAACACACACAAAAAAAAAAAAAACAAGAACAACAAAAACAATAACAATATAACTGAGTCCATCCTGTGAGGTGGAAGCATGGATCACAGGCATGACCATGGTTCCTGGGGGCAATTGCTCTGAACATGGACATTCACCCGGCCCATGCTAGCCAGAGATCAAGCAAGGTGAAGTTCAACCCAAAGTTGGGCTCCACCACCCAAACAAGCAGGCACCCAGACACCAAGCATGGCTCTGGACTTCTTGTAGGCACTTGGATGTCCTAGAGGCACCAGGACCCATCCGTGCATTTTTAAGTTTCTTATCTAAGCTATATGAACATCTGTTTAAATTGAATGTTGTTTTAATCAATGTTAATTTTATCATTTTGAAAGAATTCATGGAGTTGGATCAGTATGATATAATCATGGGGGAGGAGGGTATAATTTTAAGGTATTTATAATAAAAGAAATATTTATGAAAGAAAAATATATAAACTTATCCTAGTTATTGAGCCCAGTATGTGGACTCTCTAGACAAAAATTTTTCAGGGATTTTAGATAATGTGCTGTGTTATAATAATTATGACACTAAATACAGAAATAATTTGATTGTTATTTGGTCTTTGAGAGTGTCCCATTATGCTTGTCAGATGATTCTAGGGATATCATGGTCCTTTGGGGTTCTTAGTCTTCTGAAAGAATTTGGGAATGGCTTCAAACAGAAACTGAGCTTGAGGACAATTTTAATAGTGGATTTAATAAAACCTTCAAAGGAGGAATGCTATAGATCTCAGCAGATACTCAGACAAGAGAATTAGAGTAAGGGAAGGGGCACCATGCTGTTTAAGCCAGCATGTGGGTAAGATAAGCAGGCATATGGTGAGAAAGTGTGAAGATTCAAACTCAAGTTTGGGCCCTGCATCTGAAAGAAAGAGAAAAAAGGAAAAATTTCCCTTTCTGGAAGGGAACAGAAATTCAGAAATGTGAGCAGACCCAGAAGAACCTTGGCCAACAGGAACTCCCCTGGGGGACAGAAATCCTAGGATGGCAGAGTATAGAATCCCATTACAGGAAGAGTGTTTCTGCCTCTCTCTTGCAAATGGCTTAAGATGAGCATGCCTTCTTGAGTCCTGTCCCCTACGTGTCTTGGTTAGGGTTACTGTTGTGGTATGCTTACTTGTGGATAATATTTTAGTTAAGTTTCCTCTCTTACTTGATTGCACTTCTGTGCCATCCCCAGCTTCCAACCCCCACAGGAGGTTCCTGTTATTTGTTGATTGAGGGTCTGTGTGAAAACAGGAATAAAACACCTGGGGATTGAGGGGTGGAACAAGGAGGGAGGAGGGAGTAGGAGGTGGAGGAGGAGTAGGAGCAGAATGATGGGAGAAGAACAGGAAAGGAGAGCAATGGGGTGAAGAAGCCTTGGAGTGAGCTCTCAGCCTAGCCGCCCGGGTATAGAATTCCCTGAGATTTGACATAGTTTGTAATTAATAAAAAGCATTGGAAAATTCAACTCTGGACTCTCCGTTAAGCACCATAACGATATTTTAACAGGTTACTATTGCTATGATGAAACACCATGACCAGAGCAACTTGGGGAAAACAGGATTTATTCGGCTTATACTTCCGTATCTCTGTTTATTTTCAAAGGAAGTCAAGGTAGGAATTCAAACAGGGCAGTAACCTAGAGACACGAACTGAGGCAGTACCATAGAGGGGAGCTGCTTTCTGGCTTGTTTCTCCATGGCTTGCTCAGTCAGGATTCATATGGAACCCAGGACTGCCAGCCCAGGAGTGATACCACACACAATGGGCTGGGTAATCACCTCATTGATCACTAATTAAGAAAATGCCTTACAACAGGGTTTTATGGTGGCATTTCCTCATTTTAGGCTCCCTTCTCTCTAATGTATTAGATTGTATCTATCTAGATTGATTGATTGATACCATCTAGATTGTATCAAGTTAACATAAAACTCGCCAGTGTCCTAGAGCAGGTGATTCATCTGCTCAACTAGAATTTTAAGTCTCACTCAGGCTGGAGGTGTGGTCCATTTGATCATAAGTTAAGTCTTCCCTTAATGAGATTTGGTTGCATCAATGACTTTGAAACCTAATGAGAAATTCTTCTTTAAAAGAAGATGAAGTTCAGGATAGTAGGAATAGATAAAATTGCAATATTATTGATTCTGAGTGACCAAACTTACATTTTTAATCCTTAAAAAGTGCATTATTTTATGCCATGATCATCACTTACTATATGGAATTATTTTCATAGTCATACAATTTTAATTTTTCCAAAACTGTCATTATCATATTGAAAATATTCATTCAGAACTTGAGCATATCCTGTTTACTGTGTTCATAGAATTTAAAGAACTGAGAGAAACAATTAAAATACAGGGTTCTTTTACTTATTTTTGTTCTTCCAGGTATTTAGATTTAAATATTTTTTTTCTGCTATGAGGAAATCAGTCTTCCACCTATTGAAAGATGCCTTGTGAAACTCTGACCATTGTGGACAGAGTCTAAAGTTTAAAATGTATTCATAAGCATGTCTCACAGCTTCGAGGCAGCGATATTCAGATTTCTTACTTCCTGCAATTTGAAAATGTATAGTACATTACCGAGACCAGTAACTGTGGCACTGCAGAGTACACACCATGACTTCTTCCTAGACATACTGAACGGTATCCTCCTTTCACACTCTCCGTCTGTTCCTCAACACCAACCTCTCCCAGCTCATGTAACTACTTTTCTACTTTCAACTGCCAGAAGATCTCATGAGTTGATATATTTTCCTTTCTGGTTTATTTCACTTAACGTAACTATCTCCAGTTCCATCTACATTATTTCAAGTGACAGGACGTTATTCTTATTATGACTGCAGAGTAGGCCTTCCAAACTCTCTCTTCCCCCACAATAGTGTGAAGTTTACTCCATGGTACTTAAACTGAAAGCAAAATTTTGTAGCAAAACAAAATGTCTTTTTTTTCCCTATGTTGTTATAAAGGAGAATTTACCAAGTAACTCATATTATGAATTTACCTGGAAATAAGAGAAAACAAATGAAATGTAACCTCTCTAAGCAACTTAACATTAACCTAGTAAGAAGACTTACATTTAGAGCATAAACCTTATATTCATTTATCTGTCCCATTTCCATTAACTTGTGCAGAGATTACATTGCACAAGGTAAAGCAAGAGCCCAACGGGATTTTAAGAGAACTTGCTTTTCTGGGAAGTGTGATCCCTTCACAGGTAATATTATATTACCAGAAGGAAGGTGTCCATTTCCTGGGAAAGTTCTTGTGCTAAAATTGATAAAGTATACTGTTTGGCATAACAGTCTTTTCATCCGAGATGCTTAAGTGGAATATTGAACAAAATACCATCCTGTAGGGAGTGGGAATAGCCAAGGAGTCATTCAACAGGTAACATCTGTGTTCTTTGTGATCCCAAACTACACACCTTTGTATATAAAAGAAGATTGGAAACCTAAAACATTTTTACATACCTAGGAGATGTTCTCTACATGAGCCTGAGGTGCACGGATAAATGTATTTAAATTTTAAAATTGTCTGATTTATGTCAGCACTCAGAAATCCATTCCTTTCTTGTTTCATTCTCTTTTTAAAATGTAATGCCTAGTAGAAATTTTAAATATTTAATCTTAAATTCAATTCAGCCTATTTGATGATAGAAAGGATTGAAGGTGAGAGAGACAATAGTATTTCATAAGTGATAGGCTTAATATAACAGGTCTCCTTGGCAGATGTCCTAACAATTACAATAAGAATTCTCAAGTTCATAGGAAAGTAAATGCCGAATGGCGTGTCAACTTTAATATGTGGGACAGTAAAACCTTGTTTATTTAAATTATTTTTAAAGATTGTAGGAATAAATCCAAGATTAAAAGCAGCTTGCTTTCTGCACAGGAGAGGCAGAGTAGAGGCTTTCTTAAGGAACGTAGTGACAAACATGGTAGGATATAGCCCCTTAGAGTGCATACAGAGACCATCACTGGGAAAGAAAAAGAAGTCAGATTGAACCTAATTAAAATTAGAATTTATACTAATTATAATTCCTATATTTCTTCAAAGCTAGTGGTTCCATACTGAGCAAACCTTATTGGAAGCCTTTGTTCTGTGAATAAAAGGCTGATTAACTGGTTAGAACTTTGATGTTTGTTGGAAACCTTGGAAAGTTTCAAGTCAAGAGGCAAACTATTGTTAGCTCCCTTAATAGTCATGCAATGTCCTCTTTAGACTGTTTGTGCCTGTTAGGAAAACCCTTGGAAAAGTACAGACAGAGAAACAGCTTCCACTAATCAAAGAGATAAAAATGCAATCAAATTGCACCTGAGATGTACCACTGCGCTTTCCTTGCTTTTCCTGGAACCTGCTCACCCAGTGTTCCTCCCAAAGTGTTCAGAAAGTGCCTTGATTTTGAAATACTTCTTCTGTTGTTGTGAATACTTAATGAAACAGTTACCTTTTTGGAACAAGGAGTTTAGAGCAGCTCAAGTCAACACTCCTGCACCACAGTCACTCATATTTAGCTCTAGAATAAACTATCTCTTATCTCCTTTGAGGGGAGAGTTGTGTTTTTAACAGTTTCCAGTTAAAACAAGAGAAGGGAAACCATAGCTTAAATGTTTTAATAATCTCTAATTGTGAAACCCACATTGAGGATGTTGGGGTGCAGTTGGCAAATGTATAAACTCATATATAATATATATTATATATGATTACATTATATATAATATATATGTTATATATTATATTATGCATATAATATATTATATTTTTATATATCATAATATATGTTATACAATGTATATATAATATTATCATATATAATACATGTTATATCATATACATATATATGTATCTTGAGTTTCATACACAGTTTCTCTTTATAACACCTTCTTTCCATTTTTCCATTCCTCCTTGGTCCACCCTCCCTACTCTCTGCTCTCAAAATGAATAAATAAAGTTTTGTTGGTTTTTTTTTTTAAGAAGAAAATTAAGACCAGCCTATATGGCTGGAGCATGGATCATTGGTTCTCAATGGTTTTTGGAGGCAGCAGGATGTTCTGTTCATGTACATTCACTTGAGATATATTATCCTGAGATTAAGTATAACAAAGTTTGACCTAAAGTTGGTCTTCATTGCCCAAACCCTTAGGCACTGTGACATTCCTCAGGCACCTGGACATCCCTAAAGTATGAACTTTTAATTCATCAATTTACAAATTATGTTATCTGGAAAGTACTTGCCTTCACATAATTTTCTACATATGTGGGAGATGTAATTTGCTTCAAAGCTGTTCCTCTATGCATGGAGTCTGCATTTGGGTGGCTCTAGGATGTTCTCTGGACTTGATGAAACTGTCAAGATCTACCAAACACTTAACATTTCTCAAGCATCCCGTTAAGTGCTTGAGAATTCATGAATGGGCTGACTATGAAAAAACGTGAGGGAAAATCCCACACTCACTTTACCTGAAGGTTGATGTCTGTACAGGTTAAGAGGAGAGAGCACTAATTAAACCTCGGGAATTTTTCCGAGTAGCAATGGCAATGATCAGCAGACCCAGCTGGCAAATACCAGGTGGATCCTCAGGTATTTCTACCTCCAACATCTCAGTTCAAAGCTTGTTCTATGCTTGGAATCACCCTGATTTTCAGTATTTAAACAGAAAATTAAGCTGGCATGATGTGACTGTAAGTTCCTCTCAATGACCCAGCAGTTTCTGTGCATGGAAACTAGGCCACTGAGTGGTGGACACAGGACTTACACCTTTACCTGTGAAGCTTTTTAAGGGGGATGTCTCTTCTCCAGGAAGGACCCACTGCTGTCACATGAAAGAGGTTACTGTCTGCCATCATAATTCTGACGAGTTATTGTTAAGTTAACCAGCAGACAAAAAGACCTTTGCCTTGGCAATGAAAAGCATCGTTCTTAGTATCTCCCTCCATGGGTCTGTGATTACCTTCGTTTTCTGGTGTCCACAATGGAGAAGTAGCATCCATGTGTCTGGGCCTGCCTCTTGCTACAATTGATAGAGTTGTACAAGGAACAATTCACAGTTGGAGTTATTAATTAGAAAATTTCTAAGTGTTATAGTGAAGCTGTCAGGACGATTGTGACCTATCATTATCCCCTAACACAGCACCCAGTGAGGTTTATTTTTGTGAAATATCTGAAGCAAGTCACATACTTTCAAGTGCCTGTGTTGAATTCCATTTGTTTCTGGAAATCACAAAGATAGCATGGTGAGTTGTAGAGCAGCTATGAACTCAGAGAAGGTGTACAGACTGTTCATTTTAAAAATTGCAGTTTGTCTTTGCTTGAAAGATATTTATTTATCTATTTGGAATAAAAATGTCAAACCACACAAGCACTAAATGATAGTGGCTTGAAATGCCACTTCATGTCCAATGTAGGACATGAAGGAGAGCTGAGTTTTGGCAATGTACTAAAGCAGTCCCTCAACAATAGAGCTTTGTCTTGTTTACACTGGGATATTGCAAATACTGAGACTGCATACATGGAAACTACAGCTCTACTGGGAAGGTCAATGGGATCTAGAAAGGTGTGAGGTCCAGGTAATGTTTCAGAGACCTAAGTGTAATTATTTCATTGACCCTCATTTGATAAAACCCCAGGTGGAAATTCCACACACACCTGCTTTTTCAATGTTTCAGTTCCCATCCCAAGTCTTGCTCTAACCACTCTGCATATTCAGTGACAGGAAACAAATATGTGAATAAGAAATGTCTGTATAACAATCTGTAAATGCAAAATTCGCTTCCTATATATGACCAATATTATAAAGCCTAACAAATTACATGTTTAAATTACTTTTCTAACCTACTTCTAAGGTATATATATATATATATATATATATATATATATATATATATATATGCTTGTTTGTATTATGGTGAAATAATTGATATTTACTGTAAAATTAGAAAGTAAATCACCAATAAATGGAATATGGTTGCAATTCTGAGCCCTGAGAAGACCACTGTGTGACATGGGTACATTTTTTTTCTACAGTTGTCTTACTGAGTTCTTTCTACAGCTTTAAATAAAAATGCTGTTTCAGCTAAGTATTAGTTGTGAAAGGAATTGCACATATATATAAAGCAACTCAAACAGTGCATGAGAAATGGTACTTGACATCAGAAACAAGTTTCAACAATACATATCTGTGCTATGGTACTATAGTGACACTATTTGTGTGTGTTTTAAAACATCTCAATAATAAAAACTGATTATTGTTTTGCATATTTAATAGCACATGGACATATATTTAAAATGTGTATATAATGCAATATATTACTATATATATAATTTTATTTCATTCATTTGATAACTTACTTTTAATTTTTTTTTACATTTATTTATTTTTTGGGGGGCCTATGTGTTATGTTATGCATGTAGAGGTCAGAGGACAGCTTGCAAGAGTCATTTTTTTCCTTCTACTAGATTCTGGGGATCAAACTCAGGTGGTCAGAGTTGGCAGCAAGCACCTTTAACTGCTGAGCCATCTCACTGGCCCATTAATGCAATTTTAAATGGCACACAGTTAGACTGTCTTCCCTTTCTACCCTTTAAAAGGTGAATGAACATTGAACTGGATTCTGGTGTTGGTATTCTGCAGCATGTCTCAGACCTTTACTCTAAACTAGCACCTGCACACAGTTGGGGAAGCAGTGTACAGGCAGCATTCCAGTGAAGACACTGTCACATAGAATCATAGGACACAAAATCAAAGATTTTCATTATTCTCTGTTGCTACTGACAAAAATGTATAAACTGCTGTCACCACAACTTTAGTAAATCTGAGAAAATAACAATGATAGTGTTTTCCTCATTGAATTCGCTTATCCAAGAAGATTTATGTGAAAATACAACTAAGAAATGAATAAGGATGTACACACAATCTGATAAAAATCAATGCATGTTTTCCTTCTTCATCCTTTATTCCAGTTCTGAGAGTGTGGGGTGGGAGTGGGGGGATGAAGCAAGAATGACCTGATCCAGCATGATGAAAACATTCAGAGTGCAGTATTTCTTCTTATAGTGTTAAAAGAGCTCAAAACATTAACAGAATATAAACAAGAAACAGAAAATTTAGAAATCTAGGATCAATAACTTTGCTACAATAATTACAGCTATGATAAAAGAAACTAATGACTGAAGCAATTATCTAAAAGATGTTTCTTTTCATGTGTCAATAAAATTCATGAAATCACAATACGGTTGGTACTTGTCAAAGGAAATCAGTTATCAGTTGGTATGTCTTATTGTCTATGCAATTGGTCTTTGGTCTTTGGTAGTCACATGGTAACTGTCATTTTAACGGTTATTTTTTATTTTTCTAAAACACTGAAAGAAGAAATAAAATAACCTTGCATAGATTTTCCACATGTAACTTTGTTAACTACGGCAGCCATTTATATTTCCCTTCAGGTTGCTAATATGTCAATAAACCCTGAATACTGAACCATAAGTCTTTCCCCAAAGTTGTGCTAGTTAGCAACATGGAATAATCATTCGCATCTGCTTAACTTTGCTGAAGAACTGGAATATTTCCAGGCCAACGGGCTGCCAGTTTATTCTTTCATAAATATAGTCCTCATTTAATGGAGACTTAAAAATCAGACAAGCGCTAGATATTTTCTGAGTGACTGTGATGTTACTATCAATTTCCATAGAAAAATTTCTTTGGAAAATGAACTGAATGCAAAATTTGAGGTCATTTCAAGTGCTTTTTCAAGTTCCTATGGAAACAAGTTGACAATTTATAAAATTGAAAAACTGAGTACATATTAATAACAAGTCTAATATATTTGAATGAGCACTTACAGAATACTCTTTAGTTTATACAAAGATAGAACATGAAATACATTTTATTTTTGAAAACTTCCCTAAAGCAAAAGATTGTAGGAGATATAAGGAAGGCAATACACTTAAATGCAGAAAATTCCAAAATTTTGACTTTCTGCTTGCTTCTCAGCTTCCCAGCCAAGCTCTGCAGTAGTTCCTAGATCTCTACCACAGAGCGCTTCTTGTATCTGAATAATAAGAAAATATAAAAATCTTGACTATTCAGGGATTAAGTTCTATTAATCTGTTATATAAATGAAATAAGTAGAGGACTAATCTCTTTTGTTACCTCACTAAAATAACAAACTGTCAAAATTACAGAGAGTATTATTTTATATTATTTTATATATGGTCCCTATATATGTCTCTTTATAATTCTGTATTAATTACAAATAACTGCAGTCACACAACTATTTCTTGATTCTTGAAATCTACCCTGCTATATTTTAATCCGTCATTCGTGGAATGGATACTGTCAAGCTTTAGGGAACATCTTTGATTTATGGCTTCTTAGAAAAGAAATGACTACACTTTACTCAGTATAGCACTTAATGAAGCTTACTTTCATAGACTCTCCTGGAAAATATGATGCAGGTTGGCTATTGGGCTAAAAACTGACTGGCTGAAGATTCCACTTCTGAGACACAGAGACTCTAAAACCATGATATATATTCAGTTATAATGTAAACATAAAGACAATTGCCAATGTCTTTTAAGATGAATCATTAATCATTAATGTCTTTTGGGGAGGTTCTTTAAAGGGTTTCTCTGTCATAACTCTGGATGTCCTAGAAGTCACTCTGCAGAGCAGACTAGCCTTGAATTGACAAAGATCTGCCTTCCTCTGCCTCCCTAGTGCTAGAATTAAAGGCATGCACCACCACAGTCTGACCATTCATGATTTTCTTAGCTTTCTGCTTGTTCCCAAATGAAGAACATCATTTTTATGCATAAATTTTATTACTTTATTTTGCTTTCATATTTATGAAAGCCCCTTCCCAATTTCCTGCTTACTTAATTTCTTTAAAATGTCCCTTCATAAAGTACAAATCACAGTGGTGACTGGCTAGACAAGATTTTCCAAATGGTGTGATAATGCCACGTTTGTTGAAGTGTGGAATATGGGATAGAAGGCATTTAACACAGTGCTCATGTATTAAATCCTCAAAAGTATAAGAGAGTTTAAAGCAATAGTGTGATGCTTCTTAACAACCTACAGAAAGACTCTCCTCATTTCAATCTCCTGGAAAATGTCAATTCAATTAGCCAAATATCGAACTTGCTATTACAATCAGTTATGTAATTCAAATGATTACATATTTCTCACTCTTGGAAATGTCACATGACCTCCTAAATTGTATATTGAGTATATTGTCAGTCATTTATAATTTGAAATATTAGAGATACCCCAAGTAATCAAAATAAAATTGAATCCTGAAAACTACAGAAATGTTGACAAGAGAAAATTTAAAAGTCATAATTAAAGGAAATCATACATTGGTTTAATGAATTAAAATAAACATATTTTTTAAATGTTTAGTTATGGTCATTTACAGATTCAATGAAATCTGTTTCAAAGTCCTCATGACAGTTTCAGGAAAAACAAATTCTAAAATTTATAAGGAGCTAAAGAATTCACCAAATAGGGCAACCTCAATCAAAAGAAGAAAATTGGAGACATCACACTACTTTATTTCTAAATATACTAAAAATTTGCAATAATCAGAATATTATAATACTAACATTAAAACAGACATGGACCGATGGGCATAATTTTCAAAAGTAAAAGTAAATTTCCATTTTTATGGCTAATTAATTTCTACAAAGATATTAGGAGCACAGGATGGAAGAAAGAATAGTATCTTTTATAAATCTGTACAAAATTTAAGATCCAATTTTAGGGTAAAGTTTAACTCTTAATGCCAAACTATATGAACACAACATAAGACAGAATAAACATTGTTATATAAAATCTGAAGCTGTAAAAGTAGGATGGGGAGGAATAGTGATGTTCATCTGTCTGGCAATGACATCTTTAGATATGAACTTAAAAGAACAAATGAAAAAAAAATGTATGGGATTCTTCTAAACCAAGAAGCACCGAAAACATTTGCAAATGAGGGTTTAATACCTAGTACACAAATAACACAAATGACTCAACAGCCATAAAGTAGATACTCTGGTTAAAAATGAGGAAGGATATGAAAAGCCAATTTGGAAATAAGATGCACATATTTCCAAAGGCTATCCAAAAAAAAAAATGATGAAACAATTAATATGAGAAAATGTAAATAAATTTACATCATTGAGACTGAAATTATTTCCTTATAGAATAAAAAAAATGGTGACAGATATTGCTAGGAGTAAGAAAAAAGGATATAGTACAGGACACCCAGGGAGGCTTTATGGGAGAAAGGCTCTCCAAACAATTACAAACAGAGCTACATCGTGAGGCAGAAATCTTACAACTGCATAAATAAATTCCTTCTAAGGAAAGTAAATCAATATGTCAAGGAGACAGCTACATACCACTGTTGACGACAGTTTTCTTCACAGTGCCCAAAATAAGGAATCAACCTTTGCAGAGTAAGGGATGAGTGTAAAAAGAAACCTTGCTTCAGTCTGTATCCACAAAAGAATTCCATTTGATTTTTTTAAAACCTGGAAAGCCTTCCATTTGCAATGGTAGAGAGAATCTCAGATAACGCTAAATTCATGAACTAAAACAGCCCCAAGAACATACCACAGTCTACTTCACATCTGGAATCCAAAAATCATTGTGGGGAAAAGTCAGTTACTGCTATCCGGCGAGTAAAATGAGCGAAATTTCAGTCAAACTGGTGAATAAGTTCATGAAACCCAAACATAGAAAGAATAGTTAGTTATGGAATTTATACTTCAAAAGAGGAGAGAACAGATTTTAAGTGTCTTCCCACATTAAATATGTGTGGAAGATGGCAGTGACCTGAGTTTGATTCTTTAAACCCATATTATGAAAGGAGAAAACTGAATCCCACAATTTGTCTGGTGAACTCCACTAGGTAGACACACAACACACAAAATAAATTCAACAAAAAGTAAAAAACAAGAATGTAAAGTAATATATACAAGTTTATTGACTTAATTAAGCTATTCAGTTATTTGCTAATATCATCATATATATGTATATGCATAATTTTGCTTCATCAATTAAAATTACTTCAAAAAAAGAAGTTGCTTTAATCCTTTGCAGTACTCAGCTCAGTGTAGCTGGTCCAGTACTCTTACCCTCCACTAATCTATGAGCTCTTAAGAGACAACATTAGAATTTATGCATTTAATCTTCACTGTGCATGGCCTAATGGCTTGCATATTGTGAAATTTAGTATTCCATCAATAAATAACGAACGCCAGTTCAGTGGGAGTGTAAAAAATAGAGGGGAAGGGAATAGTTACAGGAAAAATACAAAAGGCATCCATAGTAATAAAAAATTATTTGATCACTAAAAGAAGTCTGAGAACATTTCACAAGGAAAGTGAGAATGCATGTAAGACTTTGAAGATGATTTTCAAGACAACAAGAGACGACTCGAAGCAGAGGTGGTATAAAAAAAATGCTGAGATACAGAAAACTACAAACCGTATTTGAACAATAGAAGAAGTTGCAAAAACAAAATGGTAGGGTAAATGAAAATAAGGATATAAGCATATTGAAAAGAATATTTTTGTTGGTAATTAATTGGGGGAATTTCAGAAAATAATGATCAGAATGAAATATATATTTTATGATCGAAAATTCTGGATTTTTATAGCTTCCTTATTTTTTTTTTAGTTTCACATATTTTAAATTTTTCTTCTCTCACATATTACATCCCAACACCCTTCCTCCCCACCCTCCATTCTTACCAGTTCCCTCCCCTGTCTCCACTCTTCCCTCAATTTAACCCCCCCAGTCCTCCCACCCCAACCCCAACCTCTCTTCACAAAGAACAATCCTCCAAATGTTACTCTTCAAACATGACACAGTACGATGGAACAGGGTCAGGCACTATTCCCTATTTCAAGGGTGGATTAGTCAATCCAGCAGAGGGAGAAGGGTCCCAAGGGCAGGCAAAAGGTTGAGAGACATACATCCCATTCCAGTCTGTGTGAGTTCTGCAGGAGCATCAAGGCTGGCAACCTCTAGACATAAGTGAGGAACCTAGCAGGTTCCATGTCTGCTGCATCAGGCTCTGTGGGCCTCTAAGAGTGCTAGTCAATTGACTCTGTGATGTTTGTCTCCTGGTGTCCTCAAACCCTTTGGTCACCACAATCTCTCTACCACTTCTTCTGTGGGGCTTCTTGAGTCCTATACTTAATTTAGCATTGGGCCTCTGCATCTGCTTCAATCAACTGCTGGAGAAAGCCTCTCTTATGAAGATTGGGCTAGGCACTTATCTATGAGAACAGAATAGCTTTAGAAGTCCTCATCTGGCTATCTAGTCTCTAGTTCCTGGCCTGCCCTGGAATACTGTAGTACCAGTTATGGGATCCCTCCTTTAGCATGGTATGATGTCTTTCCATTGTCCCAGTGGCTCCTGCAGGGAAGAAAGGCCATAGGTTGAAGTTTTTGTTGCTGGGAAGGAGTTGCAGTCCCACCACTGGAAGCCTTGTCTGGTTACAGGAGATGGCCTGTTTAGGCTCCCTATCCAACATTATTAGAGATCTTCACTAGAGTGTCCTTCATTGATTCCGATGAGTTTCACTGCTCTAGATCTTCCAATTTCTCCTACATGTCCTCCAATTCTGGTAGTCTCTTCCATATATTCTCTCCCTCCATCCCTCTCTGCCCTTTTGGTCCCTTTCCCATCCTTCCCCATCCCATCTGAATTATAAGTTCTGTTTCCCCTTTACCAGCAAGATCCCTGTATCTCCACTAGAGCCCTCTTTGTTGCATAGTCTCTCTGGGTCTGTGAGTTGCAGCACCTCTGTCATTTGATTAACAGTTAACATCCACATATAAGTGAGTATATACCATGTTTGTCTTGCTAAGACTGGGTTACCTCACTCCAGATGCTTTTTTTTTTTTTTCTAGTTCCATCCATTTGCAGACAAAATTCATGTAGACGGTTTTTAAAAGGCTGAGTAGTACTCAATTGTGTAAATGTACCACAATTTCTTTATCCATTCTTCAGCTGAGAGGCATCTAGGCTGTTTCCAATTTCTGGCTATTTTTAACAAAGCTACTATAAACATAGTTGAGTGTCTTTATGGTAGGATGGAAAGTCCTTTAGGTATGTGCCCAGGAATGGTATAGATGAGTCTGGAGGTAGGTTGATTTTCAATTTCCTGAGGAAACATCATATTGATTTCCATGGTGACTATACAAGTCTGCACTTCCACCAGCAATGGAAGAGTGTTCCCCTTGGTCCACATCCTTGTCAGCATGAGCTGTCATTTGTGTTATTTATCTTAGCCATTCTGACAGGTGTAAAAGAGAACCTTAGAGCAGTTGTGATTTACATTTCCTATGGCTATGGATGTTGAACATTTCTTTAAGTGTTTCTCAGCCATTTGAGATTCCTCTTTTGAGAATTCTTTGTTTAGACCTATACCCCATTTTAAAATTGGGTTATTTGTTTTGTTGATGTCTAGTTGGTGAAAATCTTTTCCCATTCTGTAGGCTGCCATTTTGTCTTGATAGTGTCCTTTGCCTGACAGAAGCTTTTCAGTTTCATGAAGCCTCATTTATTAGTCATTCATCTTAGTGCATGAGCTATTGGTGTTCTGTTCAGGAAATCGTCTCCTTTGCCAATCTGACAAGGCTATTCCCCACTTTCTCTTATGTCAGTTTCAGTGTATTTGGTTTTATGTTGAGGTCATTGATCCATTTGTACTTGAATTTTGTGCCTGGTGGTGTATATGTATCTATTTGCATTCTTCTACATGAGGACATCCAATAAGATCAGCACCATTTGTTAAACATACTTTCTTTTTCCACTGTATGTTTCCGGATTCTTTATTAAAGATCATGTGTCTAGGGGTGTGTGAACTTATGTCTGGATCCTCGATTTGGTTCCATTGATCCATATGTCTTTTTTTATGCCAATGCCATGAAGTTTTTATTACTATCTCTCTGTGTAGTATAGCTTGAGATTCAGAATGTTGATACATCTCTGGAAGTTCTTTTATTTTTCAGGTTTTTTTTCTTTGCTTTTCCATTTGAAGGAGAGTATTGTCCTTTCAAGGTTTGTAAAGAATTTATGACTTTCATTTTCTTGGTTAGAGTCACCACAAGGTACTTTATGTTATTTGTGGATATTGTGAAGGGTGTTGTTTCTGATTTCTTTCTCAGTCCTTTTGTCCTTTGTATATAGGAAGGCTACTGATTTTTTTGAATTGATCTTATAGCCAACTACTTCACGGAAGATTTTTATCAGCTGTAGGAGTACCCTGATCAAGTTCTGGGAGTTGCTTACGTATACTATCATATGTTCTGCAATAAAGACACTTTGACTTCTTCCTTTCCAATTTTATCCCCTTGATCTCCTTCTGTTGTGCTCTTGTTCTAGCTAGAACATCAAGTACTATATTGAATAGGTGTGGAGAAAAGGGACAACCTTGTTTTGTTCCTGATATTAGTGAAATTGCTTTGAGATTCTCTTCATTTAATTTGCTGTTAGCTATGGGCTTGCTGTAAATTGCCTTTATTATGTTTAGGTATGTCCCTTATATCAGCAATCTCTCCAATACTATTATTGTGAAGAGGTGTTGGATTTTGTCAAAAGCTTTCTTGGCATCTAGTGAGATAATAATTTTTTTTCAGTTTGTTTAAGTGGTGGATGACATTGGCTGAATTTCATATGCTGAAACATCCTTTCATCTCTGGAATGACTACATGATCATGGTAAATAATATTTTTGGTATGTCCTAGGATTCATTTTGCAAGTATTATATTGCATATATTTGCATCTATGGTCATGGGGGAAATTGGTCTGTAATTCTCTTTCTTTGTTGGTTCTTGTGGGATTTGGGTGTAAGCATGACTGTGGCCTCATAGAATGAGTTTGCAAGAATTACTTCTGCTTCTATTTTGTAAAATAACTTGAGGAGTACTGGTATTAGTTCTTCTTTGAATATCTGATAGAATTCTGCTCTCAAATAACCTTCTCTTCTGTAGGGTAGGATTTGTAGAAAGATGTTGTTTGAATTTGAATTTATCAGAAATATTCTGTTTTCTCTGTCTATGGTTATCAAATGTTTTGCTTGGTACAGAAATCCTGGCTAGCACCTGTGTTCCCTTAGGGTCTGTAATACTTCTGTCCAGACCCTTCTGGCTTTTAGGGTCTCCATGAGGAGCTGAGGATAATTCTAAAAGGTTTGCCTTTGTATGTTGCTTGCTCTTTTTTCTCTTGCAGCTTTTAGTATTCATTATTTGTTCTGTATGTTTAGTATTTTGATAATTATGTGGCAAGGCAATTTTTTTCTGGTCCAGTCTATTTGCTGTTTTACAAGCTTCATGTATGTTTATAGGCATCTCTTTCTTTAGGTGTGAACATTTTTTCTTCAGTGATTTTGTTGAAAATATTTCCTGGACCTTTGAGCAAGGAATATTTTCCTTCTTCTATTCCTATTATTCTTAGGTTTATTCTTTTCATGGTGTTCCAGATTTCCTGGATGTTTTGTGTCAGGAATTTGATTTGTTTTTTTGTTTGTTTGTTTTTTGCTTTTTGGATTTAATATTTTCCTTTACCGATATATCTATTTCATCTATAGTATCTTCAACTCTTGTTTTCTGTTTCCATTCCTTGTTTTCCATCTCTTGTTTTCTTATTTCTGTCTCTTGCATTCTGTTGCTGTTGCTTGCCCCTGCGTTTGCTGATTACTTTTCTAGGTTTTTCATTTCCAAAATTCCTGCAGTTTGTCTTTTATTTATGGATTCTAGTTTCATTTTCAGGTCTTGGACAGTTTTGTTTTTTTTTTTAAATTTTCTTCACTTGTTTCTTTTTTCTTTCCTTTCTTTCAGTGATTTATTCATTTCTTCTAATTGTTGGTGTTTCTCTGTGTTTCTTTTATGAGTTTATTCAATTCTTCAAATTGTCTCTTCATCAGTTTCTTTGAAAGATTTATTCATTTCCTTTTTAAGGTCCTCTATTAGCTTCAGAAAGTTGGTGGTAAGGTGTTTTACTTCTGCCTCACCTGTGTCAGAGTGTTCAGGGTTTTTTGCAGAAAGACCCTTGGGCTCTGGTCCTGTCATATTGCCCTGGTGGTTGTTGACTGTGTTCTTAAGCTGGTGTTTAGGCATCTGTGCTTGGGGTGATTATAGGTTAGGTGCCAATTCCTGAGTTTCTCTTTGTTGGATGAGAGTTTAGTTCTTTTGAGTTCTCTTTCTTCTCTGGTCTTCTGGTCAGTGTGGCTTGGGGTACGGCTGGGGATTTCCACTGGAGTTGGTGGATTGAGGTAACTAGGGTTGGGGTTAAGGTTAGGGGACAAAGCAAGGATCCTCTGCTTGAGTTGGGGGATGGGGCAAGGTGGCACCATAGAGGAGAGGAAGGATTGGAGACAGGAAGAGGTGGCACTATGAAAGTACAGGGATTCTGTAGTATGGAGAGCTGCCTACCTGCAGTTGTGGCTGCTGGTGTGGCCTCTGGTTCAAGCCTGGAGCCTGTTTGAGTTGGAGGATGGGGCAAGGGGGCAACACAGAGGGAAGGGAGGATTGGAAAGAGAATGGGATTGGAAGCATTATGAGAGTGTTCTGTGACAGGGAGAGCCACCTACCTGCAGTTTTGGCAGCTCAGAAAGAAATATTTTTAATAAAATATGAATAGATAATGAATGAATATTTGAATAAGTAACTGATGGAATTATCCTTCCCATCTCTGTGGTGTATGAGTGATAGTCTCATGGCAAAGTGTAATTTATACACTTTTGTTTTGTCAGCTTAAAGGGAAGTGTATTAATTGTTATGGGTTTAAGGTTAACCTGATAAGCAGAATACGGCAAGCTCTCTCTTGGCCTATAGTAAGAGCACCAGTGAATGGACATGAGACTTAATTCTCTCTGTCAACAACATTTTCTATTAGTGAAGAGTTTCTGATATTTCCTAGGAGTAAGATACACAAGGATGAGTCTCCTAGGGCAGTCATTGTAGTAACTTTCCTAGGCTCATGCCCTTTCTGGGAACGCTGGGTTTTATAATTAAATCTAGATGTCATTAAGACCCAACTAGAGGCTTCATCCCTACCAATTATAGTTCATAGTGATAGAAGGTACTCTGCCTACTATCAGAAGGGAAAAGCAATCATCAACTTGGCTACAAAGCCAATGAACAGCACCTGTGGCCTGTGTGCAAGATATACTGTTACAACAATGATACAAACACTATGAGAGACACAATGTTATGTTATCACTTTTTGATTGGATTGGCAATCCATCACAGACAAAATTCTATCACTGAGAATGGATACTTTATAACTTCACTTCCAGTTTCTGTGAAAAATATAGGATAAAATTAATATACTATATTCCTGTCATATAAAATGTTATTTTATATAAGTAGAATTGGAGTTCTATATAATATAAGCAAGCAGATGTTAATTATTAAGTGCATATTTATATAGTATTTATAGAATTTTTTAATTCTAAGGTCAAGAAAGGGTTTTTAAGCACAATTTTAAAGCAATAGTTTTAGTGAGTACATTGAAAATGTCATACAAATTTGACTAATAGATTGAAGTTATAAAGCAGTATAAATCCATTTATTAGAATTGCATGAGCCAATGTAATTGATTCACATATGAGAATGGCTTATTAAAGAGAAATCCAGCAGCAATCTCTGTTCTTTTGCTAAATTGACTTTAATGTGAAGAGAGAATTCATAATTTTCCAATTAAAAAAAATATCTAAAATAGAAATGAGTCCTCATGAGAATAGAATTCCTTATGTTCATTAGTTCTGAGAGAATTTATTCAAGACACTTAAATGGCTATTTTCTGACTGAGTCTGAAGCAAAGTGATATGTGTGAGGAGAAATGTTATTTTTTAATTATCACAATGTGATTCTTAGTTAAAATATTTAAACTGATTATTTTTATACATTTTTATCATATTCTCCCCTTTCCCAAAATCCTTTCAAATCTTTTCCCCCTCCCTACTCACCCAACTTCATGTTCTCCCTCTACCTCTTAAAAAAATCAAAACAAACAAAGTTCAATATGTAAAAAACAGCAAAAATGAAACAAAAAGTCTACAAAAAATTATTGGAGTCCTGTTTGTGTTGGCCAACAACTCCTGTGCATGGGGCCTGCCTAAGTTGTCATCTGTATACCCAGTGCCACTCCACTGAAAAAGAAACAGATTTTCCTTTTCTCAGTCCACATTAATTTTGAATAGCTTCTTGGTTAGGGGTGGGACTTTGTGTTTACATCCCCTTCTCAGTGATAGGATTTTGTCTATGATTGGCTGGCAATTCAGTCAAAAAGTGAAAATATAACATTGTTTCTCTCACAACGTTTGTATCACTGTTGTAAGAGTCTATCTTACACACAGGCCATGGGTGCTGTTCATTGGATTTGCAGCCAGGTTGATGATTGCTTTTCTCTTCTTTTAGCAGGCAGAGTACCTTCTTTCACCATGAACCATAGTTGGTAGTGGTGAAGCCTCTAGTTGAGTCTTGATTACATCTAGGTTTAAATGAGATTACATAATTATAAAAACCAATGTTCCCAGAAAGGGAATGAGCCTAAGAAAGCTACCACCATGATTACCCCTAGGGGTCTCATCCTTGTGGATCTTATTCCTCGGGGTTCAGTCCACTAGCATTTATATGGTATTTATATATTGCGAATCTTATGAAATAAGAAAACAATTTTAAGACAGAATCCAAGATGAGACTAATTTAAAAGAAAAAACTGTGAGGAACTAACCATTGAGTACTAACAGTGATTAAAAATGATGAAAAAAGCAAAACATAAAAGAAGATTGTAACTAGTGACAGATTTATGAATAGGACTTTTTATATTTAGCAAATTAAGACAGCGTTGTTTCTTATAGAATTTTTTAAATTAAGTTTTTTTTTAATAGTTTGTAGGTATAAACAGCCTTGTCTTTAAGATGCTCTTGAGGCTGTAAAGACTCTAATCAGTAAAAACAAATATCTTTTTGAGCTAATTTCATCTAGGTATAATAGATCTTTATCCACTTAGAGAAGCTATTGGTAATATCAAAATCAATTTATATTCTTGATATGGCCCATCTATCAGCACTGTTTAGATGCTACAGGAGAGTTAGTCAGGCAGTCTGAGTGCAGTCAGCTCACAGCCATTTCAGTTCAGAAGGAGAAGCTGAGAAGAGCAGTGCCTGCATAAAATAAGCAGAGAGAAAACAGAAAGTCAGAAACAGACAGTTTAAGATTTAAAATTCAGAGTTCATAGTACAGCTAGACATGAAAAGAAGTAGCTAGTCAGAGTGAGCTCTGACTAGTCAACAGTAAGTCTCAGAGGCTGAAACATTCTAGGTCTAGACTTAAGATTAGATTGTATGGAGGCTGAAGCCCTCTAGGACTGAGGATTGAAAAAATAGCAAAGAAAAAAATGTCTTTTGCCATGAACCTGAGATTAATTAATTAAATCAACACATACATCTACATTTACAAGTTCCCAAGGCCTGTCTTATAAAAAATGACATGTAAACATTTATCTGAAAACACTTATTGACAACACAGATGACAAGATTACATTAAATCAGAGGGTACTTAGTAAAAAACAAAGATTTTTTTTTTTTCCATTTTAGAGGAAAAGGGTTAATTCTCAAGGGAGTTATAAGGTTGTACTTGATTTTATTTGTCTATGACTATAATTTCCTTGGGTAGTCTCAGTCTTCTCAGAGATTGGACATTTTTTTTTCTATGAGGATGGGGACAACACTTCTTCAGTGCTAGGCCCCTTTGTCTTTACATATTAGACATGAATGTAGGAGAATTTGGTGCATCCACTTGCCCAGTGGCCTTGGTCTTTGCATTTAGATACTAGATACTTCAGTATCTGGGACTTTTTAGAAGGACTAATGGGGTGGCCGTTGGTGGCTACAAGGGATCTGGATCCTTTTCTTCCCAATTCTCTGTTCTTCTCATGCTACTTTCTTCAGATCTTGGTTTTCAAACACTGAAAAGGCAATTTCAAACAGCTGATTCTGTATTGTCTGAGCTGTGGTAAGATAAAATGGAGGCTGGAAAGCATAAACAGTATATGATTTCAGGCCATTTTCATTGTTCCTGTGTGTACTTCCCCCCCTTTCCAAACACACTGGGGAAAGTGATAAAGAATGAAGGGAAAGGGAAAACAAATAGATTGACAGATCAAATGGATGTATTATGTAACAAAGAGAAGAAAATATTTGTGACTCTTGATTCTTGACTCATGATCTCTTATCATGTCATCCCCACCAACAGCCCCCAAATATCTGCAGTTTGATCCTCAGTCTCTTTGGAGGAAAATGAAATAAGGAGCACAGGAAGAAGGAAGGAAAGTATCTTGGGTTACTTCAGTCAAACATTTTTAGGAAATTAGGAACATAAATCTTAACTTGTAGCTGACAGCTTTCCAAACTGCTGTAAGCATGCAGTGTTTGGTACTTCCTCATATTTCTAGGTCCCTATGTCCTGGAACATAGAGTTTGGCCACAAACATGAGAAACAGAGAATATCTAAAAATTTAAGGTTCTATAGAGATGTGTAGTAGTTCACCCATGGTGTCACTTACCAAGGATGACAAGAAGTCATTCTCATACATGCAAATAATCTGCCAGACCTCAGGAGATGGAACCACTATCATGGCAGGCATCATACTGGACAGTGGAACCTCTAGCATCTGAATACAGGTATTTTTATTGATTCAGAACTCCTTAGGTGTTCTACTGGTAACACATGTAGATCATAAGAAATCAGACATCCCCCACATAAATCCAACACCTGCAGACAATACAAAATGCCAAGACTCAAGTAGACGCTTACCCAATAGTGCACAAAACAGTTATTTAATACATAACTAAAAATAAAATTCCACAACAGAGATGGATCAGCAGTTCAGAGCACTTGTTGCCTTGCCAAAAGTGGAGTTTTATTCCCAGCACCCACTGCAAGTGGCTCGCAACTCCTTGCAACTCTTGCTTTAAAAGAGATTCATCATCCTATCCAATTGTCCATGCCTTGACCTGTGTGGAATACATTCATACCTACATGTACATATACATTAACACAAATAAAAACTAAATATTTTTTAAAAGAATTATTATGAGTAAGGAAATGGGGAACTAAAAAAGGTTAACATGCCATGACTTCTGGGGCCATGAGAGATGTGAAAACAATGGGTTGTAACCATAGCACCCTGCTGTCTCTTGCATTTGGATACCATGGACTTTCTCTAACATGTTTTGTTCTTTACATGTAGCACTTTAGTGCAAACTTCTAGTCTTTTCTGTTGTCAATTCTCTCTCTCTCTCTGTCTCTCTCTCTCTCTCTCTCTCTCTCTCTCTCTCTGTTAACTTTGATTCTTCTGGAACACTCCTCTTTGTTCAAGTCTCCTGCGTCAGTTGTATAACAAATCTAAAATCCATTCAAATAAATTGCTTCATATCTCAGTGATGGATATTTCAATCGTGAAATGTTTTAAACAGATTATTTTATGTTTTCAACTTTTTAATAATACAGACCTGTAAGTATTGTTTATATCAGACAAATCATCAAAAGAAAACAGACTTACAAAATGTTGGAAAATATTTACATCTCAAAAGTTGTTTTGTTTTGTTTTGTTTTGTTTTTTTGGCTTGTTTGCTTGTTTCAAGACAGGGTTTCTCTGTTGTAACTCTGGCTGCCCTGCAACTCACTCTGTAGACAAGGGCTGGCCTAGAATTTACAGAGATCCTCCTGTCCCTGCTTCCTCAGTGCTGGGTTTAAAGACATGAGTCACCACCACCCAGCTAAAAGCATTTTTAATTAATAGAAATTTCTTTCAAAAACATTTGTTTCATATGAATTTTCAAACCTTGACCTTTATATCACAGAGATAGATGATGTTTATGGTTTCAAGATCAGCTTTCAGACACTATATTATTAATAAATACTTATCATCAAAATAGTGAACAAACATATAACATTTAAATTGTATACAAATGACAACACAGTTTCAGTTTAGTTTTTTTTTTTTTTTTTTACTACTTTGACACAACATAATTAGGACCGACACCTCTGTGTAGTTAAAAAAAGTTCACACTATTTGGTTTTTCATAAAAAATTGTTAAGGTCTTCTGCATATTCTAAATATCTTGTTTTGTGAAATTAATGGCAGGCAATCATGTGTAATATCGACTTCTATCTTCCACTTCTGTGATGGAAAACACATTTTATCAGAGTGATACTGTAGAGCAAATTGATTTGCAATCTTTGCTCCCTTATTCAAGTACAGTTTGTGCCATGAATATTTTACAAAGTCACTTAGTTTTCATATTGTATACCTTTTATAGTAGCTTACAAAGAATACTTCTTGATGCATTAGTTTGTGAAATAATCTGGAAAATAAAGAGAGGTACTTTTAAAATATCTGGAGAGTCATGCAGCTCCACAGTATATCTTCCACACAGCATAATTTTCCTAAAACTGGTTTCTTTAGATCAACAATAATAGCTTCTAGCATCTGTCAGCAGTGCATACTTGTTAGGCATCTTGCTAAATACCAACAGGTTTGAAGGTCATTAAAGGTGGATCTCACCACCTTAATCTCCTGGTCTATTTTAGTTACTGTTCTACTACTCTAAAGAGACACCATGACCAAAACAACTTACATAAAAGAAAGCATTTAATTTAAATAGTATTTGGAGTTTTAGAGGGCTTGTCTGTGAACATCATAATTGGAAGCAGACAAGCGTGGAGCGAGAACCGAAGGTGAGAACTTCACATCTTGATTTGCAGGCAGAAGGCATAGGAAGAGAGCACACAACTAAGCCTAGCCTGGGATTTTGAAACCTCCAAGTCTACTCCCAGTGGCACAAATCCTCCAACAAGGTCACACTTGCTAATCCTTCCCAAGCAGTTCTACTAACTGGGGACCAAACATACGAACCTATGGGGCCATTATTATTCAAACCATCACTATTCTATGGGCTAAACTAATTTCATTGCTTCACAGAAATGGATGGATTGTGTCCTTTCATTTTCATTGCTGAATTATAAACATGAAACATACATCAATATGAGAAAGGACTTGGCATATTGTAATAGTAGTAGATACAGAGGGACAAAGGGGTCTCCTGCTGGAATGTTCCAATGGACTCATCCAGCAGGGTGCCATTAAATGAAAGAGTGCCACATGGATCCATTAGACACTACTTAATATTGAATTTTCTCTAGTCCTATTCATGAGAAGAAGGGAATGAAATTGGTAAGAAAGTTTATAGCTCAGGATCTTGAGAATGACCAATTATGCTTCCTGTTTAGGACAACCTGTTCAGTCTTGGCCCAAGACAAGAAATAACAATAGTATTTGGGGCACTGGATCATGTTCTAGATTCTTGTTTTTAGTTTCTCTTTTTCCATATTAAGTGAGAACAGCTGCAAGAATTTTTGCATGAGCAGATACATCATTGGCTCTTGAAAGTCTGACTTTCCTGTCTGGACATCAAGTTAGAGTAAATATACGAACACCTCATCAGTGTTGACCGGTCAGTTTGTTCCCATGCCTCAGCCCAGTAAAGGCTTATTAACCTCTAGATGGGGACCCTCTGTGGCAACCCATCCTTGAATGTTACTTGTTTCTGTTCTTTTAAGCTGGAACATATAATGATGACATTCTTTCAATCTCACTTTCTTCTGTCCATAAAACTCATTCTCTTAGTTTGAGAGATAAAGGAAATGGAAGCCACTGACCTGGGAAGGCTTTGTTTGGTGGCTGCTTATTGTCTGGGTCCGAGACTTCTGGGGTGTGTTCACTTGAAGGAACAAAGCCACTATTACGAACTATTTCCTCCTCAGCATTCTGTTTGCAGGGCACTGGTCAGGAATCCAGGCAAGTGTGTGCATGGACCAATGTCCTATCTCCTACCTGTTTTAACTTTACCTTATTTATCTCCCATCTATCCTAAGACTGATGATTTCCTGCTGCTGTGGAATAAACAAGAAAAGGGACACTATGATATCATCTTCTTCTGCAAATGGCTTCATATATAGTCTTTTATTGTTCTGTATTCTTATATTCTCTAGATTACATGGATATAAATCTAAGCTGGATGAGGGAAATTGCAATGTGACCCTCCTGATCTGCCAACCCAACCTTAATTGGGATTTTCACTCTGAGAATTACTATGCTTGTCTTCTTATAGCAGGCTTTAAAACATAATACACGCTGGCAGATTATGCATTTGAGGAGAAAAAGTTCATAAGGGATTTCTAAGAACATACTGGAGGCTCAGTGCACAAAGAACCCATGACCCTCCTTGACTCATGTAAACAACAGAAATTAGTGTACTTCCTTGACACGTGAGGCTTAACATTTTCTAAGAGGTTTTTGTTGATGATGAGTACAGCACAGACTGGGTGAAGTTGGCAAGACAAAATTCTGGAAAAAAATATGCTTCAAGGTAACAGATAAGTATTAAGATAATGTTAACAAAAGTGACTAAGCCAAAAGACCTCATTTTCACTTATGGTAGCAATGAGAGAGGAGAACATAACCATCAGGGTCATGTTGGTGATCATATTTAACTTAAACACCACATCCTTTTCTCATAGTAAGTGATGAGGAGGTGAGAAACAGAAAGGTCATCAAAGGATGTTCTGGGGGAAGACTGCAAGAGGACCCAGGAGATGTCCTAGCATTTTCATTTCACCTTATAAATGGATACCTGTCCATTGTTCATTTGCCTAACAAATTTTAAACTCCTGATAAATTTACTGGAGCCTTACCTAAATATAGACTGTAAAATGGTGAAACAGTGAAAAATGGCTACCAGAAGAAAATAGCAGTCATCATATCTTGATGTTTTTGTAAAAGGGATGAGATTCATTTAAAATCTCTACATTGTTTGCTTCCACTTCTAAGTTCATATTGATTACAGGTACAAGCATCTAAGTTAGTCTTCAGTCTGTCTAGGGAGAATCTCAAGATAGGCACAGTTAATGACATATATTCCTGATGGCTTGATAATTCTTGACCGTGGGCATCAATTGCCCAAAACCGTATAAAGCTTAACAATAACAGAGAGTGACTCTTTGAAATTAAGAGCTCCATCTCTAATAGCTTTTCATGGTTTCTAAATAAAAAGAAATGGTCTCTGGGTAGGTGGGGCTGTTTTCTGTCTCTTGTCAATTCCCCTTCCCAGTGCATGATCCATTCAGACCAATGTCTGAAAGTTATGTGGAGGACAAATGTTCTGAGTACGGCCTACTTTACTCAATGTTCTGTCTTCAATTCAGTCATTTGCAAAATACCCTGACCAAAAGCAACTTGTGGTAGAAAGGGTTATTTGACTTACAATTCTATGTAACACTGTGTGGAAAAGTCAAGGTGGGAACTTAAAGTATCACATCTAGTCAAGAGCAGAGAGGAGAAATGTACTCAAAGCTGCCTGCTTCAAAGGCTTTTTCACTTTTATGCTGCAGGGCCTAGTCTGGGGAATGGAATGGTGCCCACCACACACAGGATGGTCTTCTTACAAAAGTAACAATGAAGACGATACCTCACAGACATGCTTATGAGCCAAGCTGTTCTAGATAATTCCTTAATTGAGTCTCTTTTTGAAGGTGACTCTATTGTAGTTGTAAATGTAGATATTGATGTAGATTCACCAGATGCAGACGCTGGTTCAGGGTAGAGGACAGTTTATTCTTTTGTCTAATTAAATCATTGTTCTAGCTCTGGAGCCCTGTAATGCTAGAATGTTTTGTCCTCTTTACAATCTAGTCTGAATTCTTGAACTTGAAAGTTTCAGCCTTTGTACAATCTAGAACATTGAACTACTAGCCTGGACCTAGAATGTTTCAGCCTTAGCCTTAGGATACTTACTGCTGATTGAGCTTCTCTGACTAGATCCTTCTGAACTCTTAGTCTTCTGGTTCAACTCACTCTCTGTTCTGGGCTCCTTCTGCTGAGCTCTGTTGTGTCTCTGTGTCTTTCCCAGCTCTCACTGCTTCATCCTGTCCCTGGAACTGACTGTTTCAACTGCCTTCTCTGTTAACTCACTCTTTAACTCTTGAGTCGGCTTCTGTTAACTCTTTTCAACGTCTATGTAACTCTCCTTTAACTGAGCTGAGAGACTGTCTTTTCTTGTGAGAGTTGGGCATGTCCTTAGTATGCTAATGTTTCCTCTGATTAGTCACTTTGTCTGCAATTACTCTGACTCATCTCAGATATCACTTCCTATGAGGGACACTGACTTCTTCTGAGTTTTGCTTCCTGTGTCTGATACCACTGTTCCCCACTCCCTAGGGGCTAAACATGTGGAATACCACTCCTTTCTAAATACTGGATTAAAGGTTTGTCTACATTCCATCCAGACCACACAGGCTTCTGAATGTAGACCCTGGAATGTAGATCCTAGCTTTCACACAGGGCTATTCTTCTACAGACTGGCAATTCAAAATGAATCATTGTACTAGATTTAATAATGAATCTTCTTTCAGCCTATGACTGTTTTTTCCACAATGAGAAAGATAACGACAAAAATAAGAAGTTTAATTAAGTTACAGAATGCTGGAGTGAAAAAAAAAAGAATGCTGATGTAAGTTACATGAGCATTATATAATATGAAAATTGGAAATTTTATATATATATATAGTATATATGACCTATATGATATATATGTATATATAATGATATTTATGTGTATATTCTGTATATATGTGTGTATATATATTTAATATATACTATTATATATATTGTGTATATTTTGTGTGTGTATATGTATGTGTTTGTGTGTGTGTGTGTATATATATATATATATATATACATATATATATATATATATATATGGTGAGTTGTAACATTAAGTTTTTGTATGAAGTCAGGCTTGTTCCCTGTGGAATAAAATAATTTACTCTGCTCAAAGAAGTATAATTTCTCTTCTGCCTAACTTTTCCTCTGTAATTTTTTCTTTCCTTTCTTACTTCATTTCCTTACTTCATCTAACTGTTAATCTTTAGATTGTGATACAAGTAGAACCAGCAATGGACTGCCCAAGTCCCTTAGATAGGCCACTGGAGTCATCTGTTTTTCTATACCTGGAGAGCAGGACAGGTAGACAGATTCTTACCTTACTTTCCCTCTTCAGGGGAGCAATGGTGACATCAGTACAGAGCATGAGGAACTTCAAGGACAAAATGTCAAAGCCAATAGCTGGGATTCTTATCTATCATAGTCAGAAAAATAAAATATCCTTCACTCTAGTCTTGCCAGTTTTTTTTTAATCTTTTTTTTCATTTTGCATCAAAATTTATTTAGCACAGCTACATAGAACCTTTACATGATTATTTAGTTCTTGAAAATGTACCTGAAACACCAGCTCAGACACTGTGATGGAGAGGCCCATAAATACCTGCTATACAGGACAACTTTACTGGCCAGCTCACCCCTATCCCTCAACCAAGTACAGCCTTATTGACTGCTAAGCAATGACCTGTGGTCACAACTCATCCTTAGGTTCTGTTCCTGCTATATGAGAGCTCTGTTTCTTTCTCTCTCTCTAAAGTTCTCACTTATAGTAAAAGTACTATCTGAAGCTCACAAAATAGAGAACGTGAAAGTTACTAGCTCTGGTTACCTTTAGTGGCCATTGACTGTCCAGAATCCAATCTCTGCAAGTAATGCTAATCAAGATGAAAAAGCTTTTTCTGTATTCAAGGACCCCCAACTTCACCCTTGTTCCCCTCCTCAAAGTCTGCTTTATATCTCATGCTCACAAAACAAAGGATGAGAGAACTGATGCATGCAGCAATTATTTTCTGAAATACACAGTTTGCTTTTCATTTTTACTTTATTGAAGTGGCCCAGTCAAAAACACTGACTTCACCATTTCTTTCTACAAATAATATGCTCTAAATATTTATTCTTCCTTTTTATGACTAATTCATGTAGAGCAGTGTCATTAATTTTACATTTTTAAAAAGACTCAGGAATAGATCACATAGTCTACAAGTCACATTCATTGGAATCATGACAAAGTCCCTATAGTACATTAGATGAAATGAAGGATAACCCAGCACTTCCTTAGATCAGCACCATATGCTAACAAGCATTTTGAAGGCTAGTGCATGTGTTAAGTAATACTAAAGTCTAAAAAAAAAATCAATTGAAGACCAAATCCATTCCTCATGGTTTTATGCTTTGGCCACAAGTCTTTTATGTACTTATGTACTTAATTAGTCAATGACTGTTCAATGTTAATGCACAAGAGAAATTTTCCGGGATTCCTTAAGTAGGAAAGTCTCATGCCCTTTTCTTCATCTGCTGAATCGAAGTGGTTGGAAGATGAATGGTTATTAAAATCAGATGGCTAAAACTGGTAAAATTTAACAGGCCATTCTTCATAAGAACTCCATAATTCACCAAGCTCCAGATACTTTGTGTGTGTCAGTAGAGTCGGTGGGATCATTACATTCTCAAATTCTCAGTGTCAAATAGTGTTAAGATTGCCTTCCTGATAAATATTTGCTACACATTTTTTTTGCACATGTTAAAGATAGATGATATACACTCTCTAAAAATTTGCATGAAATAAGAGCTGGTAACTGTTCTGTCACACAAAAGAAATGCTGTTAGGTAGAATCATGTAGCAACTTTTACTGTCTGAGTAGTATACACCTCTATTTTATGCCATCTTTTACATTTAATTTTACAAAATTGCCTCTTCCTTTATTTTTAAGTTTTTCACTGCAGATTGAAGACTTTTTCCTCTCTGGTTTGTTGTGCTATGAGATAGCACATTTAATTTAATTTAGATAATTGCTCTTTGTTTTCCCAAATGGGAATATTGATCTCTCCTGTAGCTGGGATGAACAAAGAGGACATGAAGTGATTGTGAAAAAGAATTGTCCTCATCAGAGCCAAGGTACAGCTTCAGAAAAGAAATGTACACACAGGAGCCACTGAGGTCAAGGGATAAAGCTTATTTCTGACATGAAATCAAACATCCGACAAGTTGAAGACCGTGAAAGATAATAAAATAACAGGAGTCCCTGGTGACTAGATGAGAGACTGTAATGTAAAATGCATCAGGAGTTAGCAACAGCCGATGACCACTGATAACAGTAAGATTACAATTCTGCTGTGCCATGATGTCAACATCAGCTTAACCCTCAATGCAAACATCTTATCTTACAAATTGGAGAAATAGAAGATAGGCTAGGTTAAAAAATAACTGAGTTCATCATTTTTTAAGAGCTAAGTTGTTAAGAGGCTTGTGAGTTAGACATGTAACTTCAGATAATTTATCCCTGAATTCCTCTTTTAAATCACATGTTTTTACAGTCCCTGTTATTATCTCCTCTACTTTCAATAGTAAAGGCTAAGACACATATTTATAAAAATCTGAAATAATACAAAACACTGTAATTAAAACTCAGAGCTATACCATAACTGAAATCTTTTCAATAATGTTAAGTGGAAAATGATTATGTGGCATAATATCCAAAAACCCATGAGAAGAATTGAATATATTTTTGAAGAATCCTCCTTTTATAGAATCACAACCAGAAAAATGATACTGAGCCATGACTTGTAGGATAATATAGAAGTAAAACAATAGAATTCCAGGAATAATGATGTAACAGTGCTAAGTGAATTCTTTTTATTGTCAGTAGAAATATTCTTCAATGAAAATATTTATCCATGGAGTTTACATTTAAGTTAAGAAATATTACACATAATGCATATAAATATAAATACATATTTCACAACATTCTAAAGACAAAGGTAAATTTTTTTTAAACTCTAAAAGTTTAGAGGTTTAGATGTATTGAAAGTATTTATTAAATCATATATAATTCAAAGGTTAAATTTTATCTTTCAGCTCTTCACAGATTCTAAGTAATGAGAACTCAGAGTGATGTCTGTGACTACATTTTTATTCTGTAATATCTATGTGAAGGCATTTACCTTTATACATGGTACAAAGTGTCCTTCTTCTCAACATAAGACACTATTGGATAGTACATGAAATTAAAAATTATGTTCAGACATAAAATTAGGAATCATATTAGGATCACCAATTTTTACCCATTGATTTATCAACTGCGCTTATTCCAGAAAATGTCTATTTATGTGAAAAAAGCCTCCTTGATTTTCATGATTGTTTTATTTTTATGTTTGTTTTATTTACAGTTTTGAACATTCTGATTTACTGAATATAAAACATTTAATTACAGCATGTTACAAGTATTTTCTTTGGTTATTTATACTTATAAGATATTAAATCACACCAACATATTAGAATTTTCACCTTAGTGTTTATTTTTCAGTTTTTGTATCAAATGAAAATCATATTGTCATGTTGAACACCTTGAGCCCTGAGAGAGAATGCATGACATATTACCTTTTCACATTTTTTCTTTAGAAATTTCTTGATTATATTTCATAACTGAGGAGCTGTTATTAATGTTCTTTCTGTCTTAGTAGAGACCTTTTCTCCATTTCTGTTCAAGCACACAGTTCATTGTATCATCAGACAGCTCAGGAGGAAGCCATATCCACCTTCTCTTTCTTATGCATCCCTGTTGAAATTCATTGGGTATCTTTCTATTATGTGATGTATATTAATTTCTTTCCAATTTCTTTTACCTTAGTTTGCTATTAAATATGACTATTATTTCCTCTGGTGAATTTATTAGGTGCATTAGCATATACTGTTGAGTTAGTAAATATACAAAAATACAGAAATTACTAAGAATATCAAAAAATAATAGCTTAAATCATTACAAAATCAGTGAGTTACATGGACATGCTCTTCATAGTGGAGAAGGCTGGAACTATGAGATGGGTCTTGCTGAGTTCAAATCAATATTCCAGTGGAACCATTGTCCTTGGTGGATTCTCTGAAAGACTCTTTCCTTAGTGTTTTCAGCCTCTAAAGACATTCTTCATTTCTTGACTTGGCCTTGTCCATTTCTACAAACTGCAATTCTATCAATGCCAATTTTCCCATAGAGCTTTGTATTTCTTCCTTTTTTTTCTTTTATTTACTTGTGTGTGTATATAGATGGAGAGTAAGCCATAGGCCATCTACTAGTGTTTACCTCAGCCACTCTTAACCTTATTTTCTGAATTTGCCACTGATGATGGAGCTCGGCAATTTGGATGGAATAGCTGACCAGCAAACTCTAGAATTCTCCTGTCTCTACCTTTCCAGTGCTGGAATTATATGTTCATGGCAGTATTACCATTTTTAAATGGATGTTGAGAATCTGAACTCAAGTCCTCATGTTTGCACGGCAGGAAACTGAATCATCTCCCTACTCCACTATACATATATTCTTTCTGTTGTATACCTTCATGGCCATATCTAATCACTTATAAGATCCTTCCACCCACACTACGCCTATTGGGATAATCCAGATTAGTTTCTGAAACACAAAGAACATTTACTTTATCGTGTTTGCAAAGATATCTTTGTTAATTAAGATAACATATGCCTAAATTCCTGGAATTAGAACACAGATTTTTGTGAGTCCATGATTTGTCTTCCATCATTTTTAGACCTTGAATTTAAACACCCTTCTTTAACTCCCTTTTCAACCCTCAGCACATGAAGCATTATATTTCATAGAAGTTTATTTTTCTCATATTTGAAACAATGTTCAGAATAAAGACTTTATAAAGCCTTGAGAAAACACATTTTTCACAAAAGTATACAGTACAATAGTAAAGCTAATAAAAAAAGACTCCCTACTCTTTGCCACAGAGTAGGATTCTATCTAATATAATATGATAAAAAATTTAAGAGACAAATT
This sequence comes from Cricetomys ansorgei, assembly GCA_026225945.1. Taxonomy (NCBI): domain Eukaryota; kingdom Metazoa; phylum Chordata; class Mammalia; order Rodentia; family Nesomyidae; genus Cricetomys; species Cricetomys ansorgei. Next base: position 11,948,525 of record JAMJFZ010001100.1, on the reverse strand, counting down.
ATGAAGTTGGAGAAATGCTTTCAACACATGTGATAAAGACATGCTTGCTTGTTGCTTTTTTTTTTTCTCACAGTGCACACAAAATGATTTCTAGAAAGAAGAGATATGCATTCTCTGTCTAATAGAAGTCAGAGAGAAACAGGGTAGAACAAACAAGTATCCTATGGATGACAAAGTACATCTTACACAAGGCCATTTGTACTTTTCTCAGATATTCTTGGTGGAAGTAGACTGCAGCAGTTCACTACAATCTTTTACCCTCAATTTAGGGAAGGAGAAAGGAAAGATAGACATTTTCACTGCTTTCACAAGCAGCCTTAATACAGAGAGAAAGGTAAAAATCTTCACAGCCTCTTTTTAGGCTGCCCTAAGCTTGATTCTCTCCAATCTTTGTTCTTTTAGGAATTATCACACTAACTAAAGACAGCAATTCAACCAACGAACAACCAAGCAATGCTCACCCCGACTCTTGGGGCTTCAAACTTTTTATACCCTAAGCCAAAAGTTCCCATAAACCCATGTGGGCACGCAACCCCAAAAACAAGCTACAGGTGCCAAAAGGACTGCACCTAACCAAGTTATAGCCACCTTCATCAAGCATTCCAAATCCAACTCATGAACATCTACCACACCTGGGATGGGAACGCAAACCTCATCCAAAAGCCATTTTGCATTTTTAAAGAAACCAAAATAACAAAAACTTCTTCCAAATGTCCCTACAGTAGGCTATCTGTAATATATGGGAAATGATGACCTCTGAAGAAGACAAAATAACTCTCCAATTAAATATTCTGTACACACACAGATGAGCATGGATACCAGTGCACAAGTATGGTTTGAAATAGTTAATCAATGAGGAGAAAAATGCATGGTGAAGAGATATTATGTCAAGCTGCTCTTATGGAATAGAGAGTGAATATTGCCACACACTAGCAAAGCAGGTCCCCTTATCTCTGTGCCAGCAGGATATATGATTCCCCATGCCCAGATCTCCAAAGATAGTTCCATGAGATCTTTAGTTTCTGTGCTTGGTTATATGTCAACAGATTGGAGGAAACTAGCTTAAGATGAGGGATGTACCCTGTTGAGATCTAAGTGTTGGAGAGACCCATATGCCAGACATGGATGGTATTTATCCATGAAAGACTGTGCGTTCTCTATCACAGAAACCTTGTAACCATTGGCGTTGTACGGTATCTTTCAGTAAAAGACATTTCACAGGATAGAACAAAATATTCGGTTGCAATAAGATGATGCTTTTGAAAAGAGCAGCGTTTGTCATAAAAGCCTAAGAAAGCCTCACTTCATGTTGTGGAAGGTGACATTTGACTTATAAAAATGTAATTGAGCAGGCTGAAGTTTAAAGTTTTGTTCAATTCTTCCTACGTTCATCACATATTATTTGAACTTTTTGTTTTAACAGAAGTCTGTTAATCTGCAGAGATTGTTCATAGAATGAAGAGTGAATCCTAAAAGAATCTGGAAATTCACAAAAATTCTTCAAATCAAGTCAATTCCACTGGCCAGCCTACTGTAGACCTCACTCAGCACCCAGCGTGCCAAAGTTCTGATGTGGCAGGACCACATTCAGCAATTGGTCAGCAATATCCAGTCTATAGGTGATGCTTGTGGGTGGCGACCTGTGATTTTGCTTCAAACACCGAGAACGTTATTGATCAGTCATGGCTTTGGATGACAGAGGGGGGTTGTATCGCTACTCTACTTCCTTCTATGAGCACTGAATATGTATTACATGTATTGCTTTCTGTCTGTTTTTGACAATTTTACTTACACAGCAGGTTTTATATCCAAGTTCTCTGGAATTCTGAATTTGAAATACCTATAAAGCAGTATTCATTATTAAAAAGAAAAACAAAACAAAACAAAGCACCCCTACTATTAAATGAGAGAACAACTTTTCCTGATGAGTTTATTTTTAGCTGGTCCCTGTGCCTCCTCTTCCCAGGCCTTGCAGTGCCACTTTCCTCTGTTCTTCCTAAAAGACTGTCTGTTGAATGTCCATTTCTGAAGTAGTAGAAGACGCTCCTGGATCCGGTCCAGTCTTATGTTCTAGGCTTGCTTTCCTTTCCCCATTCTGCATCTCCCTCTCTCTCTCTCTCTCTCTCTCTCTCTCTCTCTCTCTCTCTCTCTCTCTCGCAAACACACCTCTTCTTCAGTCTCTGTCTTCTGCAATGTCTGTCTGCCTCAGTCCTCAGTCCTGTCTTCAGTGATGCAATTAACTGTCTTGTAAGCATTGAGGAGAACGAAATTCTTTTTTTTTTACTTATTTCACAATTCCTGAAATTTTTTTTTTTACTTTGTTTTGTCATTTATTTTGAAAGTGCTTTTTTTTAGCATTATAATGTTCCCAATGTTTCACTTACAGTTACACACAGTGTGTGTGTGTGTGTGTATGTGTGTGTGTGTGTGTGTTGTTGGTTTTATACTATGTGTATGGGTGTTTTGCCTACATGTGTACCACGCACAGGCAGGTGCCAGGGTAGGCCAGAAGAGGATATCAGATTCCCTGGAGGTTATGTAACTGATGGTTATAAGCTGCCACTTTTGTGCTAAGAATTTAATCTGGTCCTCTACAAGAGCAGCCAGTGCTCTTAACCACTGAGCCGTCTCTCCAGTCCCCTAGCTTATATTTTTTTAACCAATAAATTTAAGAACATATTAAACTATATTAACATTTAGGAAAATAATCTTATTTTCATAAAATTCTTGATTTTCATAGTCCATTTTTATAAATTCTGCACTTCATTTCATATCATAATTATAATTTGCAAAAATAAAAATAACTCTTTATTTTATGTAAATGTTTTGACATATACGTGAATGCTTTGTCCAATGTATTTTATAATTTATTGAATTTTATGTAGTTATTAATGTTAATTTGTGGTGTAGGCAATATTAAAGATTGTATTCCATTGCAATGGTTTCATATTATTTCCTTAGTGAGTATAGGTTAAACACTATGATATTAACACTCTTTCTTATCCTTATAGTGAAGAGTGGCTATCCTCACATTCTATTAAGTATTTAAGATGACAATGTCTGGGCACAATGCCAGACAACCCACAGATATCATTTAATCATTAGTGGAACCCGGTGGCATAGACTTAGAGCCTCAGTTCTAATTATTTAGGTTTTATTTAACTTGCAAAACTTAAGTGAGTGAAAGGTAAGCTGTTTCTTCAAAGATACAATAAATATTAGAATCTGAGAAAGCTAGAAATTTCATTTTTCTTTTTATTTTCAGTTTGTACAAATGTACCTTTTTCTTTCACAGTATGGATGCTAATGTCCCTATAGCCACACACAATGGTATTTCTCCTTAAGTGAACCTGCCATAATCTTCCTACTCTAGCACCACCTGAGGCCTCCTGCAGTTAGGAACAGAATCACACAGAGGCTGCAGGGAATGCAGAGGAGCTGCTGGAATCTCAGGTGGAAAGGCAAATGTCAACAGGTCTGACCTTGAAGGTCTCTTGTAGTCATACTTGCTATGGTGGTGGTGGCAAAGAGGACAGTGGTTTTCAACCAACACTTAGAGTATGGAAGAGTAAGGAAAAGAATTCCCTGCAAATGGAATCCACAAGAAAGCAGGAATATCTAGATTGATTTCAGATAAAATAAACAAGCCTTAAGCCTTCAGTAGAGAAAAGGATTGCACAATGATAAAGTGGAGAAATTTATGAAGGAGAAAACAATGATTCTAAATAATGCAAAACTTGGATTTCAAAAACAAAAATTAGGACTAAGTGAATCAGAACAGGATAGGGTTGGAGAGACAGCTAGGTATTTAAGAGCATCCTTCTCTTGTTGGATCCAGATGTGGTACTCAGCATGCACATGGCAGCTCTCAACTCTCTGTGACTCCAGTTACAAAGGATAATAAACGCTTTTCTGGATTTTACAGGCACTTCACACATCCTACAATTATATACATGCAGGAAAACACCCATACACATAAAAAAGGAACAGGAAATGGCACAAGCAGTGCTTGCAAGATTGTTTTATAGCAATCAAAAATTAATCAAGGCCCTTGTGTCTTACATGTTAAGAAAAAACTCAGCTAACAAGGGGTGGGTTTAGAGGTTAGAGTATTTGATGTGCAAACATGGGGTTCCGGGACTCGTATCCCCACATAACAGGCAGGGCATGTTCCAGAATAATTTTCTTATCTCATCACTGAGCAAAACATAGAAGGGAGAATCATCAGAGATCATTGGCTGCCAGCAACGCCAAAGGTGATAAAGTAGTAGAGTAAGACACAAAGAGCTCTCTGGCTTCCATTTGTACTTGAGAATACACTAAACACACACACACACACACACATGCACACACACACGCACATGCACACACACACACACATGCACACACACACACCCACACACACACACATGCACACACACACACACCTGCACACAAACATACACACACACATGCACACACACACACATGCACACACACGCACACACATACACACACACGTGTATAACACATATGCTGAAACAGACACCTTTACATATATCACATATACATAAACTCTCTCCCAACTCTAAATTGATCAAATACTTAAATTTTAATCCTAAAACTATGAAACTTCTAGAAAAAAATGGAAAATCCTTTTATCTTCACATTTATTCCATTAGGAGTAATAATTATAAAATATGGCCTTGAGTGTATACATTTCTGCAATAATTTCTTCCAATGTTGAATTTATTGTATTTATAAATATTTGATTCATAAGAGTTTAGAAGTATATTTGGAAAAAATAAAAGTCATCTTTCACCAAACATAATTCGATAAGAGTATTCTCAATCACTTATGTGCATTTTTCTAATCTGCATGAACCTTCTAGAAGATGTATAATAATGCCAAATTCTAATTTAATCACACAAAGAAAGAGAGAGGGAAAGGAGAGAGAGAGATAGAGAACTGAAAGAGGGAGAGAGAGAGAAAAAGAGGGAAGGAATGAAAGAAAACAAAACCCCTTCCTAGAATATGAATTCAGGAAACAAGATATTAAAGTGACAAATACTGAAACTATTAAATCAACATCATAAAACAGCAGAAATGACACCAATTTTTGAAGGATGAATTATCCTGCAAATGAATTGCAGTGTCAATGAATTGTAAAGTCATTTCTTCTCTGAGCAGACAGAACACCGCCATGCCATTTCTGTCCAAACAAATGGCTCCTTATAAAATTTGCTGAATAACTGAAGTTGGCATAAGCAAATCTAATTACTATTTTTCACATAAGAAATCAACTGGAGGGAAACTTATGACAGAGTAACTATCTCATTCTCAGCTCCACTGATCTGGGTCCAGATAGTGTTATGCCGTTTGGTAGTTTGTGCATTGTACAACAGTTCGTGACCAGTGCTGCCAACAACTGTGCTCCACTCATTTCATGCACTAATGGCAATCAAAAACACTTAGGAATTTCAGCAACTGCCCTTCAGCAACTAAGCCGCTTTTGGTTGGGAATAGCTAACTTGTGAAACTTTCGGGCTATACAGACTCCTAAAGTATTGTGTCAAAACTCATTTTCTATATTCGATCTGAGGGGAGAGATGTTTATTCATTGAAGTTTTATGACTTTAAGAAAGACATTCAAGTGCTTATTATAAATGAAAGAGAAATGAATAGGGTTACACCAAGTCACAAGTAAGGGTGCAACCTACACTAAAGAGCATTACTTCTGCTATTTCTAGTCCTCATTTTATAGAAATATTTTTGAGTTCTGAAAAACAATGTTTTTGAGTTTTTTAAATAAGTGCATTACTTATACCAAGTGCATAAAGCTGTCCTTAGACTAATAACATTCTTTAAAGAAATATGTCTCTCTTAAAAAGCAGAGCACCCTGCATAATTTCAATCAAGTTTCATTTGGGGAAACTATAAAAGCAATGTAAATGCCATTGGTTTTACATCATGTTATAATAAAAAATATACATAATTATACTTTTTAATGAAAAGTCATTAATTACATAAGCACTTAATCATGATGTTTTCTTCTACTTGTCATAAGATCATAGCAATGACACTGACACACTCATTTTGGAGATAGACATTGTGTGGAACTGGATTTTACAAACTCAAGCATACATCTTATTGGGCGTATTCATTTACTTGTGTATCTAAGATTACAAATGATGTTGAACACTGTGGATTGCAGATCTAACATGCTGTGTTCTAAACTAGGAGAACAAAACCAAATGGCATTAGCACAACATTTGCTTTAGAGTTATGAAGTACTTTCTCAAATTTCAACATTGTTCTCTTAAGAAGTTATGAATATTTATAAATTACTCTTTAGCTACCAGTTTTCAACACTAAACTAAGACTTTTATCCACTGTTATATACTAGTGTAGTCTACACATTCTTAATTTTGTAAGGAGTCAGATTATCTCCATCATAAACATACGTATTTAGAACACAAATGTAGCCCAGTGGTAGTGGCACACGTCAGAGGTAGGCACATCTCTGTGAGTTCAAGGCCAGCCTGGTTTACAGAATGAGTTACAGTTCAGCCAGAGTTACAACAGAGAAACCCTGTGTCGAAAAAAACAAAAATAAAAAATGTTAAGATGCAGTAGTCAAAGAAGCTGAACTTTGTTCATATCACACATGCACAAAAATGTAATCACACAGACTAATGACTGTCTTCTGTACATAACAAAAGTAAGTAAGAGTTTTGACCATCACCATCATCACATGGAACTTCAAACATTCATTGTGAATGAAGTGAGGAAAGTCTATGGGTCTTCATCTCACAGATGGAAGCTGATTTGACATAAAAACATTCTTCCACAAATGTTCAGTGAGTGTCAGAAAGCAGTGATGATACAGCAGGTATAGCAAGGGAAGAATAGTAGAATATCTTTGATCCTAGATAATCTAAATGGTTGGAAAAGTAGTTATACCTATGAGAACAAAATCTACCTTAACATAAAACCGGAGCCTGAATATGGAAGTGACATGCTTTCTGTTTTGCTTGTTCGTTTATGTTTTAAGTTTTCTCTAAGCATAATCTCATTATTACCACGTCCTAGAAATTCTATTGCTATTGAACTAAGGAGTCTTATAAACAGAAAGCAAAAGAAATGCCATGACTTGATCAAATAGTGGTCACATCATCCAGTGTCATCTCACAGCAGAACAGAAAGTAGAAGTTTTGTATTTTTTGTTTTTGTTTACTTTTTCTAAAGGAGAAGATATTTGTGAAAATTAAATATGAACTCACGGTTGCCTTGGGAACTAATATTTGCTTAATGCTTTCTAAAAAGCTTTACATATAATGATTTCAAAAGAAACAGCGAAATCATTTTTTAATTGAACTTAAACACTGCAAGGAACTGTAGGGAACTTTGCAGAGTCATCAAAGATAGCTGAATGATCGCTTGTGTTTGTCAGACATGGTGTGTCCTGTAGCTAAAAGCCAATCATGTACCAACACTGACAACCAACAGTTGAGTGATAAGAAGTTAATTTGGTCTCTTATTGTTCCAGCTTTTAAAGAAATATATTTCACCCATCATGCCAGTATTAAGAAATTGTGATCATTTTAGTTAAATAAATGTTTAATAAATAAAGCACCTCCTTTAATCTTTGAATATAATGAAACTATTTTTGAGAGACTGATAGTATCAGAAACAAAGAACAAGAAATTAAACTCTCTTTCCTGAAAAAAAAAATAATAACTTGCTGCAAATTTGAAAATAAAGAAGCAAGCATCACTGGTGAAAATGATAACACTTTAAAGACGGCTGAAGCATGGCATGGTTAAAACTCTAATGATGAGAGTTGTAATGAAGCCACGTTTTACAAAAGCATTTATTGACTGTTGACCTGGAAAAGTCCACTCACTGGGGAGAGGAGAGACAAAGGTATATGATCACCATGATGCCACTTAACGGCGTCTTTGATTTTAAAGCTGAGAAGTAAGTTCCACATGTAGTTTCAACAGTTGCCCTACCAGCTAATTAGATGATGTCTTTTTTCCCAAATGTAAATCAATTTAGATGGAACACTTGCCCATGATAGCAAATGAACACAGGGTCTGCACAGGTTTTATGTGGTTTTCTGTATTTTAAAAAGTCTAAAAACAATCGGAAGTATTCATGTTATTTAGAATTCAGTTTAGTGCAAAAATGTCTTTATTCGAGTCATCACTTTTGTAATTGCAACATTAGTAGGCTGACAGGTCTAATTACATCTCCAATTATGTGTCTAAAATTTTTTATTTAGGTTTTAATGGTTCCTTTAATGGCTACTTTTAATTACTAACCCTCAGACTACCCCTGAAGAAATCATTACGGAAAAACTCTAATATGGTTGTAAATATACAGCCTCAAAATATATGATCTGTTCTTTTTTTCAAAGATTGTAGAAAAAAAAAAGAACAAGTTAAAATTGATTCTTTTAACAATCACAGTTCACTTCAATGTCATTAAGATATTCTCTTCTTGATGATGAACCAGTGTGAGGGTCAAGTATCTACACATTTATCTCATCATGGTCAGAAACTGAAGTGTTTCACAAATTAAGTACTCAATTTTATAACCCCACCATTCCCGCCTTAGCCAATCCCCATTCTACTTCTGTCTCCACGACTCTAACTACTCCAGATACCTATATAAATCATGGTAGATCTGTCCCTTTGTGTTGACTTTATTTACCCCAACAAGTGTTTTTTGAAGTTAATCTGTTATATTATAGCATGATATAATTTATACTTTGGATGTCCCACAAAGGTGTATTGTCCCCACAGTGGTGCTTTGGGGAGATAGTGGAAATCATTTCATGTGACACTTTGTGTTAGTCACCTTTCTATTACTGTGACAAGATACCCAAAAGTACACCAGGATTTTTCCTATGCCCAATGATTTCAGATGTTTTAGCCCATGGTTAGACAGTTCTGCTGTGTTCAGGCCTGTAGCACTCAGGACACTTTGGTGGGAAATTTGTCATAGAGCAGACTTCTTGGTAGCCCAACAGGGAAGGTGAGAGGAAGGAAGCAGAAGCTGGAGTTCAAAGACATGTCGCAAATGAATTAACTTGCTTCTGTTGTGCTCCATTTTCTCAAGGTTCCACCACTGCATGGGCAGCAGGCAAGCCTTCAGGACCTGCCTTGGAACATTAGGTCCAAATTCCAATAGATCAGGCAAGAAGGCCAGAGGATGTTGGGGCTATGTCCCAAGAGGAAATTGTGTGATCCAATTATTTTTTTTTATTTTCCATTTTTCCTTTGATTTCTGAACATTGAAGTAATTTTTTAATGTCCAGATGACCATGTACCACCTGTTTAATGTCCTAATTAACAAACCCACCAAGTAATTGACCAGAAACTCCAAAGCACAATGTTTATCTTTATCAGATAGTTATTTCTATCATTTCTTTCTTTGTGTTTCTATGAGTTTGTGGTGTATGCATGTGTGCATGTGTATGCATTTGTATGCAAGTGCTTGTGCCCATGTGTCTGTGTTTGGAGTTCAGAGAAGGCAGGTGGACATCCTCTTCTGTTACTCTGCATCTTATTCTCTTGACACAAGTTCTCTCAATCACTGGATTTGGAATTCACCATTTTTCAGCCATCAGTTGATGGCCAATAAGCTCCAGGGATCCTCTGCTCTTTCCCCCTCCTCCCTGCATTGGGATTACAGGTCATTAACCACTAAATTATCTCCTAGCCCTGTCATTTCAGTAAAATCACACACAAAGCTGATGACTGTGTCATGTGTAAGGGACTCTTTATCTATAGGTAGATAATATTCCACGATGTATGTGTTGTATATTATTCATCCATTGATTCACTGGTAGATATTTGTACTGCTTCCATTTGGGGGCTGTTTTGAATAAAATTTCCATGAAGATGGGCATCCAAATATTTCCACAATGCTCTGTATTTCCACTGATTACTGAGGCTGTTTATGATGTGTAACAGTATAGTGTGTGTGTGTGTGTGTGTCTCTGTGTGTGTGTGTCTGTGTGTGTGTGTTCAGTCTTTCTTGGAATCTGTGTAACTGGAGCTGATTCACCGCTACACATTTTGGTGCTTCTGTTTTCCTTATTTAGATAGAATTTCTAGTCATTCTTTAATATTTACTTATACTTGATTAATGCAGATCCTCAGATCCTCTCTAAACTGTATTCTCCTTATAAGCGTGATGCCTTGATGTTCTGCTTATTATTGCATATTTGCAAAGTAAAATATGAGACACATAGGCTGGGAAGTTAAAATGACTGATTTCTATGCATCAGTTCACATTTTGCACAAAATCATCTCAATTTCCACAATCTTCCACAGAATAACATCATGCCCAGGAGAGTCTCAGGGTATGTAGTCAGATGCCTTAGTTTTGAGATGCTTCATTCTTGTTCATGTGCTCAGTTCTATCTTCCCTGTGACTGGGGATGCTTTAAACATTTTATTGAATAATGCTTTTGATTTCCAGTTCTTTCTTTGAGATAAAAGAAGAATCTGTCTCTTGCAACATGTATCATTCTAATAAATTAATACAGGTCACTTGGATGGAAATATTTTAATATGTTAAATGTAAAGTGAGCAGAATGTCTTCTCTTTGTATGTGTAGAACAATAAAACACTTCATCCTTATTTATCATTATGATGCTTCAATGTCACAAGAAAAAATGTTGATGTCTATGCCATGTTGTACAAGTAAGGAACAGTAGTATCAGAATGGTGGTATAATAATATGACTTGAAGAGTCCCCTGAGTAATAACTACTGATATCATTATTGTAGTTAGCAGTATTGCAATATTATTTTTTCCTCAAACCTAAATGCACATTAAACTATTAAAAATTAAGAACCAAATTATTTATATTATAATTAAATGCAGTTTTATTTTTAAACAAACAGGAACTGAAATACAATACTCAGATACAGCATTTTAACAAACTTCACATGTGTGCACATTAAAAAAATAAGTGGATGCTAGAATTGATTTTGAACTTAATTGTAGGCAATTCATATTTTCTTAGTGTATTTATTTCCCAATTATTTTATATGCGTGAATGGTAAATGCATGTGTGTGCTCATTTGTGCGCTGGTAGAGATCCAGGTTTTACATCAGATGGCTTCCTTTATTACTCTCTACTTTTTGAGACAAAGCCTCTCATTGAACCTCAAGTTCACCTACTGGCAAGTCAGTGAGCCCACAACAATCCTCTTACCTGTGCCTCTCACCATGGCGATTTCAGTAGCACTGCCATGTGCAGCTTTTCACTGGATGTTGGGAATCCATACTCAGATTCTCACACATGCACAACAAGTGTTTTAGCCAGTGAGCCATGTCACTATCTCCAGCATACTCAATTCTCATCTGTTTACACCTGACACCCATAGTTAAATAAATTTTACCTGTAGCTTTGGTAGCATTCATTCCACTAGTCATCAGTGTAACTATTTTTGAGCAGTATGGACTGACTGACTGATAAAATTTATATTTCTCTGAGTATTAGAGCAGTATTGAAGACCCGGAATTAGGAGGACATTTCTATGCCTATTTATCATATATTACTGATAGCTTGATATGGCTTCAAATACTGTAGAGCCTGAATTTTCTACATTCCTAATCTAAATTAAGTGAGCGACATAAAAGTCAATCCTTCAGTTGAAACAGCCCAGTGGGTAGACTCATAGTCTTGTCTTGTGAGGCCTATTAGCATTCAATCAATATTTGTTGGCCAAATAATAAGTCAAAAAGGAGCCAAGTGTCTTAGTTAATAGAGGATCTGACATTGTTTGGCTTCATTGTCCCTTGAGTACCTGAGAAATCACTCAACAAGACAGGAAGCATCATGCTGTATCATAAACAACTCTACTTCGTGAAGGATGTAAATGTCTTGGCCCTGTGGGAGCCAAATTGTGTTGAAATAAAACTCAAGGCAAAGCCACTGTAAGCGTGGAGAACAGCAGAAAATTACAAAGTCTGTACATGACACAGGGAAGGATTAAGGATAAGACAAACACGGATATGTGTGTATATATGCCTGCTTTCTCTCTTACACAATAATTTCTGTTCCCTCATCTTTTTATCTTTATTAATTTTGTTTTGATTTTTGTGGTAATGTAATTTTTTTAGTGTAATGAATGCTTTTTTTTAATATGTACATAATGTTATATGACCAATTACTTCTTTTTTTTTTTAATATTCTGTTCCAAAGTTCATTTCAAACATAAGATGCTTAGGTTTCAGTGTCTGAAAGCAGGCGTCTGACAGCAGAATCAAACAGTAGCAGAAATTGTGAAGAACAGATGACTTTTAAATTAAAATATCACTTAGATCAATTAAAAGATACCATGACTGTTCAGTTCAGTGGGATTTGACAACTAATTGAATTAGTTTCTCTTCTCTCCCTCCCTCCCTCCCTCCCTCCCTCTCTCTCTCTTTCTCTCTCTCTCTCCCCTCTCTCTGTTTCTGTTTCTTTCTCTCTTGTGTGTATAAACTCTATATATCATAAGTCCATTTCTCTCATAAAGACCTCTTTTAATTGGGACATTTTCTCCAATGTCCAGGGCAACAACTTTTTGATTTCAATATTATAAATAAATTTCCTAGTTGCATCAATATTTTAACTCCATATTTATTAGAACACACAATATCGACTTTTATCATTCAGAATAATGTATGTGAATATTATCCACATTGTCATTACCCATACCAATTGACCTTGTCTATTGATGAACAGAATTTCATAACATGAATTTACATATGTGACTTGGTGATTCTCCTTGTTGATAGGAGATAAATAACACGAATCTAATATTCTTATAGAAGACATTTAATTTAATAAAATAAGAATAAAACCTGAGATTTTTTTCATACATATATTTTAAAGAAACCTCTTAAATTAACCTAAGAAACTATAAAATAATTTTCCATGTGACTGATTTAGTTTACATTTTAGTCAACAATATATTTGTTTTAGTATTAGAATTATATTATTGTTAGATTATATTAGTATTATCGCTTTCCACAAAGCTCTAGTATTGCATACTCTGGTCTATTTTTTTTCTTGTAGTCAATTAAATTAAACATATAATGCAGCCCTATGTAGTCACTTAATGTGCTTTTATCATGGCTAATGATATCAAACATGCTCTATTATTGTTAATTTTCCTCTGTGTGTATATAGGTGTATACAAGTGTATGCCATAGCACAGGTGTAAGGCTGAAAGGAAAATCTTGAATATCAGTCCTCACTTTATATCTGGTTTGAATTAAGGTCCATTTGTTATTTGCTATGACATAGACCAGGAGTTCTGTCTCTGCCTCCAATCCCACAGAAGTGCTGCGATTACAGATAGGCACCATCATGTCTGCTTTTACACTCTGGGATTTCAAACTCAGGACTTGGTGGTTATGCAACATGTCCCTTACAAATTATGCCACCTCCCCAGCCCTTAATGTCTTTATATGTGCTTATTTGCATTTTTCCTATCTTCTTTTAAAATTTTCTGTTTCACTAATATACCAGTATCATTTTGTTTCATTTTGGTTTGGTTTGTATTTTTATTAGCATATACTAACTATACCCAATGGGTGTTTGTGACTTTTATACACATACATATATAGTGTATTTTGATTATATATAACCCCCAATATTCTCTATTGTTCCCTCCCACTCCTAATGGCCCCTTTCCTCTTCCTACCTATTTTCATTCATTCCTCTTATACTTTCATTCTGTTGGGTTTTTTTTTTTTGCTTTTAAATATTTTATTAATTCTTAGAGAATTCCATATAATATATTTTGATCATAATTACCTCCCATCTCCAGCTCCTCCCAGATCTATTCCCTACCTACCCATCCAAATTTGTTTTGTCCCCCAAGCTCTGTGTGTGTGTGTGTGTGTGTGTGTGCGCGCGTATGTGCCTGTGTGTGCCTACTTTCATATACCTTTGTCTCTCTCCATCTCTCTTTCATTTTTAAACCCACTGAGTCCAGTTTACGTTTGGGAACTCCTCTTGAATATAGGACCTGCTCTGGATTGTGGTTGATACATCATTAAAGAAAAGTGACCCTGTCTTTCCAAGAAGCTACCAAATGCCAATATCTCCTCAGCTCACTGTCCAACTACATGCATACTGCTCCATGCCATCCTGCTGGGAATTTATCTCGAACTGAACAGCTTCTTGATTCTGTCACAATCTTCATTGTGTCACTATGTCACACAATGTCACAATGTCACAAAATCACAATGTCACTATGACTTCATATTTGCATCTGCCTTGTTGTATTAAAAAAAAAAATAAAGAACTTCCTCAAAGTCACCCACCACCTCTAGCTATTAATCTTTAAATTCCCTTTTCCAAAGAATTCTTTAAGGGAGGGATTTGATATAGATGTCTGATTCAGGGCTTAGCGCTCTGAAGTCTCCTGTTCTGTGCATGTTGACCAGTTGTGCGGCTCTGTGTTAAATGCCATCTGCTGCAACAAGAAGCTTCACTGATGAGTGTTGAGAGCTGTGTTGATTAACGTGCGTAATAGTAAGTCATTAGGAGTCTGTCTAATACTATGCTCATTTAGCAGAATAATAACAGTAGGCCTGCATCTGAGGATTTGGTTAAGTCCAGATGGGATAGGGCAAAGAGGGCAGACTCACCAGGCTTGGCTGGAACATAGGGTTCTGGGGTCTAACTGTGTCTGGAGGATGTGATACTACCTTTTTGAAGTTGATGCTCAGTGAAATTAAACACAAAAACTAATTTAGTATTGAAGCGGTATAACTGCTGTTTGCCTCTCCAAATTTTAATATTTTGAATATGTCATATTGGGTTAAATACAATTTGAAGCAAAAGCGTTTTTTTGTTATCCTATATCCAGTGTTATGAAAAATCAAAACTATAATTATTTAACTCAATCTTATACCAAAATATGCAAAAATGTTATTTCCTTCAAAAAACTGTGAATGTGTCTATAAATCTGCTTTCACACAATTCTTTATAAACAAAAGAAAGAGAAAAGATGTGCTAAAAATGTAACAATATATTTAATCTTTGAAGTAGAAGTAGCTCATATATATAGTAAACATTGTTTTGTCTTCTTTAGTATAGTTAACCTGTCATGGCAGTGCTTGTTCTAAGTCTCAGAATTGTATCTGAGAGTAAGGACCCTCTTAGTCTAGAATCACATAAATGCTATCAAGCAATTACAGCACAATTTAACAGAAACCGTGTTAAATTATGCACAGAGAACTCCTCATTGTTGTGCTGAATGCTATTTGCCTCAAAAATAGACAGAGCAAGTTAACATTTGATTCAAATACTGACCGTAGACCATGGCTGGTGAAGGCTTAGTGATATCCTGGGTCTCGCAAGGGAAAAGTCAATCTAAATAACCTCTAAAGCCTTCTCAAAATTTTTGTTCTGTCATTTTGTTGCTGTTTTGTTTTGAGGTTTTATTTTTTTTTTTTTTTGACCCATAAATCATTATTCTATCAAGTCGAAATTTTGATATTCCCAAACTTATGCTAACTCCTAAATCCTGTTTCCATCTTAAACAGAGACCCATTTGTCTTCCTACCATCTAAATCAGAACCAGAACTGCAAACAGATCAATCCAGAAATATGTTAAACATTTTAGATTTCATGAATATTTGACATTGTATCAGTATCCTAAAAAGGCACCACACATTAGTAATTTGACAAGAAGTTGTGAAAACCTCCGAATCTTATAAATGGAGTTTTTCAAATCCACTCTATCTTTTTTTTTTTCTAATTTGCTGTTTTCGTTACTTCTTTTTCTCTTTGTTTACTTCCAATTCCTTCTATAAATATCCTGTGAAGACACCTATTAAAGACACAAGATAATTTGAAAGACCCTTCAATTTTCTCTATTGCTAAATGCAGAAAATTGCCGAACTTCTAGTGTTCGGCTGACCATGTATTTGGTTTTTGTAGAAGTATTTTTATCCATGGGTGTTCAAGGAAAAACAAGATAAAATCTTCAAGATACAAGGCTGAACTTAGAGGGCGTTAGTCTCTGAGATTGAACTGAGTTTAACTCCGACTGAACTGAACTCTGACTAGCTGTCTTCTGAACTACCTCTTTTTACTCTGAGCTGTATTGTAAACTCTGAACTGTAAATCTTAAACTGTCCACTTCTGCCTCTCTGCTTTCTATCTGCTCATGGACTGGCTTTGCTCTGCTCAGCTTCTCCTGAACTGAACTGTCTGTGAGCTGACAGCACTCAAACTTCCTGACTAAAGTAACTCTCTGCTCTGCTTCTTGTCTGCTTCTACTTCTTGCTTCTTTCTACTGAGCAGGGATTAAAGGCTTGTGCCATCACTGCCTTCTGAGTTGGTATTAAACGCGTGTACTATGTTGTCTTAACTACAGAAATCCCTTTCACCTAGCATTAGCAGAGAGAACAGGATTAGTCTGACTAGCATTCTTTCTTCATTCCATCGGGATCATACAGACTTCCCTTCATGTAGGCCTTTGGATGTATATGATCCTTTCCTAGCTATCACACACGCCTTTCAATGTGATCCTTTGCTAGAACAGCCATGCTGCTGGATTAAAAGATTAAATGTTCCTCTACAGGTTTTAAATAATAAAGCACAGCTTAAGAAATGCTGTATAATTTGTGAATTGGGTTCTTAAGAAACATACATGTTCTTCCTGTACATTTTATAGGTTTTGTTTTTGTTTTGGATTATCATCCTCTGGAAAACCCTTATAAACTGGAGGAAAAGTCTTCTAAAAGGAGTAAAGCCAGCTTCTTGGTTCCATCTCAGCCCCCAGCCCAACCAGCAGCCACTGCTAGTCTTGTTAGTCAGCCATCTTGTGTGTTAGCCCCAGTGATGCCTCCAGTTCAGCACATTCCAGACAATTTCACATGAAAGAGTAGATTATGCAGCTGAGCCCAAATCCCATATAAATCAGCAAATCATAAAACAGTGCAGTAATTTTATACCTGTAAGCTTTGATGTATTAGAGACTACGTAACAGAGAAGTGTTGTATATGCTGAGTTTGGGTTACCTCTCCATAAGTTATCTACCAAGTGATGCTTTGTCTTCTATTCTCCAGATTGCTGCCATCCTGTGAAGACTGAACAGCATCCTTTCGCGTTGGCAATCACATGTGTAATTATGCGTACGCATGTATCCTCAGATTAACCTTTAATAGGCTTCACACTTTAGGGCACATTGTCTCCTTGATAGGTTTAATGTCCCCATTGGCATACCACTTTTATAATTCATGATATCTAATACAATTTAACTGTTATATTGAGGACAAGGGACAAGAAAATGTCTGCATTCAGTACAGATGCCACCCCACACTTCTGCTGCATTTTCTCAGGCCTCCCTTTTCTTGTCTTTCTTCCTTCAATTATCTCCCTCTCTTTTTATATCATTTTATATCATATGCATTCTCCATTAAAACTTACTCCCTTAAAATCCATTTTATTCTCATGGGTATCTTTTTTTTAGCTATTATTCTATTCTTATTCTCGTCTCTTGGCTTCCTGACACATTTATTCCCATTTCACTGCAAGCATTTAATCTTCACACGTATTTATTCCTGAATTCTACCAAATTTTCAAGGACATTATAATAGCAACACTGCCTCAAGTTGTATTATAAAATAGAAAAGGAAATAATACCTCATGCTTTGAAACAAATACCACCCTGATACCAAACAGGATAAAAATGAAACAAAACCCAGAATAACTACAGATTTAATTTCCCTTGTGAATGTACATACAAAAATTCTCATCTGAATGCTCATCAATCAAATTAGAAAAGACACTAAGAAGAACATACCATCATGTGCAAAGTTAGTTTCGTGCCAAGAGAAAGGGTTGGTTCAACATACAAAGATCAGCAAATGTACTGCACCATTTAGCAGGCTTCAGGGTAGAATTCATGCTATCATTTCCATATATGAAGAAAGACATTTGAAGAAGTTCAACATGTCTTTGTGATAAAAGCATTCAAGGATCTAGGAATAGATGGAATATACCTGAACAATATAAAGGCTATGCATATGAAACTTAAAAATAGAATTATACTAAGTGGGGAGAACCAAGACCATTCCTTCTAAAGTCTGGAAATAGACAAGGGCACACACTCTCCACACCTCTTCAATATAATGCTTGAAGTGTTAGGGTAGTAAGATAAAATAACACTATAAAAGTAATGAAAATTGTAAAATACTAAGTGAAACTATCCCTACTTGCAAATGATGTGATTCTATGCTTAAAAGGCTTTACAGGCTTTACTAAAATACTTTTGGGTTTGATAAACAGTTTTAGTAAGATAATAGCATACAAAATCAACATACAAAAGCTACTGGTTTTATATGCACCAATAACAAACTTACTGAGAAAGAAATTGAAAATTTTTATCCCATTTGTGATATATTCAAAAGATAACATAATAAAACCTCTACAAATAAATCTAACCAATGAGAGAAACAACTGCTATAAAGAAAATATTTTTAACAATGTAAATAAAGACAAATATGTTAGGCACTAGAATCTCCCAGTGTAGCATGGGTACTTTGTGAAGATGGTCATATAACCAGAAGTAACCAACTAAGTATAATTATACAATTATAATAAAACTTCTTATATGCTTCTTCACAGAACTATAAAAACAACACTGAAAATCACATTGAAACCTAAAAGATCATGAATAACCAAAGCTCTTTTAAGCAAGAAGGATGCGTCCAGAAATAACATATTACCTGACTTCAAATTATAATGAAAAGCCACGATGACAAATTGTATGAACCTGGAACAAAACAGATATGTAGATAAATATTAGAAGACACAGAATGATACTGGAAAAACTGGATAGCCACCTGCAGAGGAATAAAATTACATCCATAACTCTCACTTTGCCCCTTCCACCCCAAATCAAACTGGATACAGCATCTTAACTGAAAAATGTAAATGATAAAAGTGTTGAAAGAAAACACAGGGAAACACATCAGTGTATAGGTTATGGGTGAAATTTTCTGAATGGAAACTCCAATATTTCAGATGGTTGAAATTAAAATGTGTTTTTAATAGTGCTACTGTCAAAAGCTATGGTCAGTATCAAGATGCATGTTTTGAAATGGGGTTACAATTGCACTCTGTCTTCTGAACATAAAGACAGGAAATACGTTCTTGTAGGTATTTTAGTGATAATTTCATAAATACCACAGAATACAATATTTTTAAAGGGTATGAAATTCACAATAAAACTTTATAAATGCAGTCACTAATTGTCAAAGATAATTCTACTACACTAAGTAAAAACTGTTTAATATACCAATAGTCCACATCTCCACCTTCAGATGAGCTTCTAGTGGTCCTTTTGTGTTAATACTGATGCCAATTCACTTTAAGCAAACCTAATAAAAATGCCAATATTCTATTCATTGAATTGACATAGAAACAGAGAATAATAAAAACATTGAGACAGATTAATGAGTTGTAGCTAGGCAACCTTTCACAGCTATGGAAAAGAAGTAGTCAATGCAGACATGTGTCAAACAAGTCTTAATGCTGCTGCACTTGAGTAAAGGTTAAAGAGCTTTGTGACTTGAATATGATTAAGTCAATCTTCAGAATCTAAGAATGTAGTACATGCACTTTAATTAGTTATATAATTCTTAGATTAATTTTGCAAGTAATATATATTTATTTGTGTTCATGCTTATGAATATAAATGAAATAAGCATGCAAGAGACAACAAGTATACCACATGGAAAATTTTTCATAAATTTTACCATAGGGGAAAAATGTGATGCAGATCTTGTCTTTATAATTACATAATTCTATTTTCAAAATACTTCTTTAATTGTAATATATTACAACAGAAACTACAAAATCACATTATTTTCACCCTAATGATTTTGCCAAAAATGTTCTTACTTGAGATTGCTCTTTAGTAATCAACTATAAATCTTTTCTAACTTAAACCTCTCAGTTGTTTTCAGTGAACTAATTTAGCATTAAAATGGACCATGTGGTTAGCACCAGATAAAGTTTTCCAGAGAACCCAACACAAGACCTTCACATGTCTTTGCAGAAGTAGAGGTACCAGTCTCCTCAAACTCCAAGAAACAGTTGTTTTATGCCCATTGGGTAATGAGACAGTGCTGTTTCTGCTCCTCCTAATCCATCTCCACTTCTTGTTCTTGGATATTCACTTTCCTTCGGGTACCATACCAACTGTAGTTTTCTTTCAGAGGATACATGATGTAGTGTCTCTGTCATAGTTTGCTGTAACTCCAGTGGGGAGGATCATCAAGAAGCTTTCATTGAGCCAGGGAGAAGGAATCTCAGCACTTACACCCTTGACAGACAAAGAGTAGTCTACAGCAAGTGTTTTTTTCCATTTATCAGTTGTTTTCATTCCTAATTCCTAATTTGAATTTTCCTTAAAACTTTCTCACTGCATTCACCTTTGTCTTTTTGTTTATACGTAGTATGTTTATAAATGAATCATGATTTATATGATTTATCTTTTTTTACCTAATAACATGTATTAGAGACATAAGTTTTAGAAAGTTGTATTTTCCTATTTTGTCATATTTTCTCATAACATAAAAAATACATATATCTAATTTACATCACAGTATCTATTTATGCAAAACATAGTGAGTAAATTTTCATAATATTTATTCATGCAATGAAAGTATGATTGACATCACTCTCTCAACTGATACGATGACTAATTTGACTGTAATTGATAACGTTTAGCTTTACTAGCCTTTCTAGTACTTGGAATGAAAAGGCGTTGCAAACTTGAAGTATGTCATCTACTTAATTGATTTATTCTTCATTCTGAATATTTTTTACCTTGGAACTGAGAATGTATTATGTGATGTTACTTTGTAAATAATATGCTGTGTCTTTGCATAATGATTTCCCATAGATAGTTCACAGCAGGTTTTCTCAGTCCAATACAAGTAGAATGCTGTTGATAAAGGACTTTTTCTAAAAATATTTTATTTTTTTGAAGACAGCAAATTTTCATTTTCATTCAACAACATATCCTATAACTATTTTTGCTTTGCTATTAAGAATTGTATTACTGTCACTTAATTATAGGTTTGATTAACAAGCAAATTGTTCCAATCACCATAGCAATGTAGTTATTAGTAAATGTGTAGGAAAGGAAGTAGTGACTAGTTTCTTTTTTTTAATTTAATTTTAATTCCTAAACTTTCATATAATATATTTTGATCATATTAATTTTACTGCTGTATCATCTCTCAGATTGACCACCTCTGCACTCACCTGACTTCATATTCTTTCTCCTTTTTAAAATACAAAAAACTAACAAATTAAAAAAGCAAACTTACAACAACAAAAAAAACAGTAAAGTCTATTTTACATTGGCTAACTACCCTTGGGCATGGGACCTACCCTGGAGTGTGGTTGATGAACCACAGAGTCACTCCACTGAAAAGAAATGGTTTTCCATTTCCCAGCAGGTATCAGCTGTGTAGTGGTTTGAATGAGAATGTCCCTCAACCGTTCGAAAAGGATTAGAAGGATTAGGAAGTGTGGTCTTGTAGGAGGAAGTGTGTCACTAGAGGTGGGATTTGAGGCTTCAAAAACCCATAGGCCCAGCCTTTCACCCCCTCCCTCTCTCTCTCTGATTGCTGCCCATGGGTCAGGAATTGAAGATCGCAACTTCTCCTCCAAAACCCTCCCTGTCTACTTCCTGCCATGATGACAATGGACTAGCCTTCTAAAATTGTAAGCAAGCCTTCAGATAAATGCTTTCTTTCATAAGAGTTGTCCTAGTTATGGTGTCTCTTCACAATAACAGAACAGTAACTAAGATAGATTGCAAATAGCTTCTTGGTAAGAGGTGGAACTTTGAGTTGACTTCCCCTTATCCTTGCTGAAATTGTGTATGATTTGAACTTGTGCAAATCTAGTATATGCTGTCACAGCCTCTGTGAATTTATATGTACCTCAGCCGCTTTGCATATAGATGACACTGTTTTCTCAGAGTCATTCAACACCTCTGGCTCTTACAATTTTGCTATCTACAATTCTGCATAAATCCTTGAGACCTGAAGGGAGGAGAGTGGTAAAGACATTTCATTTTGGACTGAGTACTCCAAGGTCTCTCATGCTCTGTACACATCGTCCTTTTGTAGGAATTGGTGCTCCTTACTGTGTACTTCACGAAGCAGCATTTTAGAGGGATTTTTGTTTTTAAGCACATGTGGTATTTTTTTAATTTTTAAGCTTAGCATTGCATCAAGATATTCCTTCTAAGATGATAATCAATAGTTCAGTTAGGAATCCAAACACATATAAAGATAATAGAATGAATACAACCTATTTAATTTTACCTTTACTTCATTATGGGTTATTTGAAACTTTTCTAAGTATAAGAGTTGGGGGGGGGTCTTCCATTTAACCTTCTGGTCAAACAACAAAGAAGCTTTATCAGTAAGTAGGTCTTTTTGTTTCTCAGTTATAAATTGAAACAATGTAAAAAATATAAGAACATTGTTCTTATATTAACCAAAGTAATAACCTTTCCTTTATAAAAGTGACTTATCTATAAGTTTCAGATATTTTTATTTTTCAAAATAGTAGTAAACCCTCGTGGAAAGATTTTTGGTTCGGTTTGTATGGCCTTTGCCTGCATTTATGGAGAATACCATGTCATCATTCTCATTGCTATCATTTCCTGTAATTGTACAAGACAAAACTTAAAAATATTTTCTAATATAATACTCATGTCTGTAAACTAATCTTTTGCATTTATGCAAGATCACAAGGTAACAAACGCAGCAATCTATGTTTTGTTACCCAACTAATAGAATATTTACCTACAGTTGAGAAACAAACACTGAGAAAGTTTGGAGGTAATAGTGGAAAGAGATAGAATATCACTTACTTCTCTCAATACTGCAACTAAACACAAGTCAGAAAGAGCTTGAAGTAAAAAAGTATTTATAGCTCATAGGCTCAGAGAGTTCAGTATGCGGTCACTAGGTCTCACATGCCTTGAGAGGACATCACAATGTGTGGCAAAGGCCCTATTGGTAGACACTAATGAACACAGAGAGTAAGAACAAATTCAGAGGGACAAGATACTACAAAGAACCCATCAAAGGGGTTCTGCTGTGGTTCTGTTCTGTATACTTCTGTTGTGGAAGTTTATTTTTAGTTGTGCTTAAAATAATTGTTTTTGTGCACTGTTGGAAAAAAGGGATGCATAGGCCTTGGTATTTTGTGTTGTCTAAGGTGTTGAATTTATGTGGGAGATGTTTAATTGCTTATGATCTGCAGGTGGTATCAGTAGAAAACCTAAGGAGTTCTGAAAGAATAAAAACACCTGAGCTCAGATCCTCAGGGTTCCACTGTTGATTGAGTATGGCACTGGCCATGATGGTGGTTCCCTGAGCTGAGGTCTGGAAGGGTTTGAAGATATGAATATGCCTCTGTGTCTCCTTGGTTGAGCCACCACAGCTTCATCCTACTTTCTCAAATTTCCATAATCTCCCAATATAGCATAACCAACTACAAACCAGAGACTTAACACATGTGCTTGTGACATAGATTTCATATTCAAACCATATCAATGAATCATTGTACCTGTAGTAGAAATTATGTGAACATAAAAGCTAAACAAGAATTAAATGAACATTAAAGGTACTTGGAATTTTTACTTCATGTAGAAATCACTCCAAAAGTTTGTTCAGCCATGATACAGTGGCCTCTGTTTGCACCATTTTTTTTTTTTTGTGAAATCTTAGTATTTAAAGCCAACATTTTCCAAGCTTGACTCATGCTAATTATCAGAATGGTCTATTCCTTAAAATAATATATTAATAAAATGTAATATTAATCAAAGTCCAGTAAAAAGTAAATTTACAATGCAAGTCAAGTATCATATTTTGTTTAATTTATGTGATAAGTCTCTTATTTCCTTATATTTTGTGTATATGGTATGAGTTATACCTGTGTATGTGGGACTGAGTGTGCATGCACTTGCACACATGCACAGATACCAGAGAAGGAATGATGTACTACTGTATTATTTTCTACCTATTC
This sequence comes from Cricetomys ansorgei, assembly GCA_026225945.1. Lineage (NCBI taxonomy): Eukaryota > Metazoa > Chordata > Mammalia > Rodentia > Nesomyidae > Cricetomys > Cricetomys ansorgei. The sequence goes on along the minus strand of JAMJFZ010001100.1, from coordinate 11,924,450 downwards.
CCTTGAGACTATCTCTCAACTGAACCTGGAGCTAGGCTGATGGTCAGATAGTCCTAGAGATCCTGTCTCTGCTCCTCCACACATACCTGTGCGTACATGATCACACACTCATACATACACACACACACACACACACACACACACACACACACACACACAAACATGGATGGAATGTCTTAGGTTACAGGAACCTGTGCAAACATGCTTAGCTGTTTGTGGGTTCTAGGAATTTGAACTCAGATCCTCTTGCTTTAGCAGCATGCTCTTTCCTACTGAGTCATCTCTCCAGTTCTGATAAGGCACATTTTCAAAACAGAGATTCCTTGGTTTATTCTCATGTTTCATTTACTTATTTATTACTATAAAATATGAGGCAAGGTTTAAAAAGCCATTCCACCAACCTAAAATTGTTTTATTCCTATACCTGCATATTTATTTTGTTTCCCAATACTTAACAAAACAAAGAACAAAAAGAACATAAAAACATTAAAGGTTATTAAAGAATTCTAACATTTAAACAATTATTTATTTATTACTTTTACCTGTGTGGCTGCCCCCATGTGTGTGTGTATGTGTGTCTATGTGTGTGTTCCAGAAGAAAAAGTCGCCCCTGGCTGAATAGCTATTGGCAGTTGGTAGCTGCTAGGCAAAGGAGATTCAGTTTTCTTTAAGGATGTAGCTTCTGGTAGGTCAGGTAGCCCATACTCCAATGAAAGATCAGACATCTAAGAATATATGGGTAAGCATGAATTGGACTTGGATTTAAACAAAAGAAGGCAAAAATGGCACAAAATTGAGTGGATTTGTGCTTATGATTTTGATATTCAAGCCTTGAATTCACTTAAGGATTCAGACTGACATGGTTTATTCTCATGTCAATATTTGGCGATCTGTATTTCCATTTCTACTTGATATAACAAATAATTTCTATGTGTAGACTGAATTTCAGAACTGTCCATTTGTATCTATTATTTGAGAACATAATTTTGAGAAAATACCATGTGTAAATCTTTGTCTAATGACTCTGGCTGGAATTTCTAAACTTATATTTTTATAATTTTTAACATAGCATTCAAAAAGTTCAACATTTGCCAAGACAGAGGTAAAGAACATAAAAAACAATGTGTGTTTACATTGAAAGGACATGAACTCCATCAACGAAGAACATTTTTATATGATCCCTCATCCATGTCTGCGTAACTGACAATGTAAACTGTGCTTTAGATAACACTAAGATAAATGCAATAAAAATAACAAAATAGTATTTGAATAATTGCTGTTTTGAGGAGATTTTAGCAATACATTTTGGAGTTTCTTGATAATTAATGGATTTTAGAATTCAGAGCAGTAATACACTGTAGGACGCCAATCCAGCACAATGCTAAGATGGCGCCGGCTTCCGGACGGCTTAGTGGTAAACAACAGCTTTGCGCATGTGCTACAGTTGAGAACAGCTTGGCTCTTGGTAACACACCCGTAACAAACCCGCAAAAGCGGATATGCAAATGAGGTGTTGCAGAGGTAGCCTATCATTAGGAACCACGATTCCTGCAGTGTATATAAGCAGCTTGCTCCTGGGGCTTGGGGTCCTCCCGCATCATGATGAAGTGCTCCTCACAATAAAGGTGTTGAGAAGAATCCGGTTGTGGCGTCTTACTTGCTGGTCAAGGCGGGCGCGACAATACACTATAGTTCTTATTAAGTCAAAATTATAAGACAGCTGAATTGACAGAGAACTTTCTATTTCTTCTTTCCTCTCCTTCCCCTTATTTTACTCTTAAAATATTACAAATATGATGATGGTTTCCTACATCCTACTTTAGTAATAAAGTGAGTGTAAAATTATCTCACCTACCTACAAAATTCTAGAAAACTAAAAGTGTTTTATTTGTGGATATTTTAGGAAAATGCAAAGATTTTAAGACTATTTAATATGTATATAGTATATATGGTGTGTGACTGTGTATGTGTCTGTATTTTGAGACAGGTTTCATGCAATATTAGGTGGCTGTTATTCACTGCTGTCAATAGAAGAGCAGGAATTTATACACATGAAGCAATCACTCTACTGACAGAGGAACACCCCTAGCTTATAAATTCAAATGAATATCAGTATGCTGAAGCTTTCAACATTCTTATGAATTTTATTTCAAAGCACTTCGAAGGAAAGTTATTCCTGTAAGCAATTGATTAATTCAGATTGAAACACCAACCTTTTATTTGTTGCTACTTTGAGACCAAATTGATGAAATAATATCGACTGTATATAGTACAGATCACATATAGTGTCTTTAGGAGAGAGCAGAGAAATAGTTCCCTCATGCATTTTACCAAAGAACTGTTCTTGAGGGAGATTAAAGGACAAAAAAAAAAAAAAAACCCTCACATATGTTCCACGAGAAAAGCAAATCGCTATTTGCAATCCATTGAGAGAAAACACCAGAAGCAATGTGCAAAGCATGAAAACTGGTTGGCTTATGTAGCACATGCTATTCAAGGGACTACTATGAATTGAAAAATAGAAGCCTTCCTTTGAAAACAAACATAATGTGGTTAGAATTGCATAGAACATAGTAGGGAGCCAACAGTATGCAACACTATATACAGAAGGTTGACTTGGTATGTCAGAGAGAATGAGAACATTGCATTTTTACAATGGAAATATGAAAAAAGTGAATATAGAGAAGAAAATAAAAACAATAAAATATTTGTAAAAATATTAACATCTAGTTCTCAAGGTTTTTGTTTTTTTTTGTTTTGTTTTGTTTTGTTTTTTGCCAGTAACTCATTTGTAAAACAGTTTGAAGTCCTAAAAATCCTATAGAATTTAGACGAACTCTTTTTTTGACTTTATCTCTTGGTTGACACATTCTTTATGGAAGTTCAGTTATTCAGCATTAGTATCATTCATAATCTGTTTATGCAGTATTAACCTGGAAAATGATACAATTCTAAGGTAGTTCTGCTATCTGACTTAACAGCTTTTCGTTAACCAGATTAGGAGCTCTGCTCCTAGCAGAAAACAAGTCAAAGAAATGACAGGGAATTGCAAGCTAAAAAGTAGAAATGTAGATCACCAATCATTGAAATCTGTTTGTATTGGAGGGTTTTTTCCACCCAGCACACTGCTAATAAAACCCTATGTCACTGCAGAGAACTGTAACTGTTTGTTCCTCCTATTCGTCCTGAAGCAATTGTACAGATACCTTGTCCAGAAAAAGGCTGATGATGAACAGTAAGACTACTGAAGTTTGCCAGGCAGTGGTGGCAGATAGCTTTTATCCCAGCACTTGGGAGGCAGAGGCAGGCAGATCTTTGTGAGTTCAAGGCCAACCTAATCTACAAAGCTACAGAGTGAGTTCCAGGACAGCCAAAGTTATAATAGAGAAACGCTGTTTCTAAAAAAAGGCTCATCATGGGAGCTGGCTTCATACTGTATATAATAAAAAGATATTCAAGCCAAGATTATGCTTTAAAACAACAGAGATTTTTGATGTTGAACAATTGAAAGGTATCTAGTATCTTCAAGTCGTCAAGCTAAATTCTACTCCACTCAATTAAAAAGAATGACCTAGGGATATATTTAAGACCACTGAAAAGGTAGTTTGGAGTCTGAATGAGTCTCAAAGACTTGCTGAAGATACTTTTTATTAGTTACAGTATTTAAATGAAGTAAGATGATATATTGATTGATATCCTCATTCAAATTTGAAAACAAATTATATGACGATCAGCTAACAACGAGTGGGAGCTTGTGACAGTTGGATATGGCATCAGTAGAGACAGTTTGATAATTTAACGGAGCTCCATTAAATCCACACTACTGTCTTTCTAGAATTCACTTTCAAAACAACACTGTGTGTTGCATAGACTTCAGAAGTGCAGAGGAAATAGACTTAACTTAAATACTGCAGCCAGGTCAACAACAACCTTCTAGAAAAATCTGTGCCCATAGTTGCTGCAATAAACATTTAAACTGCCAAAATTTCCAAACAAATGTCTAAGAAATGATAATACAAAGAAAAGCATAACAGAGAGAAAGGGAGGGGGAGAGAACAGAAACCACCTGTAAATACTTCGAGAGAAAGAAAGAGCAGAAATTGCCTATGTACACTTTTTAAATAACCAAAGGAAGACATAAATTTTATCAAACACATAATACAAAATGGCAGAAACTATGAACATTAATTAAATAAAAATTCAAGAATTAAATGGAAACCCTCTGAAATTTCATTTAAAACTTTGGTCAGAATATGGAGAACAAACTTCTTAGTGTACCTCTGCCTTGTCTATAATACTATTATAGATTGTATAAAATGTGCATATACAGAAGGACTTCCTGATGTTAGTTGAGCTATTCGTTTTGGCCTTAGGATGTTTGGCCTAGACTTATTTAAAGAATACAGGGAAATACAAAAAGAGAAAGAAAGGGAGGAAGAAAGAAAGGGATAATGTCAAAGACAGAGAAAGTACTAATAAAAATATTTATAACCAGAAATGTTATCTTTCAAAAAATGAAGATACTCTGTGATTTATTTTTAAAAGGAAAGGTTTAAATAACTTGGAGAAAATAGTCTTAAAAGAAATAGTAAAGGAAATTTTCAGGCTTAAACTCAATGAGAACCTTAAATGTAGCCAAAATCAAAAAGTCACAAATTTCATTTTTCTGTTAATGAGAAATATTCCTGAATTGGCAAGACTATAAGGATTGAAAGCAAAGTAGTGTTTACTTAGATTCCAGGACGAATGATGATGGGGTTTCTTCCACAGGCAAAGAGACAATTTTGTTGATTACTGAGATTCTTGCACAAGTAATTCCAGTTTATTATCCTCTTAGGATGGGTGACCTCTGCTTCTGATTTACATATTAACAAAGCTACATTTGAAAGACGTAGATAAGTAATCAACCAAAAATCAATCAAAAAGACTTAGATAAATTCAGGTTGTAAGTTTTTGCATGTTTATTTTATCTTTAGGAATGATTTAACTTATAGAATAAGTATTTTCATTAGTTAAAAATCTTCCAAAATATGCAGTTGTTTAAATAATGGAAAAGAACCACTTCAAGTAGGCGATTATTAGATTAGCGTAGCATACAATATAAATCTTATATTATTTTCCTTTGCATAGGAAAATTAAACTTTGATCAAGAGGTCTCGTGAATCACAATGAAATAAAAATAGTGCTCTGAAGGGACTGATACTGGTCATCAATATATTAACAGGATAATTCCTTCCCTTCACAAGATACATTTTTCTGCTTTTTTTATATATGTGAGATACAGACCAAGGCAGTATGTATTTGTTGCACAGTCTCACTGACACATAGCATGTGTTATATTTAATTGCACATTTTATAGATGTCTCTTTCAGCTATTCTGTTTTTATTTTCCTCCCTCAACTGGACAGTTGTCATTATCTTATTTCTTCAACTGAATTTGTTTAATTATCTCTGATTAATATAATCTTTTCTCTATTTATCTGCCCATTGCCTGTTTCAGCTAACCACCTTTGAGCATCTTAGAGCCCCTGCCTGTGTATTAGCTAAAAAAAAAAAAAAAACCTGTGACTTACATGCCTTCTACCACCACGTAAAAATGTCTTCCTATTAGAAGTAAAGAAGGAAGAGAGGAAGGTATTTGCCATTCATACAGCTGAGTCTCTTCTCCTTCAACTCCTAAAATATGACCTCTAGAACAGTAAGAGAACAAATTTCCTCTAAGAAAGTGTAGGAAAGAGGAGGAGGTTTGGAGGGAAGGATGCAGGTTAGAGAATAAAGACTGTTCTAGGAAAAGAAGAAGGAAGAAAGAAAGGCAGGCAAGAAGAAGGCACACAAGGAGGAAGAAAAGGAAGAGAATAGCTTTTGGTTCCACCAGTATATAGTTTAGTATATACTACTTTAATTTATTTTCTTATTAATGAACAACTTAAAATTACTTACAGAACACTAGCATTTGCATAATCACATTCTATCATTTCTATATGTTTTAATGCTTATTTTATTATTTTTAATTATGTATGTGTGGGGGATATGTGTGTCTGCAAGTGCAGGTGTTAGCAAGGCTGCCAAAGGTAAAGTCATTGGATCCCCCTGGAGTTGGAGCTAACAGGTTTTTGTGTGCCACCTACCCTCAGAAATTGTGTGCTGGGAATCAAACTCAGGCATTCAATAAGAGCAGTATGTGCTATTAACCATTGAGCCAACTCTTCAACACCACCATCATTTCTAAGACCACAGTGTTCGTCTAATTAGGTGTCCTTCACACATGGCACATCCCACAAAATACAATTTCACTTGCAACTTCAGCCAAGGTCAAGAAGACATTAGCCTTTCATAATTACATTTAAGATTTATTTAAAAATTTTCTAAGGGAAAAATTCAGACAAGAGATATATTCTGGTTAAGAAGTTTATTTAGCAAAGCAAATTGCACTCCATAGAAATAGTGGGCCAGACTGACCTTGGAGTGGAGTATAACAACCTAAAGGCTTCCACTTTGTGGGTTTTTAAAGGCATTTCTATAAATATTTATGATGCGGATTAAGATTCGTGAGGGCACATTTTCCCTCTTTTTCTCCTAGATTATGGTTGATGACATTCTCCTTTTAAGGTAATTCTTTCCATAATCCTCTATAAAATACCACAAAGGGATCAAGCACACAATACAAATGATGTTAGAATGAATGCAGGATCTTTTGAGGATGGAGAACCTTGGTAACTGCATGTTGTGCCAAAGAGGAAGTTCCTAGCACCTCAGTTTCTGAAAGAGCAGGAAGAGCCTAAGTGCAACTTGAAGACAAAAACAAAGTACTTAACCTTGAGTTCACACAGCTACCAAGATATAGCTTCATTTTTCTTGGTCCCTTACATTTTACTCCATGACTAACCAGCATGTACAACTACCAAGATCTAGTTGTGATTTTCCTTGAATATCTCATATCTGAGTCCTTGCCTACCCATTACAAAAACCACAGAGTACACCAAATTGCCAGGGAGTTTCCATGTAACTTATGATGATCCATAGAGATCTTGCTCTATGCCAAACCATTTTCTAAGTACTTTATAATGAGTAATTCTTCAGCAAGCATAAATGCACACGTATCTTTACATTTCTGAAAACTGATGATAAAATAGATTACTTTTTAAGATGAACCAGTGGAGAGTAGACTACTTTGGAAGTCTATATTTCTTATTATAATTGTTGACCCAATTACTAGGAACTTTTTGGCTTAGAGGATGTTTATTTTCTTACAGCTCTAGCACTCATATTACAGGAGTTTGAGGGCAAAAGCCTCAGCCCTGTGAGGCCCAATAGAGCAGGCTGGGCAACCCATCCTAATGGATTCATTAAAGTAATAGTGGTTGGAAGGCAAAGATAGACATTTTAACCAATATGAAGCACTGGAGGACAAAAGCAGACAGTGATTCCAAGTATGCTTTGGGTCACTAGCATTGAAACCATTTTTACCAAAGCAAAGATATTCTAAAGAGAGATACTTGTACTCTTCTTCTTGGCTGTAACAACCTTTGAATAATATTCTCCAAGGAATTGGAAATTTCTCAGGAATCCCATACTTAGGGAAGAGAAATGCTAAAACTCTATTATACCAGATAAGGAGCTTGTCTCCCAGGCATTTGCCCCATCAAACCACCTTGCAGAGATATTGGGGGTCAATGATACTAAGGCTGTGGACGTAACCAGCTTGACAAGGATCCTGGTTTTCCCCTTAGCTAAGAGTCTGAAGCCCACCAACTGCCTTGCCCCTTTCTCATCTTTACTGTATGATGACAAAAGCCTCTCATCAATAATATTGTCTATATTTGGCCTTATAGTTAAACTCAAATCTATTCCTGGGCTGGCTGGGAGAGGAGCAATGCCATCTCAAAATAATTGTAACAGTCTTACTAGCCTTCAAGTTTTTTGGCATGTGTGAATACTATTTATGCTTTCTGTAGAGATATAAAAAATTATTCTTGGTAACTGAACTTGCCATAGAGACACAGCCATAGTCAAGAACAGAAACTAAGTCTCAACAGTATGTTAGCAAGCTTGAAATAGCAAATAGATAATTCACCCCTGAATGCCTGCTCCCCCCTTATTTGTAGCAAGCATACAGACCTAAAATTCAAGACTATTGTGTTAAGGCTACCCACTAGAATTAACCTTGAAGATTAGAAGCTTGCAGCTAGGAGGAGATGAACACTGCCTGAACACCTGCTAGATAAGAAGTTACAGTTTTGCTATTTCAGTCAGGACAGCTTTCTGTCTTGAGGGGAGTCTTGTAATTTTTTTCCCCAATGTGCACATTGTTAATTTCTCTCTCTTAACTTGTCTTACTTCTATTTTCTTTATTTTTATTATTAAAAAATGCTTTTGCATGTCATTATCATCTTAAAGTGTATTCTATGTGTCTCTTTAAAGCGCATAAGCGTATCAACTAAAGGGTCCCATAAAAGAGTGAAGTACTGTGCTCACTTGTCATAACTTTGTTGTTTATCCCCCTTCGTGGAGGCCAAGGACCCCCGAGTGGACTAGAGCTGGACTCTACTCCCACACAGAGAAAATGGAACCTACAAAGTAATTCGTCAGTGTTGGCTTGGACCACACTTTGACCAGTATTACTTAGTGATGCATAACTCTTCCTTTCTAGCTAAACCAAAATTTTATGTTAGTACCTCAAAGACTAACTTAATTATAATTGTAACCTCAGTGTGATCACACTGAAGGAAACTTCCTTTTCTGCTTTTAGTTTTATTTGGACCCTTAACAGGCAGGTTGGGGATGAATGACTGAGGTAGCTTGTTCAGGATACCAAGACCCAGGCTCATACCTTAAATTTGTGATAACAACTTTAGGCTTAAAAAAGAATTGGGGTATCATGAAAAGGTATAATAATTAAGCAGATTTGCACATGTGATTTGCCTGATCATTGTCTCAGTTTTTATTCTGAAAGATAGCTCAAAGGAATCTTTGCAGTCATGCCCAGAAGTTTATGTACAGAAGGATTCTAAGTCAATATAACTCAGTACAAGATTAGCACCTTAACAACTTGATTCTCAAAGATATCTGTTTTATGACATAACTTTCCAATTCTGTTCCTTGTAGACTCACGATTGTCTAATAGTACAAAATACAATCAATCCAAATTCCAATGTTTGATAATCCTTTGTAAATCTTGAAATCTCACAGAAATACTCAGATGTTTCTTTCTACAGTGCTTTTAATCCCACCAAGTGTACAATAAAGATTTGATGCCACAGAAGGAAAACAGATCCCTCCATATTAGACTGTGAACTAAGCAAATTCTTCCTTAAGTTGCTGTGGACAGATATTTTATTGCAGCTACAAGAAAAAACAAACAAACAAACAAACAAACAAAACGTGGTATCAAGTCATGGGCCAATTCTGTGAGAAACATGATAATATGCTTCTTAGGTTGTTAGAAGTGGTTCTTGTAAGGAACATGGAAGAGTTTAGAATTAGCATCTTATAATATAGAGCTTGATGTACCACTCTGGTAGGAACTTGTAAAACCAGGATGCAGAAGGAAAGCAGACATTAGGTTGATGAAGGAACATGGCTATATGGAGACTGGACTAGAGATATTCATGCTGTATTCTGCTCATGTCCTGACAACGTGAGTGAGTCAATGGGCTAATTTGTTTGGGAAGAAATTTCAAGATAGGATAGCATTCAGGCTGTGGCATGAAAACTGCCTATCAATCACTCTCTTCCAGTTCAGTAATGAGAAAAACAAAGCAAATTGTGGAGCAGTAAGGCATGATTGTGCAGTTTGGAAAGGAAAAGAATGTGATTGAGTTTACAGATATTGTAGAGTTTAGATCAGTTATAATTGTGAAAGTGCTAAGGACCATTTAAGAGAAACTTCTTGTTCTGCATGAGGAGAATGAAAAAGATGTCCTGTAGATAAGATCTCATCCATCAACACTGTAACTCATGAGAATGCAAAGTCATTTGAAAGGAAGAAACTTAAACTGAGAACTCTGATGAAAGGGTTCCATGCTCAAAAAACAATTTTATAGCAAAATGATTCCCCAGGATCAGCACACAAAAGCAGGAAGATCTGCTACACAAGGAGAGCAGTCTCTATCACAAGCTGCCATTCAACTTAGTGCCATTCACATGATTCTTATTTTTTAAGCATGAAAGATAATAATATTGAGGGGGTTATTGGGTCTTGTACCCAATGTTCCAGAAAGGTGCTGAAACCAAATTGTAGCAGCATTGGAATCCATGCAAGGAGATCCTGAGAGACCATAGTTTGAAGGTGCAAAGTTAAAGCCTACATTGTAATAGAGGTCACAGAATATTACAGAACATCTGTAGGACATCTGCCTAGGTAGACTGAATTCACAAAGTTGTGTTGGCCCTAGAAAAAGACTATGTGTGATACACACACAAATGGTGGATCTGGAATAGTGGAGCCACCCCTAGGAATCCCAGATAATTCAATCAGGAGTTCCACAGACTGAACATGGAGGTACAGTATTTAGTGTGATTGCCATGGTGTTTGTTTTTGTTTCAATATCTCCTTGCTATATCCACAATTTTCCCTTTTAGAGGGGAAGTATTTACTCTGTGCTACTGTATGTTAGACGTGTGTTGTTTCTAGAATAATAGACGCTCACAGTCCAGTGATTACTTGGAGTCTCAGAAGAAACTTTGACTTTGGACTTTAGATTAGTTTAGTTGACATTGGAAAGCACACCCAAATTATAACCAGCACAAATCCAAAGATTTGACCTCTATACTGGATTTTAAAAAAAGCAAAAGCAAAAATTGTTAGGCACTACTGACCTCTTTCTTTCCTAATGGCAGATACAGCATGGCAAGCTGCCTCATACTTCTGCTAACATGCCTTCTCTACCATTGGAAACTTCCCACTTGAACTCCAAACCCAAATAAACCTTTCCTTACTTTTGCTTGTTTTGTTTATATTCTGTCATTTTCACTGCCAGACAAAGATGTTTTCACTAACATACAAGTGCATATCCACTAATGACCAAACAGACAGTAAAAAGCAAAACAAAACCACCAAGTCATAAAAGTCCCTAGTTTGACCCCTTCCACAGGCCAATGGCTGCTAGAAATTGTAATTGTCATGTACTTTCTGGTGGGTTACAGAAGATATCACAATTTATGGGGGAAATTATTTCTAGCTTTTTAAAATTTTATATTACGGTTTAATTCTATTCTGAATTATGTCTCTAAGAGAAGTGAAATTTAACTTTAGACAAATTCTCCATGCTTTAATGGTTGCTCAAATTAGACATAACTATTGTGTGGCTTTACATATAAATGATCACATAAAATATAAATTGCACTGAGACCAAACCTGTGGAATAAATATTAGCTACAAGTATGTGACATCAGAAAAGTAAGCTGTTGTAATGCTTTTGATGATGATGTCAGGCACATGACTATCACTATAGATAAGACTCCAGATTTGAAAAAACAATGTTTTATAAAGTCATTTCAAAATAAAAACTTTTGAAATAAAAGACATGATTAAAAATCTTCAATCTGGAGTAGTACAATAAAAGGAAAATAATATTATTTCCTAAGAAAATATATGGTAAATAAGAATATGAAAAGACACCATTAGAGACAATGAAAATGAAAATGAGAATCATTAGAAGGTCTAAAATTGAAAAGACTGACCATGCCAACTGGTGGTAAAGATGTGGAACAACATGAACTCACAACGGTTTTGATGCTCCCGTGTTAGGCAGCACTTATCTAGGGCCCTAGTCAGTCCTCTCAGCTACTTACCCAGGAAAAATGAAGCTGATGGAATGCTCAGTAACTAAAAATATCAAGAGTTTGAACACATGTGACTGATAAACAATTGGTGACTTACTGTCATTATGGAGTAGCTTTTACCAAAAAGCAAGAATGAGAAATGCATACATTTATCATTTATACACACATATACAATAAGCTAGATGAACTTCAAAAAAATTATTTTGAATAAGTAGAGCCAATAATACGGAGTCTACACTGCATAATTTTAATCACATAAATTTGTAGGTAGTGAAATATCAGTGAAGAGTGACAGAATCCAGATCACAAAAATAAAAGAGAAAATCAAACCAAAGTACTTTTCAGCCAAGAGGGGGAGGTGATCATTGTGCTTCTTTCGTTCCTGTGTAGTTTATCATTTGGAAAAACAAGTATAGCACCAAGCAGATGTGGTTAATAATCTCTAATGTCTGTAGTGACCACATTACTGCCAGGGGTGTTATTCACCAGACTTTATTCATCAAAATAATAAGGTAAAAATTAAAGAGTATAGAAGATCATAATTGTAAAATACAGGAAGAAAGAGGTAAAGGATATAAAACTTAAGGTGGATAGCAGACCTCATCTTTTAGATAAGGAAAAAAAACAATTGTAGCATAAAAATTTCTAAAGATATTCTGTAGTTCCATAAAGACAGAAATGATAAACTTACCTCTGAACAAACATACAGTGCAACATTTTTATGTTCAAGTTTACGGTCATTTTCAGAAAGTCAAATTTAAAGCAACAAAGTTGCCCACCACTACAACTAAAGTGACTAACTACAAAAGGCTACCATCATCCCTAGGCTATAAAAGCCTCTTCACCTACAAGGTTGTTACATACAATGCTCTGTTGCCATGGAAATCAGACATATGGGCATGCCCTCTAGGAAACTGTTCTTTGAGCTATGCCATCTTCTCACTGAATAAAACTCCAGAGTGTCATTGCCAACTGTGCTCTGTAGGGGATCCATCCTGCACCTCAAAATGCATTTGTTCAGACATTTCCCATTCCTGTCCAGATGCACACTGAGGTCATTGACTCATGAAGAGTGTGTTTGGTGTGGGAAGAATCAGAAGCTCCTCCTTAGATGATAATGATCCTGCGCAACTCCAACACTGACGAGCTGCTGAGCTACACACCCTGTGTAATATTAACTATCACTTCACTTCTATCACTTTGTGGTTCTATCTAGAGATGAATGTTCCATCTCTTCTCAATTTACCTTTTAAGAAATCATCTTACTAATAAACACCTTTATTTCCTATCATGCCTGGCAAAACATAATTGGCTAATAGAATAAATAAATACTACATGTTTGAATATTTTGGTCTTTGGAAACAAATAAATATATATTCATGACAAGAAATGTTTCATGACAGCCTGGTTAAAATAAACCAAAATCAACTTTATCTGAAATGATGGAATAACTATTAATATAAATATAAATATAAATATAAATATAAATATAAATATAAATATAAATATAAATACTCTAATGCTTGCAATAATCAATGACTAGTAAAATTTGAAGAACATATTCATCAGTAGAATAAAATGAACTATGAAAAAATTGTAATGTGTTTTAGTAAATATATGTTAATTATAAATAATAGTAATGCATAACATGATATATAGCATCATAATAATTATATATGTTAATATTCAAAGCAAATTCAGATACAATAGCAAATACATTGTGACTATAAGTAGCTGTATCTTTACAATTGCCCAAATGTAGCAGAATAATTGGGAGATTTTTTGTTGTTGTTGTTATTTTGGTTTCTTTAAAAATGCAAAATGGCATTTGGACTAGGTTTATGTTCTGATCCTAGGTGTGGTGGATAATTATGGGCTTGATTTGGAACTCTCTATGCCAGTGGCTAAATTTTGGCTAGGTGCAGCTGTTTTGCCACCTGTAGCTTGTTCTTGGGATTGTGTGTCTCTTGGGATTATGGGAACTTTTGCCTAGAGAATAAAAGGTTTAAAGTCCCGAGAGCCGGGATGGATGTTGGTTGGTGGTTCATTGGTTGGTTTGTCCATCTTGAATATGCTGATTCTTACATAGAAGAACATTGGTTAGAGAGATTGGGTTTTTAGGTAGTGAGCTGAGATGCTAGTCTAACTCACTGTCAGCTAGTCCTCTCCAAGCTTAGGGCAGCCTAAAAAGGCTGTGAAAACTTCTACTTTTCTCTTTTTCTCTATCAAGTCTGCAGTGAAAATTTCTTTCTATCCTTCCTTTCTCTTTCCCTATATTGAGGGTAAAAGATTGTGGTTTACTATTACATACAAAGATCAAGCTGAAATGACATTTTCTCTCATTTTCTTTAGATAGAATTGAATTCAGTTCCTCCATGATGGACTGAGAAATATAAGTAGTATTTTTCTGTGTGGTATATAGTAATATGGAGAGTCATACTTTCATAGAGTATTCTATTTTGAGTAAAAATGCTTACTATGTGGTATAGGTAAGTATAATATCTAATGTATGTAGCAATTATCTCTATGTGTCATAGGTTCTTCTACTTTCAATTAACATATTTTATTTAAACTTTATTGACTTTTAGTTCCCGTCTTATCCTCTCCTGTTTTGTGATTTAGAGAAGTGTTTTGATTCCAAATATTTATTATGGAACAAACTATTAACAAAGTGATCAATAGTGTCTGTGATAGACGGACATTAAAAGGGAAAGCATTGTACTTTGTAAGGACAACTGAAAAACAAATCATAGTGTCTGCAATCTTTGTATTTGGTTTTCAAAAATCAATTTGAAACAGTAATATTTATAGTGTTCCTTTCACTAGATTGCAGAGTAAAACTGCCATGTCTATGAGCTTGCCCAGCAGGGTATTTACTGTGATCAAGTATGGATTGGAACATATATAAAACTGTTCAATTAATCTTCCCCAATTTTAAAGAATTTTGAGAGTATAATATAATCACATAGTTTTAATCCCCTTTTCCCTTTCTTCTCTCCAAATTTTGTAGTACAAATCCTTTAATAGACCTATTACTACTTTCTTTCAAATTCATGGGCTCCTTTTTATTAATTGTGTCTATATATGTAAATGAATATATATACATATATGCATATATATATATATGCATATATTTGGTATAACCTACTCAGTCTTTATGTTACTTTATGTTATGTGTGTTTTGGGGGCTGACATTTTGTTACTTAATAATCAATTAGTGTGTTTTTCTTTGGAGAAGACTATTTCTCCTTTTATTATTCTCTAGTTGCCTGTAGTACTTTGTGTAGGATTGAGGCCTCTTGGGATTTTCCCCATCCATGTTATTCTGTTTATTGTTGTTTGTGTTCATCTTATATTTAGACAGTCATGTTGGTTGGTCAGACTTTGAGGATGTAGTTTCTGACATTCCTAGAAGATACAACCTCACAGAAAACTCACTAGTTCTCTTGTTCTTTCTTATGATTTTCTGCCCCCTATTTCAAATTAATCTCTGGGTCTTGCTTACATGCAGACATTTTATGGTATATGTATCCATTCAGAATGGGTACAACCCTGCATTTTCACACCCAAACTGAAATGATTGTTGCCATGGCTGTGTGCACTAGAGATGAATAGCTTCCAACAGTTATAACAACCCACAGACTATGTCAATATCACAAATTTTAGATGAAAAAAAAATACCAAATGATATTATTTCGAACTGTGTTTTCATTGTAGAGATTTTTCAAGGTTATTTGTTGTTTTCTTTTTCTCTTGCTTCCCTCCCCAGTGCATAGCTGAGCCATCAGCTGCCAGTTCAGCACCCGGGAGGGAAGCACAGGGCGGGTTAATACATCCTGGCAGATGCATATATGTATATATATTTATATAGATCCTCAAGATCTGAGGACTAAGAGTCGACGAGAGCAAATCAGACTCTCAGGAGAGGCTGTCAGAGGAGCATATCTCTCATTTATTAAAGCAAGAGTGGTTGCATTTATAGGGTACGGGCAGGGGGAAGGTCTTTGGTACCCAAGGATAGAAGACATTGATGTAGACAAGGGTACTGTGTACAGTAACCTCATTTGCATGTGGAGCTCAAATCTAAGTGTCAAGGTCTCGAGAGTGCACCTTCTGCTTAAGGTGTGGTTCCACAGGGAAACAGAGGAAGGCAAAAATGGACTCATCCCTATGCTCCCAGCTACAGTGCATATAAACAAAACCACATTCCTTTTCTAATGACCTTCTGTGTAACAGGAAATATTTAATAGTTAGCTGAGCTCTGACCAAGGCTAAAAATTGAGGAGCACCCGAAATCCTACCCCTCTCTGGATGAAAGAATCCAGGGTTCAAGGCCAATTTTGACTCGCTCTCGGCTCTAGGACAGCCCCACAGTTATTCACTGGAAAGGAGAAACCTACAAGAAATACATTATTATAGTCCAATTTTTATTATGAAGAGCTTAGAGTTCATCAGAGTTATGGACCCGTTAGGTTCTTTCCTTCCCTAGATGAGAGCAGGGCCTGTTTTATCACAGGAAAACACTTATTGAAAAATAGGTATCAAAACCCACGTTGTTCATTGGTTGAGGTTTTGTGTCCTACACCAAAGAAATGGGAATTGGGGTCCAGATTCTAGCCTATAGAAGAGGACAGAAATTTCCCTAGATAAGAATATTTTAAAAAATCACTGTCTTGTTTGAAATTGGCACGTCAACTGGCCATTTTGGGCTTTTGTCTATGCAGGCACATCCGTTTTACAGAATTGTGTATTCAAGAATGCTTTGTTTTCACTACTCTCTTAAATTTTTTTATTAACTTCTTCCCAACAATCAGAATTTGTTAATGCTACTGAACATTCAATAAAAACTAGCTTTGAACGAAAATAAACATTATTTTTGATTACATAGTTTTCTTAATAAATTACATACAATAGCAAGGAGAAAAGTACTTTTCATTGCCTGTGAAGCACACACAGTTTATAATTGGATCCAAACAGGATGTATTATTCTGCAAGCAGGAATAAAATGCATACTTTTCAAAAACCATTTTTACAGAGAGTGAAATTAAAACGCATGCTTTTATACCAGCATAATACTTCATAAAAAATAATTCCAGTTATCAGCGTGAGCTTTCTTTTTTTGTTGTTCTTCATCAGAATTTTGAGGTATTCAAAACTTTATAAAAGCAACTTTATAAACTTCTTAACACAGCTTTTTGCAGCAATCACTCACTCTAAACCATTTCAAAGGTTTTTTTTCATATTTATACAGTTATGTTCTTAAGATCCGTTGGAATTCTCTAATGACTGTATTGTGCATGTTGATTACAGACGCATTTCGGTTTCTGAAGTTTCCAGAAAATTGCGGTTTCTGAAAGCGGCAAGCACAGGAAGCTATTAGTGTCATCTGTTCAACAGCAAGGAGGGCACTTGACGATCATCCACATCTTGCTCTTGACAGCACTTCTTTATTTTTTGGCATTGTGAGATTTCCCGAGCTCCTATGGCAGACTTTCACCCTCGGAGTCAGAATGAGCCATTTTATCACAGACTCTCTTACTGTAGGGTAGCATTTGATACCAAGGTAAACAGGAAGTGAGCACTGAGTGTACCTTTGCCATTGTCGATGAGAACTCCTGGAGAGAAGCTGTGTATATAGAAAGCCTGACTGATTAGAACTTCAGTGATATGGAGAGGTTGTAATGTTGTGGATCCAGAGACTAATTACCGATCTCAGGCTAGTTCTAACCTCCTGAATAAACCATTCCTGCTCACCTCTGTATTGGAATTGGCATCTTGTTGCTAACAGACAAAAGCCTCTTGGAATCTATTAATTTAGTGGACCTCCTAGCCTCCACCAACCCCAAAGCTAAGAATGTCATCAGAGAGCATCTGAGGCCTATAGAAAAGTCTTCTCCATCTTAGAGTAACTGCCTCTCTGATACACTTACAATACACCTATAATCTTTGTTCTAGGCTATGGTCACTCAAATACTGCTCCAGAATAAATATCTCCTATTCTCTTTAAGGCGAGAGCATCAATACTGTCATAATTTCCTTTTCCTGAAAGGTCCCGAATGATGTGAGTCCAGACTAATCCATGTGTATGTGTATCTGTAAACTGAAATACACCCATCTGTATCTACATTAAGCTCGGCATGAGTCCATACTGATGTCTTCTAACCTAATGTATTGCTGCATGAATCATTTGAGGCTTCCCTCATGCTTTGCCTTACACTCCTACTTTAATAGTGAGAAACCTAGTTTTTGCCCTCTGCCAGCTATTTACTCAACTGCTCGGTTTTAGTTATCTGATAGTGTCAAGGGATATTTTTGTTATTATTTTTGTTTTCGTTTGTTCAAGTGTTTTCTTATAAAGAAGGAAGGATAACTTGCCTGAACTTACATAGTGAAATCCAAATTACTGTGAAAATATTTGTATATTTTAGGCTTATAAGTACACCTGTGGAGTTCCAGAAACAGGCAACTCAGATTATTGAGGTCCCCCGATCTTCAATTCTGACCCATTTCCCTTTTTGTCTTTGTCTAACTTTCCAGAGTATTTCCCTTCCTCCAAAATGCTAAAGCAAACCAAGGGTCAGTTAAAAAATATCTGGTGACACTAAATGTGGCATAAACATATAGTGGAATGTTTCCCACCTTTGAAAAGGAAGAACATTTTATAATACTCAGAAGCATAGGTGGAATGAAGGCCTGAAGCCAAGGGAATGTCAGGCAGAGAGAGACAGATTCTTTGTGATTCCATTTTTATACATAGGGTTTTCAAATTAGAGACTTGGGAAGAGAATAATCACACAGCTTCAGTGAGTGGGAAGACGAAGGAATACAACTTTAAAGGCACGTAATGGATGGGCAAGGAATAAATGGTTAATAAAGATGAAGATTATATACATGTTTAACACTGCATACCTATAGACCTAAGATTAAATTTTATTATGTATATTTTTACCATAACAGAGATTTGGAGAAAATATTTTGTATGCTAAAAAAAAATATTGAAAACAGACACAGGATCACTGAAATGAAAACAAGAAAAACAATCAAAAAGTCCAGTGTCTGTGATGGGAAAAAACAATTGGCTTTTTTTCCTTTATTTTGAAAATATTCTATTACTTGTGTTCATTACTTAGAATTTGAATATTACTTAGAATTTAAATATTAAAAGGAAAAAAATCATAAGAATAAAGATGTTTGATTTCCATATTAAAAACCAAAGCAAGAAGAATTACCTCTTGGTTTCCTTTCAGTCTTTAATTTTTTCCCATCCAACTTTATCTCCCTTTCTCCCCCTAGGTTCAAGCCAACTCCCACATTCTTTCTCCAGCCTGCAGGACACTTCTTTCACAACAATATTCTCAACAAAAATCATAGGCACATTTTTTTTTTCCTGTTTTACCATCTGCTTTTTAGAGGACCTATCTACTAATATAACTTTGAAGTCTGCTCACAGCACACACATACACTGAGAATCACTACTTATAAAAAGAATATATTAAGCTACCACAGAACCATGCCAAACTTGTCAGGTATAATGCCAACTGGAAATATGACAATTGGAAGCCAAAACACTAAGTGTGTTCTGAAAACATCAGGTTTGCTCTACAGCTATTTATTTCCCAGTCTCCCTGAGTGATACAGGGATCTGTATCCAACACTCGAGGCCAGAAAAGTGCACTTCCTGTTCCCTACAATCCTTCACTTAATTAGTTATTTAAAAAATGAAAACGATATGATATAACCTGAATTTTATCTGTAAAAATTACATGATCTGGTCTCATAAACCTATTTGTCTAGTCATTGGAGAAAGCTGGAGCCAATATTGGCAAAACACTTCAGAAGTTAAATTTAATAATATAACTTGGATAGTTCCATTTTATTATACAGTACACTAGACAGGCTCTTCTTGAGCATTTTATTATTTTTTTAATTCACTACAATCAAGTTGGCTTATTCCAGAGACCAGGGAAGGATCAATATACATAGTCTAATGTTAGAAATTACATAAATGGGCTCAAAGCCAGAAATAACATAATAATCATTTTGAATCTAGGGGTTGGAGAGATGGCTCAGAGGTTAAGAATGCCTACTACTTGTACAGATATTGTAATTTATCCAGTTACAATGCAGACCACTGAACCCTAACCCTAAATCCACATGCAATAAAACAATAATAAAAAGTGAATTTCTAAAATATAAAAGAAAAATGCCATAGTTACCCAAATCTCTACTTTATTCATTGCTACTCAAATGCAATACTTAGAGTACTAAGAACTAATCAAAGTATTTTTGTAATTATGGTTCATCTAACGTTAATTGTTATTACAGAAAATGAGCTTTGCATATAAACTGTGACAAAATGAAAAAAATTTTGAAGGGCTCTCTTGGGGGTCATGGTACTATGATTCTCCTCCAGCCTATCATGATAACATGGTCCTATTGTAGTTCCTGTCTAATATCACAATGCTCATCGTAAACACAAGAGAGCACAGGAAGCCATCTGCTCTGCTTTCTTTTGGGAGTTCCTCAAGCAATAAATAGAAATTCCGTAATATATAAGATCTGACACATTTACACTCATACTCCTAGTGCCAAAATGCACAACTGAGGTGTTCCAGCCCTCCTAGTACCATTCTATGTCAGAAATATTTGGTCAATTGTGATATATATTACACAAATCACAGGTGTGGCAATGTGAATGAGAAAGTGAATCTCTCTAGAAGCACCCTGGAGTTCTTCAAGAAGCACTATTATGGTGTTAGTGGAGAACATTTTAACTTTTAGTCTATTGCAGCTTCTGGGAGGCTATTTAAAGTTCAACATTTTGCTGTTAATATGCATGCATTTTTCATGCTCACTATTGTACTGACTTTCTGATAAATTTATATGTTCCTGCTATCTTGAGAAAGAGTGTTCATTGTGAAATCTTGTCTCACTTCAGTAGCATTCTGCTACTCCCCTTTAGTTACTCTATCAGGATTAATATTTTCTCCTTATATGAAAACTTTCAGTGTGTATAGAGCATTCAATTTTGATGCATGTTATTACTATCAAGAGTCTTACTAAGGTACAATGAACACAATAAACTGTGAAGTAGAAATACAACTCCATACACTTTAGTACATATCTATATCTCATGACACCAAAACAGGTATGCTCTTCACTCTGCAAAGCTTCTTTTCAACCATTTTACTCCCCACTTGTCTGTTTATTTTTTAAGATTTTAAAATTACATTTATTTATTATCTGTATGTGTTCATTCTTGTACATGTATCTCCCCTCTTTGTGTGTGTGTGGGGTGGGTTGGTCCTGTGCATACATACACAGGAATGTGGCATGCTATGGTATGCATGTGAAAGTGAAAGGAACACTTGAGAGAATCGGTTCTCTCCTTCATTCCACAGGTCCAAAGGGTCCAACTAAAGTCTATCAGACCTACAGTAACCACTTTTACCCCTGAGTCATTTCAGGTCACCAGCCCTGCTTGTTTTTAAGACTCATTCTCATACAATTAGACTGGCCTCAAATTCATTGTGTAGCCAAGCTTCTGAGTCTTCTAGGATGAGCTGAAGAAGAAAAGAAGGAGAGGGAGGAGAAAAGAAGGAGGAGGAGGAGAAGTAAAAGTAGAAGAGGAGGAGGAGGAGAGGAAGAAAATGAAGAAGGAGAAGAAGAGAAGAAGAGGATGAGGAGAAGGAAGGAAAAGAAAAGAAATCTCATATTCTTTCTGGAATTAAACACTAATTTTAATTTTCTATAATTTTTCAAAATGGAGTTTCATCTCATCTATTCCTTGGCTTTTCTCAGGTCACAGTGCTCTTTAAAACTGGATATATTGAAGCATCTGCCAGTCATTATTTTTTATTATAGAGAAGCAATTCATTTTGTTGCTAAATCAGTAATTCATCAGCATGCTGATGCTCATATGGGTTGACTACAACTTTGGGCAATAACAGCTAACCCTGCCACACAGCTTTATATGATACATGTTTATATTTATTTTCATGGGTAGAAAGCTGGATTGGAAGGGTTATTATATTGTAGGCAAAAACTAATTGAATTAATTGGAGGAGATTTTGATCTAGCCACTATGCTACCTACAATGTCTTTGAAAACTGTATGCCTTTTCATTTGGGGAAGATCATAAGACATTTTTCAGTTTTAAGAATAAAAATTAATCATTAGGTGTGTCTTAGTTGGGGTTCCTATTGCTGTAACAAAAATAGCATGGCCAAAAGCAAGTTGGGAAGGAAAGAGTTTATTTGGCTTGCACTTTTACCTCATAGGCCATCATTGAAGGAAGCCAGGACAAGAGCTCACACAGAGCAGGAACCTGGAGGTAGGAGCTGATGCAGAAGCCATGGATGGGCAGTGCTTACTGGCTTGCTCAGCCTGATCTCTTATAGAACCCAGGACCACCACCCCAGGGATGGAACCATCCACAATGGGCTTGGCCCTCCCCAACAAATTACTAATTAAGAAAATGCCTTACAGCCTAAACTCACGGAGGCATTTTCTCAATTAAGTTTCCCTCCTTTCAGATAATTCTAGTTTGTGTGTCAAGTTGACATAAGACTAGCCAGCACAAGGTAGTAATGTATTATTTTTTAAAGTTAATGTATTGATAGCTTGTATAAAGTTGTGTGGTCAAATTATCAATTTATTATAACTTTACTCCAAATTACACTTATTTTGTAATAAGGTGATTTGCTTTCTAAAGACTTCTGATTTATCAGATGATACACTAGCAGTTTTGGACAGTACACTGTGTTGAACTGAAAAAAGAAGAGGAAGGGTACCTTACTTCCTGCCATCCTGGTCTTGTATATCTTCTTAATCAAACCCTAGAAAGTGCCCCTTGGTGTTCTCCAAACTCTCAGAGTGACTTTTCTTTACCTTCCAAGTCCTGAGCAGATGCTTCTAAAAGAAACCAACTTTTCTACTGCTCAGCTCTTGAAAATTTTTCCTCATTGATTTCTGCATGAGATAGCTTTATCCAAGGTTTGCTGCTTCAAGGTATGGTTTCTCTTAAGTTAACATCTCCCAAACTGTACCTATACTTTCTGGACTGTAATTTCCCTTTTCTGTAGCACATGGAGGCTGCTGTCATGCATGCTGCTATGTATGACTTTTCTGAGAGAGACTAGAGACAACAATGAGAGACCTAAGAAAGGATTCTAGTCAAGCATACCTCCATAAATCTTCAGCATATTTGCCTTACAAGAGCATGAGTGAGGGCATCAGTAGCATCCTAAATCCTGCACTAGTGAGTACTCACAGAAGCTGTATTGGTGAATTTCTTCATAACTTGCAGGCAGCTACAACACCAGAATGGCTCCTTTTGTCCCAGCAACTATCCACCTCTATGTAACCTGGGGGATGATGTTAGTTCTTTTTGAGTTTCCTGAGCCTCTATGAGGAAACAACTGCATGTGCTCAATATCCAGCCCCTTCTATAGTCATCTCCTCTTGTACTCACACATCTCCTTGTGAATAAACTCACGAGAGATATTTTCACAGTGAATTTTGGTGCATGATTCCTCTGTGTGTATGGCTTCCTTCAAAGTGCCAGATTCCCATCAAGTCAAAGCAGAAAGGCACCTCAATAGCTTTTCTCCCATCTGTTGGACTTCTGAAATAGGGGTGGGGATAAGCAGGGTGGGTAGTGTCATGCTTTAGAGCCCATTCTTGGAGACACAATTTGTTCTCACATTTTATTCTCTATATAACCATTAAGTCTTAACAATCAACTTCCCTGCACTTATGCTAATCACCTGGTAAAGAATTAGGTTTATCAATTTCTTTTGAGATTTTTGTCATGCCAAAACCTGTTTTGAACTTTTATTTTAAATCATTTTTAACAAAAAGTGTGAATGAAAAAAAATTTTTGGTAAGTTTTACACCTTTGTAATTCTTCCTGTTTTGTTTTATTTGCAACATTATACCCTTTATGAATTGAATCTAATAGTCATAAGTGTAAATATTCTACTCTCCTGATGATATTTAAAGAAGGACTGGGGTGTAGCTCAGTGGTAGAGCCCTTGCCTGCCATGTGCAAACCTTTAGGTTCAATATCAGTACTAAAAATAAAAATGACTTTCACATATTTTGCTAAATAAACTAGAAGGCTGCCATACTGTCAAACACCTACTTGCAGTATTTAGTCACTGACTTGTTAAAAATTACGATGTCACATCAAATAACTGGGGTCAAATTCACATCCAACATTAAAAGAGAAACTTTTTAACATTACATTTTTGGGTGGAAACAGACAGTGGTTAAAAGTTTTTCAAGTTATTCCTAAGCAGGTAGCTTTATAAAATTAGACTCTCAGATCATTAATCAATAATTATGTTTAGAGAAATAGGTGGAGGGCAATTAGGACACATCACAAAAAGGTATTCAAAGGCTGAAAAAGAGGATCAGACTATGGTCTAGAAAACCACTACTGTTTCACAATTTAAACAGATCATCCAGTATAGCTAATGTTTACAGTGCTTCACATTCATTTACCTCTTTACTAAGTATATATTGTTAGGAGACTATTGAAACAATGGCAGAGCAACATTGTAGTGATCTGGTTGACACGGCAACAGATACCTTGTGTCATAACCATCATGACTGTCCCTGGATAACTGTGGTTTGTTTTTCCTATGTAATGTCTCAGCATACCACAAATAAGCAAAACTTCAGGTCCATTTTCATATATAAACACTTAATTTTTCTGGAACAGTTGATGAGTCAGTAAGAAGGTCAAAGAAACAAACAAGAAGGGAGCTTCCCAAGATGGTCATGTAACATTCTGGGCAATGTGGCCCATATGGTCAACTTTATGGTCAATGCAAGTTTTGGAACAGCTGGTGCTGAATGCCACTTAGTACAGTGTACTAGGGAAAGGTGGCTTCAGCCAATGCTGTGGGACGGCCATTTCTGTTTGTAGCTTGCCTGTCTGCTGCTGGCCATTTAGCTGCAGAAATGCTAAAGGATATTTTTAAAGGCCTACAACATGAAAGAGACATCCATTTGTCTACTTCTCCCTAAGCATCTAACCTAGTTAAGTAAGTAGTCCAGAATGCCAAGCAAGAAAAATTCTAGCTTGCCATCCTATGTGTCTTAGGCAGCTTGGGATTGGAAGACGGAAGAAAAAAAAAAGCAGAATCAAGATACAATATTGCTATTAGAAAGGAATGACAATTACTAAAATTTGGTATAAGAGTAAAGAAGCTTCAGAAAAATGACAGGGAACTCCTACTTCTCATCACTGAAGCAGGCTTTTCTGCTTGGATGCTGATGCAGTGAAAAAACAAATCAGTCATATGCAGATGAAGGAGAGGGTACATCCTAATCAATACAGTTTGACTGGTATTCTGCTACAGCAAAATTACTGAATGTCATAGAATCTGCTAGACTGTGAAATCTGAATACCTGGGAGGCGAGACTCTGGAAAAGGAGAAGCAATATTTATCTGACAAGTAAATACAGTTCAGGAAATGGGCAACAATATCACCCATTGTTGTGAGATAGTACTTCAGGAGAGATGTAACCAAGTATCTACTCATCCTAGATAGGTACTGGGAACAGAACAATGTCTGGATATCATCCAACTTTGATTTGGGGAATCAATGTATTTTATTGTGGTTACTTACAGGAATATGGCTGAAGAGTTACTTTATAAGAGAAGAAATTATTAAATGATAGCAGTATCACCAAAGCTCAACCTAGCAATGGTGATAAATCATGAAAGTTGGAAACCAAGAACACACTGCCCAGCCTTCAGGAAGCTCAACAGTTTGGAGGGTATCCTTTCTGTGTGCCTCTTTCAGGGAGCTCAGTTAGTCTCTGTTTCTTCTAAGCAGTTTAGCTAGTGGATGCATCTTCTCTGCAGCTGGGCTTGTCTGAGAGTAACTCTCACCCATCTTTACTATTTATATGGGAGGGGACTAGTGAATTTTGTCAGTTTCAGGAACTTCCTGAAGCTATTTTGAATTGTTTACTCCTTGTCTTAATGGAGCCTTCCTACAGGATGGAGTGTTTCATTTATTTCCAGAACATTCTGTTTTTTCACCTCCTTGTAAACAACCTGTCCTAAAATTTCCTGCTATTTTACTTTCCCTATATATCCTATGTCTTAAGAAGTTTCTCTCAAAGATGGAAGGTTTTCTCCTCAGAGGGAACTGCTATACAACACCTATCTAGCTCTTCCAACATCTGTCATGCTTGAAATATCTGAGGATTTCTTCACTTAATTTAATCATTTGTGTCATGAAAGAGATATAGCCCAAAGCCTTAGGTTTGCCAAAGCAAGTACTCTCACACAAATACCTCAGGGTAATTTTTTTACACAGAAGTGTAATTTAAGATCCGTTAGGAGAAATTCTATAAATATTCATCATACACATACACACACACACCAGAAAATGAAGAAGCAACCTCAAACTCTCAACAAAATATAAATTAGTCTTCAATGACTAACTGAAAAATGTTTTGACACATTCAATAAAAATATATGCAGTTGAGTGTCATTCTTTATTTCATGGAGTACAAAATCTCAAAGAATTGGTAGGGATAACAACTCTATGAGATAACTTAAGCATCAGCTTCATGTAATAATTTCAGTAAATAAAGCCCCTGGGAAGTGTTGTGTGGAGGCAAATATTTTGAAAATTGAGGTAGAGAATGGTTATAAAGTACCAGTAGTGTCCAAAGACTATAGATCTCCATCAAACATTGGAAGAGAATCATTGGAAGAACAAATATCTGCATTTAAGAAGATGGTTAGAGTACATGATTTCACACAGAATAATCAAAAAAACATAAATAAAGCAGAATCCTTATCTATGGCTTTGTTAATGAACTTGTTTTCATTCATGTAGCTATTTAGGTTGAGATGATAAACTGGGAAAGTGCTATTCGGAAAAACGGAGTACCACTCAGAAAGCTGGAAAAGTCAGGCTTACTTTATGCTAGGTGGTGGTTCTGAGTTACCACTACTCTGCACAGACCAGCCACTATGTGTGCTTTCCTCTAGGTTTTATAGGTTGAACAGCTATGAAAAATCTTTCCCCTGTGTAGCCACCTACAGATGGTCTCTATGTTTCATAATCACTGAGGGGAAATTCTGTCTTAGTTAAGCATGTCTACAGAAGCAGAATTGATAACGGCGGTTCCTGCAGTGCATCTGTTTTAAGAGGCAGCTTTCATGACTTTAGCGCTCCCAAGACAGGCAGTTTCAGCTGAAGTAAGCAAGAATACAAGATCAGAATTCAGTATGCTTTATTTCAACTATGTTAGATATGAAGTGTTAACTCATTGTTAGCTTTTATAGTTCAAGGCAATAATAGTTTGACTTATATGCATAGTAAGGAAACAAACTATATTTCTCTTTCAAGGTTTCTTCTTTTTTGAAAATATCATGATAAAAATGTGTTTGTGTTTTCAAGGACAGCATAAATAATTCATGTTATTTTTTTCAAATTAAAACTTAGGCCCAGCAGTGGTGGTACACACCTTTAATCCCAGCACGTGGGAGGCAGAGGCAGGCAGATCCCTGTGAGTTTGAGGCTAGCATGGTTTACAGAGTGAGTTCCAGGGCAGCCAGAGTTATAACAGAGAAACCTTTTCTCAAAAAAAAAAAAAAAAAAAACTGAGTTGTTACAATAACACCACAACATGCTTCCAAAATATTGATGTAAATGAAATTTAAATTTGAAGTTTAAAAAAAGTACACAGCAACTATTCAAATAAAATCATCATTGTGTTCTACTTATACCCAAGAAATAGTTTTAAAAAAATGCAATTATCTTTGAGTTAGGGACAGAGAAAGCTATTTATCTATAGCTTTCTAACTAACTAATTTTTCATTAACTAAATCATTTTTTATTTTTCAGAGGAAATAAGCCTTTATGGTACAAGCAGTAAACAAATGCCATGTTTCTTAAATTCTACCACATTTCAAAAGAACCATTTCATAGCCATAGTTTTAGTAGGCTTTAAGATGTTAAGTCAGAGTTCAGAGCATCAGCTTCAAATTTAAAAAGAAATCCACAAGTCTTTCTAGAGATTGAGTTTTTAGAATGTGTTCCAACTAGGGTGCTGAAGATTGAGAGTGGCTCATGATATACTCCAAAGCAAGCAGCCAGATTTATTTATTAAGATTTGTGAAGCTAGCAAGGAGTCAAGAGAGAAACAAAATGAAAATCTTGCATCACAAGCCTAGAAGGAATTACTTCTAGAGAAAGGGTTACTCTGTTGACTCACATTTTATAAGCAAGCACATGTTCAAGTCCTAAATGCTGCCATCCATCTAAGACAGTGAAGGGGTGATCCTTAGAATGTTTTCATCATTTATACTGTATTTATTAAAGTTAGATTCCTTAGGATTCACAAACAGCTGTTGTGTGACAGACTTTTCCTGAGGAGACACAAATGTAGCCCACAACACCCTAAAGTAAGGACTGCACCAGTGTCCAATTTAGTGAACCAAGAGTTTTTATTGGGGTTACTGGGAGGGCTATGGGAAAAGGGTTACTTGCAGGGACTAGGAATAACTCCAAAGTAGCTCTATCCTTAGCAAGTCCACCTGGCAAAACTGCAACCCTGGAGTTCTCCATGCAGAAGTTTGTAGGCAGTTCCTCAATGGCCAGTATCTCTCTTTATGAACTTTAAATGGTCAGAGTCTCCACCCCAAACAACTGTTTACTCCTTTTTATACTGTTGAGTAGGAGCCTTAAGAATCTTCCAGATTTCTACTTTCCAAGACATGTAACCTTTTGTTTACCTCCTGAGGTTCATCAACCACCCCCTCCTTCCTGGAGCAAGTGTACAATTCAATGGAACTTACCCTATAACAGCCCTCAGAGGGGTCATTACTAAATGTTGTGCTGTGCTCTGTAATGAAAGGCAGTTAAGAATGACTGCATTTTACTTACAAAAATTTCAGAAAAATAATTACTCAAGTAAGTATTCACAAAATAAAGTAATTGTTTCCTCTATAAACTCTACTTATCTTGATGACTCTGCTTCTGGGAAGGCCACACAATAACCTGGGCTCACGTGTGATTTCTGTCATTCACTTTGAGGAATCTGGTTTCTAGTTGCATCTTGCGGTGTTTTGGTCGGGGGTGGTGGTGGGGGATCAAAATATAAGCACTGTTATACAAAACACATAAAAATGACCATTTAAGCCAATACAGCATGCAATTTAATAATATGAAGTATACTTATGGTGCTTTGCTACTTTGCTTCTCTGGATTGCTGTCATTTTACATATTTAAGTGGTTTATTGGGTGCTTTCCATAGTATACAGACCTTCACCTGTGAGTTGTGACACATTTTAGGAGCAGTGTACTACTGTGCACAATAAGAAAATCTCATGCAGGTTAATGTAGACCTAGTGCAGGGCTCTCCCGAAGACATTACTCTAAGTTTCTATCATGGTTCTAGCAGCTTGTTTCCCCCTCTTCTGTGCACCAACCTTAATGGCTGCACTTTTCATTTCAATTATGTTGCTCAGGATGCAGTTCTTCAGATAGTCATTTGAATAACTCTTCCTTTCATATTGATCATCAGAACAGTTCACAAAACATCTGGCAGATTCATTGTAAGCACACTGTGAACTTTCTTGTTTCTGGTACAATGAAGCAACAACAATATGTTAATAAATAAAATATATAAAGTATGGATATGACATTAATGAATAATGGCAACTGTGTCCATGAATTTTATGTTAAAATACAATTGCATATATTTTTGCAATTAAATACTGTAGAAGACATTATTTAGAAGACAAATTTTATAGCAGACTTATTTTCACTGATGCATGAGAATCTGAGGTTCCAAAACACATAGAACTTGAGTAAAAGTTACTGACTTAGCATATGATCAAGCAATATACATGAAATTTACTCATAACTTCTTTTAGATGTTAGCTGCTCCACATGTATCTCTAGCTACATGGGGTTTTCTGCTTGTTTACTTGGTTTAGTTTGCCCTCCCTCCCTGGTTTCCCCAGTACTAGAGAAGGAGCCTAGGACTTTCTGCAAGCCAGGCAGGTGCTCTATCAGTAGACTCTCTTTTTCTTTTACATTTTTAAATAAAATTTAAGACAGCATCTCATTAAGATACCCAAGCAAACTTTGAATTCATCATCTTCCTGCCTCAGTCTCCCTCTGGCATAGTCGTAGTCACACCACACTGTGTGTGTGTGTGTGTGTGTGTGTGTGTGTGTGTGTGTGTATGTATATGTGTATGTGTTTTTATGTGTATGTGTGTGTATGCGTGTGTGTGGCTGTGTGTGTGTATGCGTGTGTGTGTGTGTGTGTATGTATATGTGTATGTGTGTGTATGTATGTATGTGTGTATGTGTATGTGTGTGTATGCGTGTGTGTGGCTGTGTGTGTGTATGTATGTGTATGCCTGTGTGTGTATGTTTGTGTGTGTGTGCATACATGTGTGTATGCGTGTATGTGTATGTATATGTGTGTGTGTATGTGTATGTGTGTGTGTGTATGTGTGTGTGTGTGTGTGTGTGTGTGCGTGTGTTTGTTTGTGTGTGTACCAATATCCCAAGAGCATCACATAGAATGCTTTTCCCACTTTAAGGATATCCTATGCTACACAAATTTATTTCCTACAATAAGGATGCTTTCCTGTCTGTGAGCTTTCACTCTACCATGACAGATGTTAGAATCATAGTAGTATCCTTCTCAGATTGTCTTCTTTGGCTGAACTCTATACACTGAATATTTCCCTGTTTGTCATTGTTTTTTTTTAATGTGTGTATATATATGTGTGTTTGGTAATTTGTTTCATTTTTCTTTGTATTTTTAAAAATAGAAATAAAAGTATAATTTTAAATTAGTTAGATAATTTTAATTTAATAAAAATTATTTAAAATAAAATATAATTAAGTAACTGAAAATAATTTTTAAAACTGTAGCTCTATTTTTTTCTTAATTTTTTAACAGTGAAAATATATCTTATGATTACATGTGACTACATCTCTTTGAAACAAATAAGTATGTTAAAGACTTCGAAGGTACATGGCACTTTTCATTGGTTGATCAGGTGTCGGTGAGAGCAACCAGTTTTAAAAGATTTCTGTGAGTTTCTTTTTATAACTAGACATTTAAAAATATATATGGACAAGTCTATGTAAGTGGTTGTTTGATCATGTTTTTAATACTAAGCCAGGTCATGCTGCATTAAGTCATCAATTTAAGAAAAATAGTGTTGATTGCATATTCTTTAATCTCCTACTATTGAGGTTGCCCCTTGCTCTCTCCTCAAGCTGACTCTCAATGACTAATTGTCACTCTGGGAGTTTTCTGAGTGTTTGCAAAGCGATATGGCTCCGCAGGAATTCCTAAATAAAACATTAAATTGAGCAACAATGTGGGAAGATCTAAGATTAAAAGCTGCATTCAATTTTCTAATCACTGGGAGGGTGACTTTCTCTAGGATGTTGCCTTTAGCATCGGGAAAACCAAGAGCTGTGTACTTTAGACCTTCTTTGGTTTGACTGGAAATTGAACTTTTGACTTAAGATAGAAAACTTTAATGAGCATAGTGAGGCTGAATTATACTGATCTGGCTTAGAATTTTATTTCTTAAAGTAGATGGCTATTAAAGAAATAAATGAGATAGTGTTTATACAGAAATACTTTAAACCACTGTGAAGAGAACATTTTATCTTTTGAGTTTTGCTTGTTATGAACATGGACATCTTTCAAAGCCTCTCAACCATCTTTTCTGTGAAATATCATTGCCTTTTGTCGGGAAGGTGAATGGGAACTTATAGATCCTATTTTCAGAACTCATGTGCCACTATAAAGAAAGACTTCTTTATAGTGTATATTTTATTACATTTTAATGACCTTTCTATTTCTTTCTGAATGTCTCAGGTGCCTAGAAGGATGATTGTTGTGTAAACAGCAGCATTTCAAAGAGTTGAAATGAGATTTTCAAACTTTCATGTGATTGGCAGGGTACAGGCATACTTTTAACCTTAGGCCAATGTTTTAGAACTTTAGAAAGTTTAAGCTATTTTATAGACTATTACAATCGTAATTACTCAAGAGTGGAAGAAAAGAAGGTTAATTTCCTCCACTGTAGCATGATGCCATACTCTTAAATGACAACACAGGACTGGTATTTCTAAAAACAGCAGATAAGTGTCTTAGTACAGAAACTTCAGTCTGTTACAATCTGAAAGGCCAGCATGAAGAAGTATGAACAAATTATGAAACAGCGTGTATGTGATCTGACTTCTATAATAAGCAACTTCCAGAATCAGTGGCTGTCAGTAATAGGCATTATTTCTCATTCACATTAATCTGAACAAACATCTGAATTTTTTTTTTTTTTTGTGATCATCAGGAATATAGTAAGTTTACTTACATTCCTCAGAGTCTCCAACTGGTGGGGTTTGGGCCAATTGCAGTATCTACAATTTGCTGGGTTTTTTCTAGGCACTAACACTCTAGCTTGCTGACAAGATAGAGACTGCACAGTCACACATAGAAGCTGCTTATGAATGATATCAAGAAACAAAACCATTTCTGCCATTAGCAAGAACTCAGTAAATAAACACAGGTAACTACATGGGAGGCTGCAAAGTCTAGTTTCTGATCTAGTGATACAAGAAAGTCTCATGGATGAAGACCTAGGCAGTATTCACACACTGAGCTGTTTGAAACTCCCTTTTCTATGGCCTCTAAAGGAGCAGCCTGCATGATTTTTATTCCTGCACTATTTTGTTCACAGTTCTACTTTATTTCATAACGAGCACCTTCTTTTTTGGCCACTTCTAACCTCAAATGTCTGAAGAGCCAATAAACAAAACCCTGTCAAGAAATTCATGCTAATAGCTCTTGAAATTAGCTATCCCTACTCATCAATGAGAACACTTGATCCCTGTTAACATTTGTTTCACATACCTTTCTAGTACATGTAATCAATAGTTCCTGGTTCACGTCTAAGGTTGGTTAAAATAAACACTATATTTGGTTGGAGAAAACAGCTATTATATTTATGGAGCAGAAACCAAGTAAAAGATAAAATCTTAGCAAAGTAAACAAATGCATGAGCCAAAAAAACAAAAGTGCACTTGAAATGGTTGCATTCAGCTGTTCATTCTCCAGGGTGCAGACTTAAAAGGCAGAGACATTGTCTCAATTTAACATGCGGATGATGGAAACACACAGAGTTTGAATTAAAATGAAGACACTTTACAAGAATAGCGTAATTTACTTTTTCTGTTCAGCAATGCATGTAAGAACTATCATCGTAATTCTAGTTTGGAAACTTCATAGTTGCCGAAGAAGCCCTTTTGTGTTTTTGAAGCATGTGTATCAGATGCATAGATTGCAAAGCACCTGAAAGTTTATGAATGTTATTTTTTATGTCACACCATAGTTTATGGATAGCATACTTAAAGACTAGCAGAATGCTGTATAAACACAATGAAGAACGCATTTGCAAGACGATTTACAACTGACACGTTGATGATACCAGTGGAGAGCTAGCTTTGGAAATGTCTGCAGAGATTCTCAGCCCTAGGGTAAAATGTTGTTACAGAATATTTTGAACAAAGTCCTCTTGAAGAAAACATTAAGTCCTCTCTGTGAAGGTCTGAAAATTAATATTATTTTTAAAATTTTTGCTAGGTGGCTTGAGAAATTTCATGTATATCACTTATCTCATTTATCATAAACCCTGGATAGTATTTTCCAACTTCTGAGTAATAAATTACCTGAGGATGACAATGCAATAGTTGTTATATATTATTTTTTTATGTTCTATGCTATAAGCATATCTTATCCTCCCTGTAATTCTTGGACTGAACAGAATAATGGCATTTAATGACTGTATTTAATGTCTCAACTAAAATTAATTGTATACCATTTGTATGCCCATTCATTTTGCAATTTCTTTTCATTTTATTTCTGGAAGCATCCATGAATACAAAAAACTTTGAAGTTGATCATTCTGCAGCCAGAGGTCAATCTCCTGTTATGAGTTAAAGAAACAGTCTTTAAAAGTTAAGTGCCTTTCCTGACAACTGTTAGGAAGGCTAAGTCTTCAGACAATGGTCTCCAGACAATGGTCTTTCAATATAGTGTGGAGATTTAAAAAGTGACACAATTAGGGGATGCACATTATCCCTGGCCAATGAGGGTATAGTGCCCATTTTCCTATCTTTTCAATAGCAGGATTTGAGAAACTCTCTAGGCTCCTGCAGAGACATGGCCATAAGTCAGTGCATAAATTATATAATCACATAGTAATCATTTCTGTGCTATGGTCTCACCTTACCTGAACTGAGAGCTCACCTGATATTTTTAATATCCAGTGCTTGGATCAGCAGTGTCTTATTGAATATCTGTAAAGAGTTTGAATAAATAAACTCTTATTAGACTCAACAGATGAAGTTTCTTCATGAGTTTCAATATGTAAAACATTCATAGCTCTGAGCCCAGACAGATACTGACTGATACATATTTCTATATTTACAACTGTTATTGAAGCTTTTTACTGTCAGTGATTAATTGAATAACCACAAAGAATTTCCCCAGGAATCTCATATGAGGTCTACAGGTACCCTATCTCAAGAAATCAAGGACATGGACATAGTTCTAGGCAGATCTTCACACTTGACAATCCCATACAGACTGCTTGTATGGGTTAAAAATTCAGCTCCTCATTATTGAGAGTGTAGATATCTTAAAATATATTTTTAATGTTCATAATTATACAAACACGTTAATAGTGCCATAAAATACCACGAAAAAAAGAGTAAAAAGCAAAGAAGTAGTGATACTTGGCATGGAATTAAGTACTCACCTGCAGCCCTTCTAGTTACTGTTTGTAATATTCTGTTATCAAATAGAACTTCACTTCAAAAATATTTGAATAAAAGAGACTAGCTCAAAAGCAACTATACCCAAAGATAAAAAGTTCAAACTGTATCTTCCCTCTCCAGGCACTCCTTTGCTGTTCCAACTCTGTTTTCATTTACTCGCATTGCAGCTGTGGGGGACAGACTTAGAGTGGCACTACCAGGATGAAATCGGAACTGTGGGCAAGAGGAGCTAATTCTCCTATGTTCTCTATTTAGAAATTTCCCATTTGCAGGCACCTTCCATCTGCTTAACCGTGGATCTGTGCCTGAGATCTGTAACCATAGATGCAGGTGTGTTTGGTCCAGAAAAGCTATGTGTAACCATAATGACAACTTTTACTAAAGTATAGCTGACTATCTTAGAGCACAAGTTTCTCAGATAAGAAATGCTACCATAGATTTAAATCTTCTAGACCCATAGCCCTTACCAATTGTTCCAGTTTGCTTTCTGTTGCCATGAGAAAACATACTGACCCAAAGCAACTTGGCAAAGAAAGGGCTGATCTGGCTAACACTTCTAAGTCACAGTCCACCACTGAGGGAAGTCAAGGCAGGAATTAATGGAGGTACTTGAAGAATAAACCATGGAGAAACAACAACAGGTTGGGCCCTCAAGGCAATTAACAATCAAGAAAATCCTCACAGAAATGCCCACAGACCATCGAAGCAGTTTCTCTAGTGTGGCTTCTCCTCTCAGATTGATGCTGGACTGTGTCAAGTTAACAAGGCTAAAGAGGATAACATTAAAATGAATCATTATTTTATTATACCATCTCAGTTTCATTATATAATTAAAATTAAAATGCACATAATAACTCCTGATAACTTCACTTAATCAAATTTAATTCTAAAAACACCTTGAGGTGATTTTTGAGCATACTTTTTTGCATTAGTTTCACTTTATATTAATATTCACTAATTAAAAATAATTAACTAATTAAAATCTATAGATTTTTAACATTCTTTTACTTTCAAAGAGAAAAGTCTAGGAGGCAAAGTTTAAAATGTTGAGAAATATTTTGAGTAGCAGACAGAAATGTGTGATATAAGGTTTTTCCTCTTAAAGTTTCTCCCTATGTATAAATCAGAGGATTACTCCTTGAGGGAAACTAGACCTCCAGAATCCATCACATACCCACCCTAACACAATTATTCTTGTCATTTATAAGCAGCAGCTCTTGAGTTGGCATACATCTTATCTTAGCTAAGATTTACAGGTTAATAAATGGATTTCAACTCATATTTTATAATATACAATGTTTTATACTATAATTAAGCAACAATGGTTCAAAAGGTGTTTCAAAGTGTATTTGATTGAAACTTATCTGTAACATTTCTGTTACACAGTAGCTCCTAACACTGCATTGAGATGCTTCTTCCTAGTTTGGAGACAATTCTTTATCAAAGAGTTCCTAGACGGGAGATTCTGAAATAGAAAAATTTTAGGCTTTTTATATTGTAGAAGGGTTTTATTTCTTCTTCAATTACTGCAGATAGTTTTGCTGGGTATATTATTCTAGACTAGCCTTATAGATTTTTAGAGCTTGTATTCTTTGTTCCAGGCTCCTCTGTTCCAACGTTTCCATTGAGAAATCAACAGTTACTCTGATGAATTTTTCTTTAGATATGACTCTGTTTTTTTCTAACCTTCACATCTTTCAATACACTCTCTTTTTTATGTGTACTTAGTGTTTTAACTATGATGTGTTGTGGGATTTTCTGGTCTTGTCTATTTAGTATTCTGTGTGCTGTTTTTACCTGCATAGGTATAACTTTCTTGAGTGTGGGGAAGTTTTCTCTTATTAGCTTGATGAAGACTTATTTAGTTTCATGCCTTATTTTTAAATTGATTATTTTTCTTGTTGTATAGTTCTTTTTGTTTTTTGTTTTTGCTTGGTGTGTGTGTCTGTGTGTGTGTGTGTGTGTGTGTGTGTGTGTGTGTGTGTGCACATGTGCATGCTTTATACCTTCTAGACACTAACCTCCTATAAGATGTGCTGCTACTAAAGAATTTTTCCAATTCTGTAGGCACCCTCTTTGCTTGAATGATGGTGTCCTTTGCTGTGTAAAAACATTTTAGCTTCATGAGGTCTCATGTTTCAATTGTTTTTCTTAATGCTTTCACTACCAGAGTTCTATGAAAACACCATTCCCCTGACTATGAATTTAAGTATATTCCCTAATTTCTCTTCTGTCAGGTTCAGAGTATCAGGTCTTATGTTGAGATCTTTGATCCATTTGGAGTTGAATTTTGTGCATCTGAGGAACTATTGGTAACTCATGGCTGCTAGGAAAGGCAGAGTTATTTTTTGTTAAGGTGTGACTCCCTAGTAGGTTTAGCAAACTCTGGTGGATGACCACACACCCAAGAGTACAAAAGCACCATAAACTGAACTTTGTGGGCTTAAAAAAGTGAAAGAGGACACAAAGTTGGACAAAAATGAAATCAGGCATGAATCTGGAAGGAGAGAGAAGGGAAGGAATGTGATGTACATATTAATCAAAATACAATATATGAAATTCTCAGATTTAATAAAACATTTTTAAAGATTTGTTTGCTTTTATTTTTCTGTGTATTAGTGTTTTCCCTGCATATATGTCTGTATACAACATTCATGCCTCATACTTATGAAAATCAAAAGAGATCATCAGATCTCCTGAAACTGGAGTTATAGATGGTTATAAGCAGCTATGTCGGTGTTGGGAATTGAGTCCAGGCCTCTGAAAGAGCAATAAGTTATGTTAACCAGTGATCCATCTGTCCAACTTTTCAATAAAAATACTTTAGAAAAGTCCCTCCTTTATTGTCTAACTTATATATGAAATATAAGAGTAGTCAACATCATTGAGGTGAAAGTGAAGTATTTTAAGCCCTGTAAACAAAACTGGAACTGTGTATATTTAAATTGCCTTTATAATGGCATCAAACAACATTGTACACGTTGTCATATATCTATTGAAGTGAAGTCAAGGTCATCTCAATATGATCTAGAAAATTTCAATGAAAGAAATTGAACTAAGAACTAATAAGTAAGAATAATATGTGACAGAATTTAAGGTTCAATATGCAAATGTTTGAATTTCCAAACATGGTGTACAGCTCAATTGATAATCTACTCAGAAACATAACGGGTATGTTTTGTGGAAATTGTCAATTACATTTCAAGAATCACATAAAAATATAAGTTAGAATAATTAAGCAATCAGTACGATGAAGTTAAGCTAACAAGACAAAAATATTAGTGAAAAGAAAATAATTCTGGTATAATATCATATACATTGATAATATAGCTCTTAGTTTTGAAACAGATTTCTGTGTTCAGTAACCTATTCTAGAAAAGAAAATCATTGCAAAATCAAATAAACATTGAAAAATATGAACTATAGTTTGTAACATATTATTCAAGTAAATATAATCCAAAATATATCTTGCTATGAAAAATAAAAATGCTTCTAGAAGAAATACGCACTTATAGTAATGAAATTGAGGTGAATAAAGATTCCTTTTAAAGTCATTAAGCATAGAAGATTGGTTCTGTGGATTTAATTAATATTGAGGTATTATAGTTCTTGAAAAATATGTGTAAAGTTTAAAAACATCACAGATAGGGAAAAGACATATACAATACATTTATCTTACTATATATTTATATTCAAAATGCCTTATAAATTAATGAGATTATAAAAAGTTCTTTTAAAATGAAGCAAAGTGCCTGAATAGGCACTAAGGGATTGATAAATGGGCAATAAGACACTGAGAAAAATTAACATCATTCATCAGAAAAATATAAAGCATAGCTACACTGACATGGCCATAAATATCTATAAAAGCAGCAACAAGAAAATACTAAGAATTGAAGACAATGAAAAATGGAATTTTTATGCATTGCTAATTCGTGTATAAATCCTGGATTTTTTGTGAAAAACATTTGCTGTTACACAAGTTAAACATACTGTCCTAGTTTGTTTTTGTGTTGCTGTGATAAACACCATTGACCAAAGGCAGCTTGAGGAAGAAAGGGTTTGTTTGAATTACACATCCTGATAACAATCTATCAATGAGGGAAGACAAGGCAAGAACTCAAGCAAGGCAGAATCTAGAGGCAAGAACTAAAGCAAATATTTTTTTAGGACTGCTACTTATTGGCTTGCTTGATGCCCCTTGGTTTCTTATACAACTCAGGAGATCCTGGTAGGGAGGTATCACCCCAATAGGCTGGGCCCTTATACATCACATATTAACCAAAACCTTTCCCACAGACTTGGCTTCAGACCGATCTCACAGAGACATTTTGACAATTGAATTTTCCTCTTTATTGGAGACTCTAGCTTCTTCCCAGTTGACAAGAAATTAGCCAGCACACATACCTGTAGTAGTAAGTGACTGCATCATTCAGTGAGGAAGATGGGGCATTCTCATATGTGCAAACTCTGCCAGATCTCAGCAGAGAGAACCACTGTCAAGGTCATTGCCATACTCGACAGTAGAGTCCCAATCATCTGAGCCCAGATATTTTTATTGATTCAGAACTCCTCAGGTGCAGATCATTAGCAATCAAACATCCCCTACAGAAATCCAACACCTGCAGACAATACAAAATGTCCAAAACTAGGTAGCTGCTCACCTAACAGTGCACAAAACAATTATTTCATACGTAACTAAAAATAAACTTCTATAACACATACCAACTCTATATACTAGCAATAATGCTTCTGGAAATGTAAGAAAAAATGATCAACATATATTCATATCCATCAGAAGATACGTAAATATTTGTTTTAAGCAGATTTAGCATCAATAAGTAAAATAAAATATAATAATAATCTGGAATAGAATAGATACATAAATTATCATATATTTAACATACATGATAAATGATAAATATATTTAACATATATGATAACATATATGATAAATATAATTAATATATTTAAAGATTTTAAAAAATAGCATTACAATTGAATAATGTTAATTCAAGCCAAAATGATGTTACACTGAAATGACATGTATGGATGTTCATAAAGTCAACACTGATCTATAATGATGGAATTTGGGTCATGGTTATTGCCAAGTGAGAATCATATATATTATCAGAAGTGTGAGATGAGGACATCTGGGATAATAAAAATGCAATTTGGGGGTTGGATGAGTATGAATACCTTGAACATTATTATTTGTAGCTCAAGTATTTAAGAGAATAGCCCAAGGTTTCTTTGCTTTTTTCAAAGTTTATGTCGACATGATCATCTAATACAATTTGACAAAGATAAGAAAGTTCTCAAAAGGTAAACAGAGTAATTTAACTTATATATGAATTAATGTTTTGACCAAATGTTGTTCTGAAGTTAACAAGTACATACAGAAAAAGGTAGAGAGATAAAAATAAACCAAAAATACTGGTTGATGCAAATGATAAGGGCTGAGATGAAGAACTCTCAAATCTTTATCCTTATTTTTTATGTTTCAGTTTTTAAAGGGGATTATGTTAACAGAATGTTTTAAATTAGAAATATTGACTAGTTTCTTAAAGAGTCATTGCAATTTAAAATATGCATGTTTAATCATCATGACAGGGGCTGGAAATTTGGCTTAGCAGTAAATAGTACTAGCTGTTCTTGCAGAGGGCCTGAGTTTAGTTCCCAGTATCACATGATGGCTCACAACTCTATAACTACAGTTCTAGGGAACCCCACACACTCTACAGACTTTCTTTGACACTGCACACATGAAGTGCACTTACATACATGCAATAAGTCCTTGAGTGACAGAATAAGACACTGTGGAAGAACCATAATTACCATCATTACCATTATTACTATCAGTATTGTACATAGAAGAGCACTTGCAATTAATGTATCAAATGTAACAACAACAAAGCATTCATTTTGTCTTTTTATACATGCATGGTCAAAACTTTCCACATAAACAGTTATTTTTTTTACTTGATCGTCTCTGAAAATAAAATTAGATTGCTCCACCCATATAAAAATATATCCTGTGAATTTAAATGTTTTAAAATATTTTTAGGACTTAAGCTTGAAAGAATTTATAAGTCATTCATAACAACACAATATATTTATATGACAAGACGCTTTAAAAGGGAGGGAGGCAAGGATAAGACAAAGATTTAATAAAGGAAGAAGTAAGGTATAATGCAACTTGAACCTATGATGAATTGCTTAGTAACAGCGGAAGATGAAAGTAATACAAGAAAGGAGGTATAACCAGGAAGCAAATAAAACTCTCATTTTGCTCTGTATCCTAGGCTAGCCCTGACAGCAATCAGGTGTGTACCAGCACACTTGGTTTAACATCATCTTTTTTTATGCTAGCACTGGAATATAGAATATAGCACTCATTCAAAAATAATCCCAGAAAATAATCCTTTAAGAAGTATAGACAGCTTGTATGTACACAGAACTGAATAAAAGTTCAATAAGTTGCTCCATAGGAAATTAATTTATAGGGAACTCACTGATGAATGCTATTGATATAGTAGCATGTATTAAACAGATAAGTAGGTTTTAACATAGCAAAACACAGAGAGAAAATAATAAGAGAAGAGTTATAGTAAGAAGAGGTACAATAATTTATATCTATTTAAATGTGGTGAAAAGAGCAAATCAAATACATATATACACATGTTTTAGAAGAATGGGAATTTTTAAGGGTGATTCATTTCTGCTTCTATGTTTTTCTTCCAGTGAGATAATAATTTATGCCTACAGCATGGCAAGCAGTATCTATTTCTTAAGATGGCCACAAGTTCACCTTAAAAGTACAATTTATTAAAAATAAGTAAAAGAAGAATGGAGGGTGCTGGAGAGATGGTTTGGTGATTATGAGCAATAGCTGCCCTTCCAGAGGATCAGAATTTGATTCCCAGCAGCTGCCTAGGGGCTCACAACTGTCTGTAATTCCAGTTGTACTGGAATCCAATGCCCTTTTCTGAGCTTCACAAGCACCATCCATGTACATGGTTCACAGACATACATGCAGACAAAACATCTATACACATATAATACCATTTTTTTTTTAAAAAACAATGCTTAAGAAATACGAAGACATGTATCATATTGATTGATATATATTATTCCATCAATTTTTACACGTATATTTCTACATTGATTTGATTAATTAATTAAAACAAGAAATTAAAGGAAAATGTATAGGGAAAGAAAGCAGAGATACTTGACATACATATGAATATTCACCTAGTTATACAATTACAATTACAAGTTAAACATGCAATTTACATGTAATTGTGATTTATGTTGTAAAACATTTTATTGTATTCAGAATATTCTAGTAACAAAGATTCCCATATTTGCTAACTCACAATATAAAATAAGCTATGGAGACTTCAAACGTCTACATTGTGAGATTGGTTTGAATTCATGTGTGTGTGTATGTGTGCATGTGTGTGTGCATGTGTATCTATTTCAAGCTGTTTTGATTTACATATATAAAATATATTCAAATATATGTTAAATAGCAAAAGAAATCACCCTCATATTATATCTGTGTATAG
This sequence comes from Cricetomys ansorgei, assembly GCA_026225945.1. Classification (NCBI taxonomy): domain Eukaryota; kingdom Metazoa; phylum Chordata; class Mammalia; order Rodentia; family Nesomyidae; genus Cricetomys; species Cricetomys ansorgei. The sequence continues at coordinate 11,882,240 of JAMJFZ010001100.1, read as the reverse complement.
GTAAGCATTTGTCATAACTGTTTTCTTTAGTGGATTAACGAAAATACTTCAACCTGGTTACTTGTGCAGAGTAAGAGATCTGTAAGTAAGGAAATGATACCCTTTATTGATTTATAGATCTAACTATTTTTTAGTATTTGTCATTTTCTTGTAATATTTTCATTATTCAAAGACTTTAAATTTATAAATTCAAAATAGACCACACTATGGAATATAGTTACTAGTATTTAGGAAAGAGAGAACTCAGATCTCCTGTTATCTGGGAACTTTTCCCAAAGCAGTGAAGTCAGCGTATCAAACAGATTCCTACACATTCATTTTCATTGCATAGCACTTCATAACAGACAAGATGTGGAATCAACCAAAGTCCTGTACTGGTAACTTTATTAATTAGATTGAGAAGATACCTAACAAAGGTAACTTAAGGAAGAATTTATTTTGGCTCAGAGTTGGAGGATACAATCTAAGCCATCATGGTAGGAAATGAATGATAGCTGGTATTCACATTTCATCCATATTCAAGAAGGAAATAGCAGTTAGTTTCTCTTCATTGGTGCTAATTTTTTTTTTTAATAATTCCATCTAATGTGTGCCTAGAACACAACTTTAAACTGGCATGTTAGATTTTAGTCTTTGGTAGACAATTCCTTATTGGAATGAGAATGTCTACTCCATGTCATTGTGTATTAGAAGTGTGGAACTTGCTTTACATTGTATCAGGGCTCACTGTCGACAGACTATCTTGAGTCTCAGAAGAGATCTTGGACTTTCAAGCGGTGTTAGAATTATTAAGGGTTTTGGGACATTTGAAGTTGGACTGAATAATTTTACATTATGATTTAACCATGATCTTATTGGGAACAAGAAATGGAAGATTATGTCTTAAAAGTGCTATATCAAGTTGATAAGGGGGTGAGTTGTGATAGTATTCAATTTGACAAGATCTAGAATTATAAAGAGATAAACCTCTGGGCATGCATGCCTGTGAAGGATAATTTTGATCAAGTTAAACCCTGGGCATACCTGTGATGGATTGTGTTGACTAGGTTAATCTCTTGCCATGCCTGTGAAGGATAATCTTACTTAGATTAATTGAAGCAGGAGACTTCAGCACCAACATCCCTTAAATTTGGATCCTGGACTGAGTTAAAAGGAAAACTCTAATTGTACAGTCTCCTTCATTTCTGCCATTTTCCTAACTCTAGATATAATGTGAAAAGCCTCTTCAAGTTCTGCCACCATGACTTCCATTCCATGATTGCTTTTGTCATGGTATTTCATCAGAGCAACAGAAAAGTAACCAAGTGTGTTATCTTTAGTAATATGCTAATAACAAGAAAATATTTTGCAAAGTGAAATAAGCCAGGCATATAAAGACAAAGGCTATATGCCCTATTTCATAGGTAGACTTAAAAAAAAAAAAACAAGAAGTTTATAGTTATTAATTCAGCTTGGTAGTTTCTAAGGTTTGAGAAAATACCTGGAAAAGCAAAGCTGTATTTATCACTGTTCGAACACATGTATTGAAATACCACATTGAACTCCACTAATATGTATTATAAATACCCACTAATTAAAACTATTTATACATTGAAATTTAAGAATATAACCATACATCTATCAAATGTGATTAGAATAATGGAAATCATTCAATAATTAAGAGATAATGGCATAATAATTAGAACTAAATAAGTGAATTGAACATTTAGGGACAAATTAATGAATAAATTTCTAGACCCATGGAACAAAGAAACATGAATACATTTCTTTTTCATGACAATCATATATAACAAGACATACAAAGTTAACATGCCGTGGGTAAATAAAGTACTAACATTAAGCTCAGCTTTGAGGCTCATTGCAGTTTTTATGCATGTGAGTGACCAATTAAGGAAAAAATAAAAGCAATGATGTCTTAGCAATAGTGACACAATTGAATCTCAGAACTACCACTTCCTATCCATACTTCAGATCCAAACTTGGTCAAGACAGAGCCTTCTCAACTGTGCAAAAGAACTAAAACTCACACTAGCTGATGTAAACACTCCCTTCACATTCTTGCATTTGCCTTTACAGTGATTGTCAAAGAACCAACTGGTTATTTTAATGTGTGTAGATTCTGCTATCTTGACAATGTGTGGACTTCATATGTTAATGAGTACTGTAGATTATTTAATTCAATTACAGCTATTTACATTTTATTTTAACTGTAATTATCCCTGGTGGAGACCATGCTCATTTCCATAACGCATTTAAATGTTGTTAAAGCATCAAGAGCAGACCTGACTGAATAGGTCCTGTCAGGTTGACAAAGCTTTCTCAGCCTCTAGACGTGAATGGTACATAAACAAGCCCTTCAAAGAGCGAGCACTTTAAACAGGGCTGGTTGGAGGTTGTGTAACTTTCCTTTATTGAAAGAGCAATTATATCAAGGTTTCTGTAAGGTTCTTTGTCTGGAGAGGGATAGAATAACATTTTTTGTTAATCTTAACATAACATGGAATGTAATTCAAGACAGCAATTTTAGATCCCTACACATCAATATAAAAATATATTATAGTAAAGATCGAATAGTGAGTTAAAATGGTAATAAAACACACACATTCATAAAATTGCTAGTTATCAAAAGGCCATTCTCTGTATTTAGAACTTTTAGTCAGAGAGTTCTGATTGAGGACATTAAAATAAATGATTCGTTACAAATTATGTTTATCACATAATTGCTAGAATTATCAAAACATTCTAACATCGTAAGTTTTCTTCTTGCACTCTAGAAATCTTAACCATTCATTTATGCAGAAGTTATATCTTAGTATGCAATTTATTCTTAAATGATACATTTTGCCATAGTTATCTTCAGTTGTCAGTCAAACGTGCCTGAAAAGAAGGAATTGCCACTACCAGATTGGCCCATGGGCATTGTCTGTGAGACATTTTCTTGATTACAGATTTATGTGGGGATACCTCGCTGTAGGCAGCACTATCGTTAAGCAGGTGGGTTGAGGCTGTAGGTAGATAAACATGAAGCAGCATTCCTTGGTTGTCTCCGCTTCAGTTCCTGTCTCAGGTTGCTGCTCCAAATTCCTGTTTTGACTTCTTCCCATGATGAACTGTAATCTGTCAGCCAAATCAACCCTTACCTCCCACATTGTTTTGATTAATGTTTTTATCACAATGGCAGAGAGCAAAACTAGAATACATTTGGCCTCTAAAACCTATGGTAGAGCATACAATATAAATCTAACTTCTGTTTCATAAAGCTGCATTGCTGTTAGAATACTTTAATTAGCCTTACTTTTAGAAGCTTTCCTTCCATTGCTTGGCAGTGCTTTGTTTAGATGATTCTCAGACTCATTGCTATGTTGTACAAAAAGGGTACATGCACACCTTTGCTTGAGTTATCCTCTTGATACTCCTGATTTCAGTCACCTGTTCTTTAGTTGCTCAACTTTTTTTCTCCTGAAGTCCACTATTTTTATTTTATCTGTTTAGCTTATGCAAATGATTTAGGAATCTCTTTTCTAAAATTGTGTGGTGTTGATTACTCTGCGAATGACTGACTTAAATGTCATTCATACAATAGTATACAGAAATTTTCTATACATAGTAAAGTTACACAAAACAGTAAAACATTTCTGATTTCATATAGATGCTGACAGGGCTACAGGCTATGTTGTGTGCTAAGAAAAGGGTGTACAAAGGTGATACTCAGTGTATTGTTTATATATATAGAAGAATGTGCTATTGCAGATAAATGGCCAGCCCATTGAATGCCAAGAGCTTCCATTGTCAATTCTGTCTTCAATATCATAGATTTGGCACGCTGCAGTTTTCATAAGAGATTAAGAAGCACTACCCAATTTCCATTTCTCACTATGTGTGACCAAGTCCTCTATCTACACTTCTCCTGAACTAAAAATCTAGTTATTCAGGGTTGGTGTGCATATCCACCAAAGTTTCAGTTAAAAAATGACCATTTTCTTGTACATTCTCCCTGCAGAATTCCTTGACTGATTTAATGATAGACATATTGGTAAGCAAGATGCTTGGCCTTCTGGTGAAGATAGCTTTAAAGTTTCTTTCACAAACCATAATATTTAATCAAAACATGCAAAAGTAATAACTAGTAACTGCATATATTTAAGGGGTGCATATGTGATGTTTTTATTTATGCATACATTATGAAAAATTCAACCTAGTTAAATCCATCACTAATATAACATGCTTTTATCATAAGGATATTAAAACCTACACTTAAGCAATTTAGAAGGATGCATTATTATTAAGTATGTTTATCATGTAGTGGTACAATGTATTTATCCCTTCATACTTTTTTGAAACTTGTTATATTTTTAAGAGGAAGATACCACCCCAGTTTCATGAACTAGCAGTGTGGATAACAGCTGATAGGTTTCAGGAAGTAATTAGATCGTGAGAACTTTCCCTTCAAGAATGCATTAATCCATTGATAGACTCTATATTTCAATCAACTATTGATAGGTGGGAGAGCAGTGGAATGTTAGAGAAAGTAGGACAATGACTTCAGCTTTGGGAGTTGTAACTTTTTGGCCATTTCTTGTTTCTGTTCTCTCCACTTCCTGTCTGCCATGATGTGAGAAACCTCTGCCTCATGTATCCACTGTCATAATGTTCCCCTTACCAGAGACACAGAAATCAACAAAGCAGAGAACAATAGGAGAATGCTTTCCATAGTAAGTTGCTTATGTTAAATATTTTTCACAGTGACACAAAACTTAACATGCAGACATCAATCAATATGTTCCTTTCTATTTCCTCTTATTTAAAACAACATGATGAAGGAAAGAAAGAATGAAAGAACAAAAGGAAGGAAGGAAAGAAGGAAGGAAGAAGAGGAAAAAAAGAGGAGAGGAGAAGAGAGGAGAGAATAGAAGAAAAGAGGAGAGGAGAAGAGAAGAGAGAATAGAAGAGGAGAAGAGAGGAGAGGACAGAAGAGGAGAGGAGAGGAGAGGAGAGAAGAGGAGAGGAGAGGAGAAGAGAAATTAGGCAACATATGAACTAGAAGAGCACACACATAGTTGGCCAGCACAGGAAAACTATTCAACTAATTTTAAAATTATATGACACACATATAACTAACCATGATTGTACCATTAATTGGATTATTTAAGTCTTATTATATTGACAATATATAACAGCAAAAATTTTAAAATTCAATAACAATGTAAGATATGATATTAAGACACCAAATTTCTTTCACACTATTTTCAAAATCTCCATATTTCTAATAACTTTCTACTCTCTGTTTCTGTGACTTTAACTAGTTTAGATTCTTCATGTGTCTTGCATATAGTCTCCTTAACATAAATTTAATTAAAAGAGCAAAATTTCTCTCTTAAGCTGAATAAGAATTCAAAAGCATGGCCAATTCCATCTTTAATTAGCTCTTCAGAGTGCATGTTCTGTTTTCTCTGAACCTCTAAACCTTGATGAATTTTAAAATATTTTAAAAAATTATTCTTTTTCCATACAATATCAGTTGGAGTTGCTGTATTTTTTTTACTTTATATTACAAAACACTAACAACAACACAGAAATTTAATTATAACTGCTTTATGACAGGGCTTGTTCCATCCATTTTCACATGATTTTTGTCTCGCTTATTGAGCATGTATGTTGTGTGTGTGTGTGTGTGTGTGTGTGTGTGTGTGTGTGTATAGATATTTATAGTTTTATTGCCATGTATATGCACACAGAGCCCATAGAAGGGCATTGGGTGTATTCTCTAGCATGTGCCTTCCTGTATTTTAAATTATATATACATATATATATATATATTAATATATATGTAAGTATACATGTACACATACACACATATCCATACATACATACAATCATATGTTTAGTTGCTTTACAAAATGGATTTCCGTTTGTGTTCTTTATATATTTTGTTAAGATACCATCTTTCACTGAACCTGAATATTGCTATTTTGGCTAGATTGGATGGCCAAAGATTCTGCCTGTCTTTAGACGCCAGCAGTAGACACAATCAGCCAGGTCTAGTTTTCAAGTAGGTGCTGGCCATTTAGTCTCACGTCATCTTACTTTCTTGACATGTACTCTTATCCATTTCGTCATATCTCCAGGAACAGTCTCCTGTCTTTTAAAATTAGAATTCTAGAGCTAGTGAGTTGGTAGAGCAATAAAAATGCTTACACAGCTTGAAAACCTGAGTTCAATCTTTAGATCTCCCAGTAGAGAAAATAACTGCTTCTTGAGAGTTGTTGTATAACCTCCACTGACACATTGTGCATATATGTACACACTGGTAATACATAAAATGAAACTTAAAATTTGAATGTTGTTATCAATTGTATTCTACATTTTTATGTATATTAATGTTGACACTAATGCAGTGAAATAGATATCACTACTAATGAAATTATGTTTTCTTCTCAATTTGTACTGATAAGAAGCAGTGAAACTAAGGTTTGGCCAAGATTAGACAGTCTCTGGTGCTTGTGCCATTTGCCATTTCCTGTACCTAAGATAAATATTTGGATTGCCAAATTTCATTACAGCATTTTTAAATTTCAGACATAAAAGGTACAAATAAAGCACAGAAGAAAATGGCTACCCTCAGATGTTTATAAACATATAACCATTTCTGGACCTTTCTGCTGGGTAACCTTGACTTTGTGTAAACAACCAGGAACTGCTTGCTACTTTTGTGCTTCCCAGGAGTTCTTTTTGAGGCTTTGAGGAGAATAAGCACATGATTCAATTTCCTGAGCTTTACCTCAAACTCCCTCTCTGCAAGGCTTAGCAAAAGTGGACCTCCCTGCTGCTCTGACAAGTCACAGGTTCAACGCTGAAATCCACAATTGTAATAAATATCTGATCAAAAGAATCTAATTTGAATCCTAAGAGGACATTAAAGTTAACCCATTTTGCTATAAATTATTTAATTAGTTATTGCTGATTCTAATAGGGATACAGAAGACATGCTACCCCAGAATTCTGGTTTTAAATTCTCTTTTGGTTTCATTCTCCTTACAAAGTGAGTTTTTCTGTGATGTTTTGTGAAGGAGCAGCTATGAGAGATCCTTTGCATATTGCAGCAACGAAAGAGAAAATGTGTGATAAACTGCATTACCTCTTTGCACTTGTTTAATGTCTACCCTTCCAAAATATCTTTGAGTGCACAAATGAGTGCTTGATTCTGCTTTTAGGAAATTGACAGCCTGCAACTTAATACAGCTTCGTTATCAGCTGATTAACGCTGATGAAAGAGTTGGCACTTCCTGGCAAGCTGATTAGCTAATAAGAGGAAGAAATGAGTATAAATGATGAACCACAGTGATCCCGTGATGGAACACAGCTTTTGGGTGTACTGTATGTATGATCTACAACAAACTAGGAAATACACATAATTGGTTAAAAATAAATATTTTTGATATTTCTGAAGTTTATTCATAAAAAACATACTAAACAATTTCTACTTGTAATACTAACCAAAATTAACAGAGCACATCTGAAAATTAATGTAGATAATAAAATCAAGAAAATGCTTGTCTTTAATTTTAATCACACAAAGAAAATATCTATAACATATAAAAAAGAAAGCTCAGAATACTCTGTGGGTAAGAATAAACACAAAGTATTAGTACTTATTTTTGTTTTTTCAATAAATACCTTGTCTAAACAATACAAGGGAGGGAAGTTTTATCTTGTTCCAGGTTTCCAATCCTCTAGTCCATCATAGCTGTCTGGGTTACTTTGAGTCTGAGGTGAACATGAGAACAGTGTGAACCTGTGCAGGGGGAGACTGTATTGTTTTATGGTAGGTAGGAAGCAGAGAAAACAGAAGGAAACCTGGGAGGCAGGCATTCTATGTCTGCTCTATCCTGTTCCTTCCCTTGCAAAGTATTTGGTAGTAATCTCTTTAGAAATGATGGTTTTCTCAGCCCTGAATTTATACTTTCTAAACAAAATTTCAAGTTTTTAGTCCTCTGAATTTTGCGTCTAATTCTCATTATTAACCTAGATTGAAGAAGCCAGTGATACCCATGTGACAGTCTGAATGCTGGGCTACGTTAAACTTGCCTGCACCTGATTACTTAGGCCACATTTACTTTTAAATCAAGTATGAGAATATGGACAAATTTAGATGAGATTGTTGCCAGAATGTGGTGTGAACGGCCTCCAATACAACAGCGTCTCCATGCCCATCTGAAACCTTGTGGGCACATTTTTTTAATGTCCAAAGTCCTATCGGCATAATAGCTACCTGCGCTCCTACCAGAATGACACATTAAGTTATGCGCATAAAATTCTGTATGTTTGTTTACATGTCCAAACTATTACAAATTCTTTCCACAAACCAGGTCCCAAGACTTCTGAACAACATGGTTAGGCTGTCATAGCACTACTAAATACCAAGTTCCTGTTATTTGACCTTCTTTTGCTGAGACAAAATACTGAGCAACACAACTCAAAGTATTCACTTTGGGTTTTTATGATTTCAGAGCTTTCAGTCCAGATACATTAGCAGTGGTGATTCTGGGACCATATTAAGGCAAAACACCATTACAATGAAATGTGTGGTGAAGCCTACTCACATCATGGATGGCAGGATACAGGAAAAGCCTGGGGCAAGATAATATTCAAAGATATGCTTTCTCAGGGACTTACCTCTTCTAAGTAAACCCCAAGCCCTGCTATAAATCTGCTTTCAGAAACAGCACCAGCAGCCCAGGATCCAAACTCCAACGTTTGAACATTTTCAATACTGAATATGAACATCAGGTATCTTATATCTAAACTATAATAGTCATACTAAAACCAGACACGTGCTATGCTGAGACAAAAATGATTTCTAGCAAGTAAAGGGTATGACTATATGCTCCAAAAATGCCCAAGACTTTTAGAACAAGGCAATTATTTTTCATAGAAACTAAAAATTTATTCTCATCTTGAATAACTGAAATTCTATTATTTCATTGCTGTTCAGTAGATTAAAACATTGAAGAAGTGATAAGAAATTCTTTCCTATCAGTCACAGTTGGAAGAAACATGATTCTTCAACATCTAATATGATATTCCATTTTTATTTAATTTTATAATTTAGTAAAAGTTGTTTTTAGTTAGAAAAGTCACATGTCCATTCTTATCACCAAACCCACTATTTTGGTGTTACTGCACCCTGTGAGCTGTAATGTCTAAGCACTGATTTATTAATAACATGAAATAGATGGCTTGTCACACTAGTAAAGTCCATCTGATTACTTATTCATATGTTGTATTTTATTATTACTGAATTGTCCATTTGTCAGCTTTTTCTCTGTTTTTATTAATGAATGAAATTATATTAATTAATGAATTATATTTATTATGAAAGTTTTTGCTAATTCTAATATTTAGGTCAACCCCTTTGTTCATAATTCTTGCTATTTTGTTTGTTTGTTTGAGACAGAGTCTCTCACTGTGTAGTTGGACTGGGCTAGAACTCACTTTGTAAACCAAGAGGGCTTTAAACTCACATGCACCACACCTGCCTCTGCCTCTGCTTCTTGTATTTTATCTCTAGATTAACAGCCAAATTTCCCAGCTATGTCTTTTTTAAAATTGTTCTTTATTGTGTAGTAAAATCTGAGTTATCTTACTCTAAAATAGAAGTTGAATATCCTTCTTAGAAATACCATAGAGTATTATATATGTGAGGAGCACATTTTGTCAGACATAATTGTGCCCCACAGTGTGAGAGGAGAGCTATCATGGCAATATCCAAGTATTGTACCATAGTTTTGTTCCCTGAGAGCTCCTGACCAAAACTGGTAGTTGTACTATAGGCTGGATGTCAGCTTAAGCCTTTGCAGTGTGTAGTGCTGTATTCTAAGAGTTAAATTTCAAGGGCTTAATCTTACTCTTGTCAAAGTTTGGCTCTAGGTTCCTTTAGACCAGCTCCTTGTCAGTTGTTTGGTTTTAGATTTTTTTAAGAGCTAATGAGTAGTCACAGAGCATGGGTTTGCTAGCCAGAATTTTTGTCACTGGAATAAATGTGTAAGAATACTGTTTTCAAGAAGAAAAGATTGGCTTTAGCTCATGGTTTTAGGGGTGTCTGTTTGAGTTGGTGGCAACATTGATTTCAGGCTTGTGGTGAAGGTCATCATGGAGCAAGGCTGTACACTATATGTGGCAAACAGGAATACTGGGTAAGACACATCTTGCAAAGATCTGTCCACAGTGACCTGCTTTCCAGCCAGGCCCCATGCCTTAATAGCACATTGATTAAGTAGCATCTTCTTAATCCAATCGTTTTTTCCTTTTCCATCTGTGTGAATGTTGTATCTGTATCACAACCCATGAGAGCTTGGTGTTTACTATGCCCTTTCACTTCAGCTAAGTCCAGCGGTCCAGATGTGTGTGAACTCATAAACTACTCTATGCCCACCTTCTGTGTGTACAGAGACTTGAGCAGAGACCTCTGGACAATTTACCAAAGAGGGCAGGGTTTTTCTTTCCTAGAAGCCATGGTACCCTGAAAAACCAATACTATTTTTCATCCAGTGTCAAAATTGCTAATTTTTGCTTTTATTCTACCTTTCCTACTGTAATTAGGGTGAAAAAAAAAATCTAAAGAATAAAATTGGTGAGAGTTCCAATCGACACATGTGTTTCCCATCTGCCAGAAAGCAGGGTCCTAAAATTTTCACTTCTCAAGGCTGGATGCAGTTTTTGATTAGCACTGTTCTTTTCATAAGTGTTTATCATGGCAGTGAAATCTGATGCTAGCTACACCATCATAACAAAATCCAAATGCCAGTGCCAAAGGAAAATTATACCAGTTCCAGATGTTGCCACCTTCTAATTAGAGAGGATTATTGCATCTTAGCTGAGCAGTTGATTGCCTTAATCCAATTAGCTACTGAGCTGAATTCTCTCAGAATTGGAATTTATAATGTCTTGGTGCAAGTCTAGATTCAACGTATTAAAAAAAAAAAAAAAACAGGTAAGCATTTTTGCATGATAATTAGCTGACTTCACCAAAATTGCATCGTCAATTAGGAGCTAGACTCTATATAATTTCTTCAGAGTACAGTGAGATTTTTGGAAGGAATTTATTTTTAAAATACCTACTTAAAAAAACTAAAATGAAAAGAAGAGAAAAGAAAAGAAAAAAGAAAAAGAATTCTCAAAACCACTTTTTTGGCATTTTCAGCTTTGGTGGAACATAGATACAATTTTTTTTATACAATTTTGTTCAAGTCAGTGTCATTTTGTTATTACATTATTTCAGAATATTATGGGATTTCTCATAGCCAAGACATTAACTCCAATCCTACACTTGATTGCCTGATTTGGAACTAACAATTGCCTTTGTCATGTTTGTTACAAGTCTTTGCACATGTAGCAATTTAAATTTATATTTAAATAAATTTACATTTTTATATATTTAAATATGTGATAATAAATATTTATTATATATATTTATTTACAAAAATAAATAAATAAATAACATAAATAAATAAATAAATAAATAAAATAACCCCCCTTTTCCTACATCACCATTTAAACATTTAACTTGAATTATCTCTCCATACTTTCATGTCACTTTTTAAGCTTTTTCCCGGTGTTTCATTTCTCCATTTTCCACCCTACCCTTTCTTTTCTTGAACATTTCTGCCCCAGTATTTCAGAAAAGATATCAATGTATCCCTATTTGTGGATGCTGGGTGCTATATTCTATGGATGCAACCCTAAAGACTCCACAAAAGTAAAATCTTATACCTGATAAATATTTTCAGCAAAGAGGCAAGTTACAAATTACACAAATCATGAAATTTCATATACACTAATGATAAACAGGTTGAAACCAAACACACACTCCCACTCACAATACCCAAAATAAAATATAACACCTGGGACTGAGCCTTAACAATAAAAACAAAGGCCTCTACAATGAAAGGAAGACACTGAAAAATGAAGAGATCAGCCATATTCCTGGATTGGAAGAAATGGTCTTGTGAAAATGGCCATGCTACCAAAGTAAGGTACAGATTCAGTGTAATCCTAATCAAAGTCTCTGGGCACAAAATTTCTTCACAGAAATTGTAAAAAAAATCTCAAAAAAGTATATAAAGGCACCACACACACACACACACATACACACAAAATCCAAGGAAAACCAAAACCTTGAAGAAAAATAATACTGCAAGAGATATCATCATATATGTTTTAAAATTATATCCCAGACCCACAGTACTACCAACAGCATGGTACTGGCACTAAATCAAACACATATATTAAGGAGGTATAAGTGAGGAACAGGTTATTAGAATATGCAAATAAATTTACCTGGATTTGACAAAAGTGCTCCCAAAAGTATACACTAAAGAAAAGAGCATCTTCAAAAAACTTTGGGAAACCTGTTCTTTAACATACAGAAAAGTTAAACTTGGCCCTATCTTTCACATTCTCAAAACTCAACTCCAAATAAATCAAGAACCTCAGTACAAGATCTGATATTCTGAAATCAATCACTGTAGGATAAGATAAGGAGTAAATTTCAATTTATAGGCATATGTATAGACTTTCTTGATAGGACCTCCAAACGAGAAATAAGAACAACAATAGCCCTGGAGGATACCATGAAACTAGACTTCTACACAACAAATGAAACTGTTATTTGAGTGAAGAGGCAGTCACAGAATGATAGGAATTTTTTTCCAACTATACATCTGACATAGGATTAGTGTGCAGAATATATGAATACCTCAAAATTCTAAACATGAAGAAAGCAACCAAAAATATGGGCCTTAGAAATGAGCAAAAGTTCTCAAAATAAGAAATACAAGTGACTAGTAAACACTGTAAAATCTTTTCAAAATTCTTAGATATCAGTAAAATGCAGATTAGAGCCACTCTAAAATTCTAGCCCTCATCCCAGTTAAAATGGCAATGATAAGGCATCCAGGAATACTATGACTATGAAGGAAGAGGCACCCCTATGTACTGTTGGTGGAAATGTAAACTAGTACAGTGTGTAGTCATAGATTCAGGGTAAAAGATAAAACTAGTTTATTCTTTTGTCTAATTAAATCACCATTTCTAGCCTGGAGTCCAGAAACTATCTGGACTCCTTACAATCTACTCTTAAGCCTTTAACTGGTAGGCTTCAGTCTTCATACAATCTAGAGCATTTAAACTATTTAAATTGCTAGCCTAGACCTAAAAGGTTTCAGCCTTAGTCATCTAAGACTTACTGCTGACTGTGCCACTCTAACTATCTCCTTCTGAACCCTCATTCTTCTCTTTCAACTCACTCTCTATTCAGGTCTTCTGTGAGCACTGATGTGTGCTTGTGTCTCTCCCTGAGTGCTCTCTCTTCTCTCTTCTCTCTTCCCTCTTCTGTCTTCCATCTTCTCTCTCTCTTCCTCTCTCCCTCTCTCCCTCTCCCTCTCCCCCCCCCATCTCTCTCATTCTGCTCCATCCTGACTCTGTAACTGATGGCTTCAACTGACTCTTCTTACTGACTCTTCAACTGATTTCTATAACTGAGTCTTCAATTTACTTTGTTAACTTCTCCTCAACTGACTCCTCAGCCTGCTTCTCAACTGACTCTTTTATTGGCTGACTCAACTGACCTGTAACTCCTATGTAACTCTCTTTAATTGAGCTGAGAGCCTGTCTTTTCTTGTGAGAGTTGGATTTGTCCTTATTCTGTTAACTCTCCCTCTGATTAATCACTTTGTCTGCCATTCATTCTTACTCATCTCAGATGTCACTTCCTATGTGACACTGACTCTTTCTGAGTTCTGCTTCCTGTGTCTGCTTCCATTGTTTTTTCTAGTGATTAAAGACATAGATCACCACTGCCTTCTGAATATGGGTATTAAAGTTATTTGCTATCGCTGCTTTCTGAATACTGGATTAAAGCTGAGTCTACATTCCCATCCAGACTATACAGGCCTCTGAATTTAGCTTCTGGACTGTAGAACTTAGATTTCACACAAGGCTATTCCTCTACAACAGCCACCTTGGGAATCAGTCTAGACATTTCTCAGAAAATTAAAAATGGAACTACCATATGACCCAGCTAAACCACTCTTGGACATACACCCAAAGGACTTTTTATCCTTCTACAGCGATACCTGCACATCCATGCTCTCTGTTGCTACACTCGCAATAGTTAAGAAATAGAAACAATCTGAATGTCTACCAACTGATGAATAAATAAGGAAAATCTGATTCACCTTTACAGCTGAATATTCAACTGTAAGAAAAAATGAAATTTTGACGTAAGTGGATGGAACTTGAAAAATTATACTAAGTGACATCATCCAGGCTCAGAAAAATGTCATCTACTTTCCCTAATATGTGGAACATAGCTTTGAATCATTCTTTTTCTTTTTTTAATTTGGAGTAAATGTGGAAATCCACATAAATAGAAATGGGTCATTGGGGATAGACACATTAAAGGAAGAGTGATAAGTGGTGATTTGTAATATTTAAATATTTAAAACACTATTTGAAGATGTCCATAAGTATAGAAAGCACAGCTCTTTTTTAATCAAGAAAGAAAATGTTAACTTTGGAGCAAGTTTATCATTTGGAGTTGTTGTAGAAGGAAAGGCCTCTGAAATTAATACAGACGGCTTAAGTTATTTCATCATAGCAGCCAATTTGATGTCACCTAAGATGTACATTGTGGAGATACTTCACCCTATCATAGCTCTTCAGCTATCAAGCAATTAACTTCAAATTTTGCTGAAAAGGTTTTTTTGTTTGTTTGTTTGTTTATTTCATTGTTTGAGGATCTGGAAGAAAACATCACTCTCTTTAGTTGCTCAGATAAATAAAATACAGTATTTAAGGGCAACCAAAAAATAAATAAATAAAATAATGACTATCATTATTTTCCTAGTTATGTGTACAGAAACTAAGAAATATTAATTTAAAATAGACTAGTAAAAGGAAAGAAATAAGTCTGGACTTATAATGTTTTAAATATACTGTTGATCTTTTTAAAAAGTCTTTATTAAAGTACCAAACTAAAACAAAAACAAAAAAAGGGAAGAAAACAAAACTAGCAAAGAGCAGTAAATCAGTGAAAATCAATGGCCAATAGAGCACAAAGCCATGGGTAAAGCAGATAAAAGTCACACAAAAGTCTAAATATTTAACTCAATTTAGAGAGTATGAAAGCATAGAAGTCTAAAGTTGGTTAGGGAAAAAACATTCCAATACCTCCATTTGATATGGATATTTTGACAAATTCTATTAGCTTTGTAATTTAGCATCCAAACATCTGAGTTTTGAATTACACATTCTAAATTTTATTTGATGAATTTATATGGAAGATAAATTAACATTCTTTCCAAAATATTTTAGGTTCGTAAGATCATAAACATATGTGCTTGCCATATTATGCTGATAACTATGTTCTTTTTAAAGGACCTGCTCTAGCGAACCCTGAGCAAGTTCAGAACTTTTTGTTGCAGAACTTTTTCTCAGAGATACCACTCTTATGCACTGTTATATATACTAGAGTACCTCCAGGAATCAGGAAAGTAAAAAGGGACCTTGAGGAAACAGAAAAGTGACTCTAGAGAAGGGGATAATAGGAGAAAAGTGCTGTGAATAGGGAAACTAGAAAAATGGTGTGGTGTGTGTGTGTGTGTGTGTGTGTGTGTGTGTTTAGGGGTTTAACAGGAAGTGAGAAAGGGAAATAAATACAGAGAGTGGGAAAAGGAGGTGGAATAAATAAAACTAAAGAATTTAGAAAAAGCCATACAGAAACATTTTATGCTTACTTAAAATTCATATAATATAAACATAAAATTAATGATTTTCTGCCACTCAAGAGGTAATGATTTTCCCAAACCATAGACTATTTAACATCATTACTCTTGATATTAAGGATCATGAAAATGATATTTAATATTTTAGCCATATGCAAGGGGGTGGTATAACTGGGTCATGGTAGATCTATTTGACCCTTTTGATCATCTTCCACATTGATTTACGGAGTAGTTGTACCGGTTTGCAATCCTAGCCACTGAATGAGTGATTAAATACCTAACAAAAGCTCCATTGCCAGGCATGGGAAATCTTCCTTTGAATTGCTGGTCAAGGTAATCTAAGAGAGTACTAACATAGTATGGACTATTGCTGTTGTCATTGGCTGCCTCCTGAACTTGAAGGTAAGACTCTATTGTTGAAGACACCATACTCTTTGGACAATGAACTTAGAGGAATCAAGGTGGAAATGACCAGGAAGTTTCTCTCCCTGAAAACTAGCTCTCAGAGTATCTGAAGATACCATGCAAGCTGCCATGAGAGAAAAGCAATCAATAGTCACACTCAGCTATAAAGCAGAAAAACTATAGCAATGCCCAAAATGACAAGATATCCCTAAGGATGCAATAGAAGCATATGTATCTGGTGAAGGGTTGTAACAAACATCTGTCTAATTGGAATTATAATAGGAGGAAACTCACACACAGTATGATAAACCTAGCCAACTACCAGTAGCTGATGAGTTCATGGACCCTAGAGGAGAATCTACTGCTGCTACTTTCCTAAGCCAGTAAAATTTCTAACAAAATTCTAATTACTTATACTCTCACATGAGCAGAGATGCTGCACTTACCAAAAAGCTTCTTTTTGCTGCAGATGGAGACCATCAAAGAAATCTACCACTGGTAAAAATACTGAGAACAGCTGATGCTGGGGTATCTAACACCGACTGATACATCTACAGTACAATCTCTACACCAAAGCTTATAGAACATCACCCAGGAAAGGACAGAAAGATTGTAAAGAGCAAGGGACAAAGACATCATTTGTGAGAGAATGTGTCCTACATATGACAGCTAAGCTGAATTCATGATTCCCAAAATATGGTCACCTCGACAATGCCTGTACAATGACATCGGTTGATATGCCAACATGAATGGAAGAAATCTCACAATGTTCTATCACTAGATGAAGAACCACAGGTAATCAATAGCTTCTGAGAGGGGGAGAATCAATCTTCTTTAGGCATAAGCCTCCTGATAGCTATCCAATCCCAAGTTGTCAGCCCATTTAGTGAGTAACACTAAATGGAATCTACAGACTGTATGAATAAAATATTATAGAAAAGGTCATGGATTTGAAAGGGAAGGAGCTAGAGGAGTAGAAATGGTGTAGATATTGTACTCACTTACGAAATCTTCAAAAAACTTCAAATAAAAAGAATTATGTTATGAGATTATTTTATTTCAAAATCTTAAACACTGGCTTATAGTAAATTCATGAATGGATATTTGTCAGTTGCCGGGTATTTCAGGTATTTTAATCTTGAGGGAAGGACTAAGCAACAACTAATTACCTCTTCATAAGTTTCAAGTGACAAACCAAACTTCAAACTCACCCAAATACACCTTGGGGAACTAATTAGTTTATTAAAGTTACTTCCAGGACATGGGTGATGAGTTACAGCAGGAGTGTCGTCAAGTGAGCTTAAAGCAGCTTCATTGGAAGGTCTGCACCTGGTGTGGATAATGGCTTCCCAATGACTGTCACATGGAACTCTAGTCTCATACCCGCCCCCCTCAGACCTGTATACTATAGTCCTTCCTACTGGCATGAAGAGCACTTGCAATTAGGGTAGACATGAATGCCACTTGCAAATAGGATAGGTTGGCTCTGAGGAGTGGACAGACACTCAAATGAGGGTCCTATAATCCTCTCTGCTCTCCTTCAGTGAGGGAATGGTGTAAGCCCAGCTGTGATGATCTTTTGTAAATACTCCCAGTCACCCCCTCACTTGCTGAAGACAGCAGCAGTTTGGATTGGAGGATAGTTCTCAACAATACAAAGTATTTTTCTTTACCTCATTAATGTCTCAAGATATATATTCTAAAATAATTATTAGTTTTGAAACTACATTTGCTCTTTGAAAATTTCAGCTAAGATTTTTAATTTGATGTGATAATTAAGAGAGCTTTTAAAGCACAACAAGCAGACATTATGCAGAGGGAGAGTCTAAATTGGAGGTCTCCATCTGGTCCTTCCTCTCTGAACTTGTAGAACACCATGGAAGAGGGAAAAGAAAGACTGTAGGAATCACAGGGGATCAAGGACACCAGGAGAACATGGTTCACTGAATTAACCAAGCAGGGCTCATATGTGCTCTCAGAGACTAAAGTGGCAAGCACAGAGCATACAGGAGTCTGCTCCAGGTCCTCTGCATATATGCTATGGCTGTTAGCTTGGTGTTTTGTGGTACTCATAACAGTGGGAGTAGGTGTGTCTCTGACTCTTTTGCTTGCTGTTGGGACTATTTTCTTCCTACAGGATTGCTTCATTCAGCCTAGATATGAGGGCTTGTTGCCTGGTCTTTTGTATCTTATTTTGTTGTGTCTTGGTGTTGTCTCTTGGAGGGCTGTTCTTTTCTGAAGGGAAACAAGGAAGGGAGTGGATCTGAGACTGAGAGGAGGTGGGGGAGAACTGGAAGGAGTGGTGGGAAGGGAAACTGTTGTCCGGAAAGATTGTATGAAAAAAAAAATCTATTTTCATTTAAAAGAAAAGGAGAAAAAGCACATAAGAGAAAAATCATAGTCAGAAAATAATTATTATTTATAGCTTGCTTTTAACAAAAATCAATGAATATATTTTCTATTTTTCATTAGTTAATAAAGATTACTTATATCATAAAATATATACATCTTTCTTGAAAAAGATATATTTTTAAAACTAACCTTTTTAATTTTAGCACATATTTCTGTTTTTTAAATAAGAAATTATTTTTTATCGCTAAAACTTCAATAATAGGTGTTTTCAAACATCTCTGACTTCCATTTAAATCCTTTCATAAGAAAATGTTAATGATACTCCAATTTAGTATCAAAAATATATCTCTTACATTTAAATATGCTCTAAAAAATAAAAAATTTTAAATATTGCTAATATTTTCCCATATATTTAAAATCTCTAGTCAGTTACTCTGCTATATTAAAAGGTCCATTTCATTACTTAGGCAAGGAGAATATTCTAGGTTTTCAAGCTCTAATAACTGCTTTTCATTCTGTTATCAATTGCTGTTTCATTACTAGTGGTAAAAAGACATTATTTCCTGCAAGAATAATTATTTGGAAGCAAATGTTATGCCAGACATATCTGAACAACTTAGCACTTGCAGGTAAATCACACTTAGGTTCATGTCTAAAGAATGACTTTTACCTCCACATAAACTGAATTCTTTCTACATACAAACCAGCCTGCCATTATTTGGTACCTGCAGTGTTTTGATAGAAAAATGGAACAGCCATAGAACTGAATCAGAAACCTTCTTCCATATAGTTTTGTACTCTCTGGATAATCATAGACTCAATATTCACATTGAGAATTTTAATCATCCCATGATAATGTTATTGGGCAATATAATCAAAGCTATTCATGTTAACCAACAATTTGTTTTTGTTTTTAATCTTACTGGGAATAATGTTCTGTTACAAAGGTTAGAAAAGAACTGAGTTTTCTGAAGCACACAACAAAATACTCCAAACAGATGCCTGTAGTTTATGTAAACAGTCAACATCAATGAGCAGGTTTCCTTTTAAAAAAACTGTGCTGTCTCATTTTATACTAATTTGACACAAGCCAGAGTCATTTCCAAAGTGGTAATCACAATTAAGACAATGCCCTAACAAGATTGGCCTGTGCGCAAACCTAATGTGCATTTTTTTTGTTGATGACTGGTTTGGAAGGGCCCAGCTCACTGGGTATGGTACCACTCCAAGTTGGCAGTCCTGGGTGCTATAAGAAAGTAGACTGAAAAAGCCGTGAAGAGCAAGCTAATAAGTTGTGTTCCTCCTGTGGTCTCGGCATCAATTCCTGCATCCAGGTTCCTGCCTTGAGTTATTACACTGAACTCCCTCATTATGACTGGGACATGTAAACTGAAATAAACCCTTTCTTTCCGCAATTGATTTTGGTCATGGTATTTTTATTACATCAATAGAAACCTTAACTAAAACAGGAACTGATGTACAAGTCTTGAAACTTCTCATTCAAGAAGCCAAGGACCTTTTAAAATATGATGCAAGATTCAGAAAACAAGGATAAATTCCCAAGAACAAATTAGCTCGTCTAATTATATATAGCATTTATCCTCATTTTAACATATGCTAACTGATGTCGAGCTTCAACAGAACCCTTAATTAAAAAAAAAACAAAAACCTGTGAAGGAATGTATGTGTAATGTAATTGTCTATAGAGTTATCAGATTGATGGAGAATGTACTAAGGAATAAAATTCTTATCCAATGGACTGGCAATGTTGGGTAAAAGCTCTTGGTCTTAGCTCCTGGCATTTTTACCTAGATGAAGTGTGAGCTTGTTCAAACATTGATTACTCTGTAGCATATCCATGTACAAAACTATGCTTTCTGACATCAAGTTGAAAGACAAATCTATTATAAACAGATATGTCACAAAAATGTTTCTGACAAGTAATGTTCAACACTGAATGAAAAAAGCAATGGCGGTCATCAGATAGTCGGAAGGGAGAAGTCAAAATATCTAGAAGATGCACAATATATATTCTTAGCGCCATACTGCCTAGTGCTTCAGTGAGTTAGTGGTTGGTCAGGGTGGAGAGGACTTCAGAAGGGCTGGTCCAGACTCCTAAAACTCTGTGTAATAATGCATCTCTCCTATCTCCTGCTGCCATGTGGGTGACTCAAGATTTTAAATTAATTGGAGCTTGCTTTAGGATTTTGAATACTCTAGGGATGGATTATAAGTTATACTGTATGAATTATTTTAGAAGGCTACAGCTGTGGCAGTATCTTAGTTGTGTAGCATGTACAAAGCCATAGGTTCAATCCAAAGCACTGCAAAATACACAAGTAAATGAGAAAACAAATACTGAAAAGGATGTCTTATTTTTTTTTATAAAGATGAGAAAATGGATGCAGATTGAAATCATAGTATTGGTAAGCAAACTACCTGTAATATATTCAAAGTCTATGGTATACATAACTTAATCTGTGACATAAAATAGCAGTTTTTTGTTTGTTTGTTTGTTGTTTGTGTGTTTTCAGCTTAATATTTATCAGAAAATGATTCAGGATTTAAAGCTATATAATTTGATCTCCTTTCAGAACATCGGAGGAACTCACCATTAATACCTCTGCTTCTTATTTGGACCAATATTGCTACATAGCCTTGACCAGTATCTTAAAATAATGACGGTATAGTTGAAACCACATTTTTTGTCAATTTTTTAATAATCTTTTCCTGAAACAGAGAACAAATTCATAGTTTTCCAAACCATAGTAATTCTGGCTGTTATAATTAATTATGCTTTAGTTTTATTGCTTAAGAGCAGTATAAAATTTGTGAATGTGCGACATTAACATGCTTATCATAGATACTATGAATTTAAATATTGCAACCTGAATCAATTGTGTTTTGATATAGTTGTGTTGTCAACAAATTTATTCACATCAAATAGTTTTTAATTTGTTGAACTATGTACTTGATAATATTTACCTCATATTAAAAGACAAAAGGATTTCTGTTTTGTTAATAATAGTCATCAATTTTTCAAAAGTATAGTTCTTACTGATGCTAATAGTAAAAGAGCACAGACTATATTGCTATATAGCACAGACTATATTTCCACAGAGTATATTTCCACAGAGCACCACACAGTGTTGCTAAGGACATAAGGTTAAATAGGACCATTAGGAGCATAAAGGTAGGGCCCTGCCAGTGGGGTTAGTGTCAATCTGTTGCTATGATAAAATATTCTGACATTCCCCCCGAAAAAAAGAACACTTTATGATAAAACATTTTATTTTAGCTCAGAATTCCAAGTTAAGTCCATATCTGAGAAGCCACTTTAGCAAGAGCTTGAGACACCTAATCATACAATATCTGCAGTCAAGGGCAGAGAGAGAGAGAGACTGAATGAGTGAATTCTACATGCTCAGCTAGGTTTCTGTTCTTGCACCATTATGGAATTCAGCATATTCAGCTGGGGATTCAGCTAATCAACAGAACACTTATCTAGCATGTACAAATACATAAATTTAGTCGCTGGTACTGGGACAGAGGGAAAGCATTAATTCATCCTATTCTGAGACTTGTGTTCGAATGAACAAATGCTCCTACTTCTGTTGAGGACCCCAACTGATATCATCAACCCAGATCATTACTTATCCCAGCCACATCCAGCTACAGAAGTTAAGCCATTCGGGACTGGCTGTGGATCTCTGCTATCATAGACTCACCAGCTATTCCATGTGCCCAACCCTGTCATCCTAGCTGAGGCTCCCTAGGGCCAGAAGTAGAGGAAATCCACTACAATTTCTGGGTTTAGAAACTCTGCAGAATGAATATAGATGGAAAGCGTTTGAATCATTAGCTCTTGGAAAGCTCTTAGTCAAGTCTTGGTTTCTATTATGGTGCAAAAGACAACAGCTCTCTAAGAAAAAAAACAATGTTTGGAACCATATGCATTGGCTATGCAGAGGTAGATCGTTTCTCAAATTGTAACAATTCAAGGCGGGCAAAAAAAACTAGATGATAGAATAGTGAAGAGAGAAACCAGGGGACACCAGCCTGAGGGAAATCATGACTCAGACAGTGTGATAGAATGGAATACATAAAATATTAACATATCAAAAAGGTAATCTCATCATTAATCTGAAAATCTGTCAATACTGCCCTGAGCAGTAATTATTCAGAAAGGTCTTAAGAATTTGAAAGGTCAAGTTGTTCTACTCAGGATTAGTGTTCTGACAGAGTGCTTTAGCATTTGAGTAATAATTGACCTATAAGTAATTTTATCCTCAGAATGAAGCATCTGCATATTAACATACTGTTTTAAAAATGAGGCTGAATTTTTCCTTTCAGATGTTGATGGGGAAAATGCATACACAATAACACTGGCACACAATGATTTCTTAGAAATACAAAGTACAAGTCTTAGAAATATATGAAGTGGAAACTCACATTTAACAAGAATATTTCATTTTCTGTTTTATACATGCCATAGCTTTCTGGTTTTGATTTCATGTACAAGATCAGCAACAAGCATTTGCTAAATTACAAGAGAAATGTAAAAATCTCTTCACAAGGAATATCAACAAAACTAGGTTACATGACATAGCTGTGATTCGTACAACATACCATAGCATTTATATAATCACTTGTTAGAAAAAAAATTATTCAAACGTCTGCTTTGTCTTTAGGCTTAAATAATAACTGCAGCTAAGACTAAACTGTTTGAAAGTTTCATATCAATTCATCACTCTATTAAAATGCAAATGTAGTGGTTCATATGATAACCAAGATTCAGTATTGACCAAATAGGCACTGAGTTTTTACATTTTCATTTACTCTATGGTAAATCACATAAGAAAAAGCTAAACCGCTAAAATTATGACCAACAGCAAACAACAACATTAAAATTACTGTTGGGAGCCGAGTTGAAACGCCATTACAAGATGGCGCCGGTTTCCTGCTTCCGGGTTCTTCTTGCTCGCATTTGGAGTAAACAAGTTACAGCGCAGGCGCAGGTGAGCAGTCCTTGCCGCCTCCCTCCATGCTAATGAGGGTCTGGACGAGTATCCAATCATTGACGGTCACGTAGCCCTATGCTCTATATAAGCAGGGTGCCTTTTGCAATCAGGGTCTTTCACTCTCAACACTTAATTGAACTGCTGTCCTCAATAAAGCGTGAACCAGAAGAATCCTGTGTGCAGCGTCTTCCTTGCAGGTGAGGAGGGAGTCCACATTTGGTGCCGAAACCTGGGAACCTGACCATCAGCTGAGCACCGGCGAAGACCCCTGTTTTCAGGAGGATTCAGAACTGGAGCGCGGGACGAAAGTGGATCCAGACTCTTTCTGAGAGGACCAAGAAAACCCCATTTGGGTGCCTGCTTGTCTGATGAGAACGGTGAAACAGCCCTTAGAAGATCAAGAACAGGATGAGGATCTTGAAAACGCTACTGGCTCTACAGATGATCCTGATAAAGTGGCCCCCGATACGCACAGAACAACGATGGGGAATACTAACAACACTCCCCATACCAATGCCAGTGATGCATGATGCTCAAGTTTTCCCACGCTTCTTTGCTACAAACTCTAGTCTTGATCTTACCTATTTGCTTTATGACTCTCAAAATAGTGGTATAGGGGAAAATCGTACACTCCCCCTAAATGGAACACTCTGTTTTACTTTGGTTGATGAAACTGGTTGCATACAACTTTCCAACTCTGGTGCAGTTTGGGTAAATGAAGATGATTGGATAGGAGGCGATAGCGATGAGGATTATGCTAATGGCACATATATTTTGTGATGATTGCTTCTGTATTTGTATGCTTTTGGTGCCTTTGTAAAATGTATAGACAGAGACAGCGATGATTATTCAAGCATTTGCTGCCCTTGATGTGGGACATTCCCCTGCAGCCTGGTTAGCAACGCTTAAACAATAGGCTATCGTTAGGTCGATGGTTGGTATGTAATATCCAACCCTCCTTTTGATTGTTGAGCTGTATGTTGTCGGAACCAATGCGACAGAAGTTCATCTCCACCACATGTTTCCCTTCTAGACAATTTAGGGCATGTGGCCTTTGTACCTTGAGGACTTGCTTCCATTGCACCAAGAATAGGCACATCCCTTATTCGACCCAAGGTTAGCCTTTGCACATCTCAGAGGTTCTCCTCATTGCACGAGATAAGGTAACCTGGGTATTTAGGACATGCTTAACTTCCTTGATCCTCACCTCCGTAGATGGAGGGGGTTGATCGGTGACTTAGCATGTTCCTTTGTCCTCAATTTAATATAAAAGGGGGAGATGTTGGGAGCCGAGTTGAAACGCCATTACAAGATGGCGCCGGTTTCTTGCTTCCGGGTTCTTCTTGCTCGCATTTGGAGTAAACAAGTTACAGCGCAGGCGCAGGTGAGCAGTCCTTGCCGCCTCCCTCCATGCTAATGAGGGTCTGGACGAGTATCCAATCATTGACGGGCACGTAGCCCTATGCTCTATATAAGCAGGGTGCCTTTTGCAATCAGGGTCTTTCACTCTCAACACTTAATTGAACTGCTGTCCTCAATAAAGCGTGAACCAGAAGAATCCTGTGCGCGGCGTCTTCCTTGCAGGCGAGGCGGGCGTCCACAAACTACTGTGTGGTGTTTGTGCTCCCTTCACCTCTCTTGTTATGCTTGAGTTTCTGAGTGTCCACCGAACCCAGTTCTTGACATTGTAATTCTTCTAGCATTCTGTTTTACTTTAGTATAAATTTACTTTAAGTTTCTGTTTGCTTTAAAGATTTCAATCTTTTGTTTTCACTCTCCTGATCTTCATAATTTAATTCTGCAAAGTACTTTTGAGTAGAAAATAATCTGTAAAATTCATAAATACAATCTTCTGACAGCATCTAATTAAGTTCAAACAAATCACCAAGGCTTCCTACTCCCTTGTTGTAATTACATTAGCCTTGCTTACTAGGTGTGGAAATATCATATATCAATTACTCCAATCTATTACTTAAGAAAAAATTTCTGACATATGCATTTACACGTGTATGTATGTATGTATTTATGCTTCCAACATTTAAAACTGAATCTTACCTACAAAAAATGCTAGTAAATTGACCCAATGCAGATATATCAATAACAGAAGTCACTAATTTTCATATAAAATCTGCCAGCTAGGTCAGGAAATTAGAGCTGAATGAAGGACCAGTGAGAAGAATAAAGCAGAGATGAACCCAAACCATTTAGATCACTTCATGTCACAATTGTTATGAATAACATTGGTAGTATGAAATCACAATATTCTTTACTTGCCAAAATGGGTAAATCTAGAAAAGTTGCTGTGTTAATAACATCTAATAATTGTAATTGCCTCCCCCAAAGTCATGCAGATAACCCAATAGAGGAAATAAAATCACCTACAAAATACAGAAATTGCTTATCCAAAGACGAGAGTCCTTCTCTATAGAGTAATTTACATTGAACTGAGGAAATGTATCAATGAGACTACAGAGCTGGCTTAGAGGACCCAGATCACCAAAGGATAAGGTGGTTACTGGGAAAAGGAAGAGAATGTCTGTAGTCTTAATAACGAAGGTATGCACATAAGATTTGCAAAATTTAAATAATAATAAAAAATTTACAAAATAAGTTTGATCTTGCCTTGATTTTAAAAATAAATTGTTTAATTACCTTTAGTGTGTGTGTGTGTGTGTGTGTGTGTGTGTGTGTGTATGAGTACAGACATATCCAAGCACGCATATTGAAGTCAGAGGACAACTTACAGGAGTTGGTTATCCTTCTCCTGTGGATATCCCTGTATAAGAAACTCAAGTGTTAGGTGTGGCAGAAGCAGCACCTTAATCCTGACCTAGCATTAGTACTACAGTTTCAGTACATTCTAATCATTTATTTCAACATAAATTTCCCTTCAACAACACATTTCTATGGTTGAATTAGAACATAATATTCACTCTACCATCTATATAAAATAAAATCAATTTTCCATTTCTATCAAATAATAAGAGAATAAACTAATTATGCAGATAGAAAGGTAATCATTTCACAGTTTTCAGTGGAAGATCTTCTTTAATCAAGAGTGCCATGGATCAATAAAAAGCAGTTACATACAAAAAATTCAATAAACAAGGATCTCACCACTTCAATCTCCTATTGAAAGTCTTATGTCTTTTTCTACATTTGCTCCCAAGTAAACCTTAGGTCTTTTAGACAGGTTGTTAATAGGCCAGTTTCTATACTTTAAGTGATATATATATATATATATATATATATATACCCACACACACACATATGTACACACACACACACATGCAAAACCAAGAAGTTTATGTTGAAATTATTCTTTCTTCTTTATTTTATAACTACTTTACAGAAAAATTGATTTGAAAAATCAGAGCTTATTAGAGAGGTTTGTGTAATTGAAGCAGATTGTGATGAATTAAGTACCACCCCCCTCATAGAATTCCACTAAAGCTAAGAATTGGGTTTTAAGGTAGCATAGAATACAGAATTGAGTAGGATAAACACCCCTTGAGCAACACACTCAAAAGCGTAGTTGGAGTTGTAGATGTGGATGTCAATATTGATTCACCTAGATGTAAATGTTGATTCAGGAGAGAGTACAGTTTAGTCTTTTGTCTAATTCAATCAATGTTTTTAGCTTGGTGCCCAGGATCCCTAGAATATTTTGTCTTCTTTAAAGTCTAGTCTTAATTCTTGAACTGGAAGGTTTCAGCCTTCCCAGTATCTAGAACATTTAATCTGCTAGCCCTGATCTACAAGGCTTCAGCCTTAGCCTTCTAAGACCTACTGCTGACTGAGCTATTCTGACTAGCTCTTTCTGAACTCTGACTCTTTTTGTTCAACTTACTCTCTGTTCTGGGCTGCTTCTTCCAAGTTTGCTGTGTCTCTGTGTCTCTTCCTGAGCTCTCACTACTCCATCCTACTGACTACCTCAACTTATCCTGTGATTGCCTCCAGCTTCAGCTTCTGTCACCCCTCTATAACTGACTCTGTAAATAACTCTTCAGCCTGCTTTTCAACTGACTCTTCTCTTAACTGACCCTTCAATTTCTATGTAACTCTCCTTACCTGAGATGAGAGTATGTCTTTTCTCCTGAGCATTGTGCAGTCCTTACTCTCCTAACTCTTCCTCTGATTAGTCACTTTGTCTGACTCATCTTAGATGTCACTTCCTATGTGACAATGTCTCCTGAACTCTGCTTTCTATGTCTTGCTACTACACTCTGGTTTTTTTGTTTTGTTTTGGGGGAGGGGGATTATAAGGCATGGACCACCACTTCTGAATACTAAGATTAAAGCTGTTTGCTGAAAAGCCCAGCGCCCCTAGTGGTAAAGGCACTAACCTCTCCCCCGTTTAATGTCAAGTACTCACTATTCCATAAACCTCTCTGTTTTATAGCGAGTACTCACTTTCCCAGAAATCCTTGTTGCTACGAAATATTTAATGAGCCAATCCAGTGTCTGGGTTCTGACCAATCAGAGAGATCCCCTGCTCCCTTTAAAAAGTCTTGCTGGAAACTTCTCCAGCGAGGTCTCCTTCCTTTCCCTGCTTGCGGAATCTGTGAGAATTGACTCCAACACGTTCGTTAATAAACCTCTTGCTTTTGCATCACCCCTGGTGATTTTCCAGGGGTCTCCTTCCGTCTGATCCTTACATTTGCTACCAATGCTTTCTGAGTATTAGGTTAAAGGTGTTTGCTACCAATGTTTTCTGAATACTGGATTAAAGGTGTGTCTATATTCCGTCCAGATCACACAGGCCTCTGAATGTAGTCCCTGAAATGTAGATCCTAGCTTACATATTCACATCTATTCCTCTACCCAAAAGCCTAAGAACTAAGAACGTGTACACTATCTGTAAGGTCAACTAGTTAGCTTTCATCCAGTGTTAGAAAGGATTTCTAGAGCTTAATGAGAACAAAATTTGGGCTCATTTATATGCAAAAATATAATCAATATCCAACATTGGAAACAAAAGAGCATTGCTCGGTTTGCATTTTGAGATTAAATGCACAATGAGAAAAGTATTATGGATTCATATCTCTTAAATAAAGGGACCCATCCTTTACCATTCTCAAATTCTCTGTACATATAATAACATAAATCTGCCTTACTGAACTCCATCCCCATAGCATAGCAGAAGGAATGTCAACAAGTTCATCCCTTGAACTGGCTCAGCTCCCAGGCAGGAGAATTCCTGGCATCTCTTTTTTCTCTGGAGCTACAGGGGTATAAACTAAGTCTTCTTTCACACATCTACCAATCACCTCCATGTTAACAGGAAATATTTTCAATAGGTAGAGAAGGGTTCAGCCTAGGATCCCTCTCCCTTCTCTGCAGACAGTCTCCCAGGAGTGCTCAGGGCTACAAGAATGAAGAGAAGCTGCTGAATGGGATGCTGCTACTAGAAAATGAGTCTCTGTTGTTGTAGCAAGCAAATTGCCCTCCTTCCTTGAATCAACGCATCTAAGCCTTATAGCTCTTTGGATTTTGTTTTTGTTTTTAATGCACAAAAAGCATATTCTGGTTATCACATTTCAATTACCAAGAAGGAGACCAACAGAATAAAAAAAAAAAAACAAAGCAAAAGCAACAGCAACAAAAAAACAAGGTTATTACATTTAGAGACTTCTTACTTGGGGACTATTCTGAAACTATAGATTAGGTCTCTGTTTCTATTTTGGCAAATATTGGGGGCTATATGCTGGATTTTAAGATCAGAATGGTGCCTCTAACATGGCATTAGTCATGTTAAGGGCTGGTTACACTATAATGTCTCCATATCCATGGAGAGAAGTGGAAATGCTTTTAAAATGTAAAATTTTGAAAGGCTCCAGGTTCCCCTTCTGAACACCATGGGAGGATTTTCTTACAACACGATGAGAACTGCCGTGTTCTTCCTTGAAGCTGTTTTCTCCTTTCCATCAGACTGTGTGGGACAGTGAGTATAGACAGGTGAGGACAAGCTTTTGTCTTTAGTGTAGCAGGATTGAAATTCTTTCCCTGTTCTACCAACAATAATATCACCTGGGGAATCACCAGAAATACAAATTTTATTGTCTTCCCCCAAAAATCTCCAACACAGGCAACACTGAACATGGGAGTTAGCAAAACGGGCTTCACCATCTCTCAGGGATTCCAGCTTAAGAATTACTATCTTGCCTCAAAGAAGCACATTATATCCACAAGACACATTGTTCTGACAATTTGAATTTACACAAAAGTAGATTCCCGTAGGGGAGAGCTGCACGGGAAAACTTTTAGGAAGTACGAGGCATATAATTAATCTTGGCCATTTATGTGGTTAACAAATTTTACTTAAAATACTATACTGATTTATTCTGTTTAGGCTCATTATGCAGACAGTGACATGCAGATTTAATACATACGTTCAAATATTCTCATATTTTTCTGTCATTTTAAAAATATAGCTATATTCTTTGAAAACTCATTATAATTAGTTACATTCAATATTCTGTTTTAAGCTTCATAAAATTAATCTCATTCAATGACCTTTAAGGATGCCCATCATTCCTCTGGTTTTATTAGAGAAAGAGTTTTAGTCCTGCCTCTGTCATGGCTGGAACTTGGTGAGGTTGTAAACCTTACATCTTCGATTTCTTCCTCTGCACTTCAAGTAATAGCAACTCAAACCAAGTCATCATATTATTTAAGTACAACAGATAAGAATAGAAATAGCATGTTGAGTGTCTGGAGTTTGATGGGGGAAGGGTTACACAATTAGAGTAACATTCAGATCCCACATTTCCTTTAGAAAGAATGTTCTGTCTCATTTCCTTTGTCCAGTACTACACCGGCACTCTTGCTGATTCTTTCACACCTGAAGTTTACATTTATTGCAATAATTTCAGTAGAATAATCATAATATCTCATACTTTTCTCATCATAATATGTATCTAACCAATTCTAATCCTGTTTTTAAATCTGATATCTTTGATTCTTTTTAGCTTATTATAGTTTATGATAATGATTTAAAAAACATACCTTGTTTTTATCTGTGTAATGTACATAGTCACAATGCATGAGAAAAACATATCTATAGATATAGGCATGAACAGAAGTGAAATGCACACTGTGTGTTCTGAAGTGCATAGATTTATAAGGCTGGTTAAGCAAGGATATAAATATTAGGAAAATAAGTCAAATATAATTATTATTTTAATAACTGGAATAGACAAATTGCTTTCTTAATTTTTTTTTCAGAAACAAAAATTAACATATTTCTCAGCTAAGGGATCCCACCATTTTCTACTGGTTTGAAAAAGTTACTGAATTGTGCTTAATATTCAAAAACTGATATACAACATAATAGAAAATCTCTTCATGTTTTCATATACTTCCTTAAATTAGTAATTGAATTTGGCCAATGATACATTAATCAGATTTAATTTAATCAATAAAAAACCGACTACTTCTCCTAAAATACCTACTCTACTTTGTCTTTGTTTCTGCATTATGTAAGAGAAGGGCTTCTTCTGTTTCTTCAACCACAGTGTGTATGATGTTATTTTTCACTATTGTCTTTAAATTACTGTATGAAAATCACTTTAAAATTGAGTAGCAGTAGCTACTCAATAAGCCATTATTATTTCAATGGCATTAATATCTTCTATGTATCTTCTACCTGTCAGAGAAAACTGTGAAAGTGAACTTCTGTGGAATGAGTTTTACATGAATGCTAAAGGATCTAAGTTTCCATTTCCCACAGATTTAAAAAATTGCAAGTGGATACACATAATACATGTTTGTTTATACAGACTTACAACCTAATTAACAGCTATGTTAGAATAATAACTCCCATGTACCAGGTGCCCAGATTAACAACTGTCTGGTATTAGTTCCATTTTAGAGATGAGAAACATCTGATTTATATTGATCAAGTAGGTATTCCTGGACTCTTCAGGGGAAAAGTGGCACAATGGAGAATATGCAAATTATCTAAAATTTGCATTTTATGTAAACAAAAATCCAAGTATGTCTACTTTTTATTTATATATACTTATGTTGTAGACACAAATTCAACATAGCATAGAAATTATCAGAATTTATGCATCGTACTTTTATTTTCTTAAATGGCTAGTTATATTTTGTTCTCATTATATATCAGAAAATTCATTCCTATGGACAAACTACTCATTTTTGACCCCATATTGCTCATTTTTTTCTCCAAGTATTCTTTAAACATAAATGTGACAGTTCACTGAAATAACAGGTTATATTAGCTGCACATCTGCCACCTGAGTGAAAAGCCAATAAAATAGTTCAACATATTTTAATATGGTAAAACAGACAGATGGGAACTTAATCACAGTGTTGCATAAATTGAATATGAAATAATGTGATAATTTATCATAGGTGAATCTGTATGAAAAGGAGATATACCATAAGAAAGTAGGACATCCCCAGATCATAGGTGTGGGTTTAGCTGAAATAATAACATTTCATTATTGCCCTGATAGGTTTCTGACAACTTGGCATAATTTTAGATACCTATTGGTGCAATGGAAAACATAAAAAATAATTTTAAGAAGGAAACTGATGGTGAATTAAAAGGAAAATGGAGTGAGGCTATAATTATTGAGTGTATGTTATATTAACTCTGTAAGGAAAAAATAATGAAGAAATCATAACAAAAATTATAGAGGAACATTTAATCTTTTAATCCAGCAGCATGGCTGCTCTAGCAAGGGATCACCTTCGAGGTCTGTGTGATCCAGCTGGAATGCAGAAAGAATGTTAGTCAGACTAATCCTGTTTGCTGTGAAAGGGATTTCTGCAGTTACGTGGCGCAGCCGTGTCCAGTGGAAACAGTGAAAGTCATGAAGCCAGCACAAATGTTTGACATAGTTCCAACAAAGCTGAGCCAGACGGTGTGATGAATGTCATACTGTCTCTCGCCTTCGGTTTTAGACTCTACTTATTGTATTGTTAAGGGAGTTTTTACACTATGATTCATTCATATCTTTACCTGAGAAAATTACTTCTGAGTCTCTTTAGGAAATCACTAATTATATGGCTCCTTCTGCTTTCAGGGAAATAACCTTATCTGACCTTACTCGGGAGTCTTCCTTATGCCTTAGAGATTGTGATAAACACAAAAACACTAGGAATTTCTTTATGAGGCTATGGTTTCAAGATCTTCTTGTTGTGTGTAACATGAGCAAACTCAGAAACAAAGTAGTCAGGACA
Source organism: Cricetomys ansorgei (assembly GCA_026225945.1). Lineage (NCBI taxonomy): Eukaryota > Metazoa > Chordata > Mammalia > Rodentia > Nesomyidae > Cricetomys > Cricetomys ansorgei. The sequence goes on along the minus strand of JAMJFZ010001100.1, from coordinate 11,849,467 downwards.
ATGTAAACTTGGGAGAACCTGATAAGCCTCAGCCAGCCAAGATAAGTGGTGGCAGATCCTACAAATGCTCAGAATTTCGTGGGTATGTAGCTTATGAGATGGGGTGGGGGGGTTATACACAACATGCCCCCAGAGAAAAAGGAACTTAGTAACAAAGTTAGATTGGCTAAAACAACTCTCACCCTACATAGTAGTATGATGTAAAATGAAAAAAAAATAGGTATAAGGACTTGCCATTTATGAAAATATGGACTAACACCAGGTTATAGTGAGGTAACTTAGAATTCTCTTAAATAAATAGATCTTTATAGAGATCATAAAAGTAAATCAGTATAGAGGCTTTTAGGCCTGAGAAATTTTTGGGTTTCAAGCTAATTTACAAGTAATACTTTAACCACTAAAGTTTAATTATACATTGTTCAAGTCTTGGGAACTCACCTAAATTGGCTCAGATATTTACAAAATGATACGATCTGTATCCCCTTGGAACTCATGAGTTTGTCTTTGTTTTGTGAAATCTGTAAAAACAAAAAAGCATCATAATTGCTAGTCAGAGCTTCAAGATCCCCCCAACCTCAGTCTCTGATTCAATCTCTCTTTACCTAATCCTTACCTCCTCTCTGGACCCTGTCAACTGCTGAGGCTGGCCCCCTAAATCTAAGGCAATGTATGTAGTACACAACTTTAATCTCAACTGAGAAGGGAGCCTGGAAGCATACAAGAGAGCAGATCTGAGAAGCAAGGAGTAGAAGCCTGGAGTGGAAACAGAGACAGAAAGCAGAGCTCAGAGAGAGGTAGAAGCAGACAAGAAATAGTGAGAGCTCAGAGAGTAGAAGCAAAATGCGGATGTGAGGTGGAAGCAGATAGCTGGATAGAGGCAGACAGCTCAGAGAGAGAAGCAAGGTAGAAGCAGAGGAGGAAGCAGACAAGAAACAGATATCAGAGAGGGGGGGAGAGAGAGAGAGAGAGAGAGAAGCAAGCATATAGGAAGCAGACTAGAATCAGAGAGAAAAACAGAGAGTTAGTTCAGTCAGGCAGTTTGAAACAGTCAACACAGAGACAGTTCAATTCTGAAGGAGAAGCCAACAGGAAGAGAGCCAGTTCAGAATAAGCTAAAAGAAAAAAACAAAGAGTCAGAAGCAGATGGTTTATGATTTACAGTTTGGAGTTTATAAAACAGCTCAGAATGAAAAGAATTAGTTCATAAGATAGCTAATCAGATTGACTTCAGTGAGCAGTAAGTATTGGAGGCTGGAATGCTCTAGGTTTAGATTTAAAGATTAGATTGTAAAGAGACTGAAGCCTTCTAGGTCCTGGCTAATATCTTGAAAATTAGATTATATGGAAGCTGAAACCCACTAGGACCAGAGATTGAATTAGCAAAGAATATAATGTCTTCTGCCATGACTCCATGAGAATAATTAATACATCAACATTTACAAGAGGAGTAGGGAGGTGTGTCTCTACAATGCTCCTTAGGTGATACATATTTGGAAACAAGAAGTTTCCTTTTGGTGAATAACATTTTGAGTTATTTTAGTCTGGAGGGGTCTAGCATATATTCACCCCAAAATGTCAGCAAATGTACATATATCTTCCGCAGGATGACTCCTGAATCTGAACAATGCTATGCTGTTAATCCTTGGGAAAGGTGTCTTTTCTGTTTACTAAACTAGAGAAAAGCAATGGTTCAGTTTTATAGAGAAAGGAAAGGTATGAACTAAGAACATTTTAGATCATGGGCTTTATAATCTTTTCAAAAGCACAAATGCATAGAAAAGTTAATCACAAATTTTCTGCATTACATGAGGCATAAATTCCCTTAATTTTATTATTGATTTGATGTAGACAAAATAATTTTATAAAATATGTTAGCTACGTCCTTGCTGAATGGCCACTTTTGTTTTGGTACAAGTCAACCCTACATTTAATTTTGAGAAACTGACCCTAATACATGTCTATATTTTAGAGCATTTATGAGTTGATACAATTTGTAAGCAGTCTAGTTACCCGTGTGTTGTAGAATATAGCAGAGTCCATTAGTAGAAGACTGAGAATGCCATGCCTTATTTTATTGTCTATATATGACAATTCAAGGCTAGTGTTGGCAATAATGATTCCTTTGGCTTTGGATATTTTGATCAGTAATGGTAACTGTACAAACCTGTTTCAGAAGCAGAAGAGGCACTAGATTATAAATTAAAGTAGAAAATAAAGCCCCAGTATTAAAAAGGTAATTGACATTTTTTGTTTGTTTGTTTTTTAATCATTCCTATCCAGATAGTCACTTGAGTTGGACTTTCACTGTGGAACTTTGGGTAGCATCAGTCTTTAAGAGCAGCACTAAAGTCCTGTGATTGTTCATATGATTGTCAACTTGATGGAATTTAGAGTTACTATGTAAATGTATATCTGGGCATATTTGTGAGGGCTTCTCTACATCAGAATAATTGAGGTGCAATGAACCACCCTAATTGTGGGAATTCTCAATCCATGATTTGTGGTCCCAGACAAGCAATTATTTCTCTCTACTTCTTGACTGTGGATTCATGTTATCAGAAAGCTCCCAATCCAACTGTAGTATCATTCTGTACTGTACATCATGAACTGTATCCCCTGGAACTGTAAGCCAGAATAAAACCTAAGCTGTTTAAGTTGCGTTTGTTTGTTATTTTATCACAGGAGCAAAATAAGTAACTATATAGAAATTGATACCAAGAAGTCAGGCTATTGTTATAATGAACTAGAGTATATGGTTGTTCTTAGATATTTAAAACAAGTTTTAAAGGGGAATATGGGCCAATTTGGAACAATGAGGCAGGAAAGTCCTTAAATGTTATAAACGAAGCTTAGTAAGACATGACAGTGGATGCATGTCTCATGAAGTTTCAGAGGTGAACAAAGATTTTACCAGAAACTGGGCTACAGGCCATTGTATAACATTCTGTCCTGATGATACTAGTTTTGTTGTATTAAAAATACAGAATTGAGTCTCTTATGGAATCCTGAACCATAATTTCAGAGAACTACTCGACTAAGCATCGTTGGGCAAAGTCAAACTGCCACTGAATACAGCTATGAAGATAAAGATTGAAGAGCCCAAGATGTTTGAGATGCCAAGTTTATGAAATATCTACCAGAGAAAAGCATGAGATATAGAGTAGAGCTGGCCAATGACAAAGACTGTGTGTGCTACAGGCAACATAGCTGGAGCAGTAGGGCTACAAAAGCCCCTTAGAGCACAGACAATCCCATCATGAGCTCCAGATATCAGATATGGAGCTATAGGATTCAATGTTTGACGTGTTATATTTTGGTCTTGCATTGATCAAATATTTCTTTGCTGTTACTCCATATTGAAATGGAGTTTGTTCTTTGTCATTGTAATTTAGAAGTATGTAACTTGTTTTTGATTGTATAGGAGCTAACAGTTAAGATATTGCCATGAATCTCAAATAAGAGTGGGATTTTGTACTTTGAAGCCGTGTCAGAATTAGTAAAGACTATGGAACTCTACTAGTTAGCATCGACTGTCAACTTGATCCCATTCAGAATTATATGAGACAATCTCAATCGGGGAAACTGTCTCCATCAAATTACCCTGTGGGCATGTCTGTTGGGCATTGTTTTATTGCTAATTGATTTAGGAGGGCCTCATCCCACCGTGGGTACCACATCTCTGAGCAGGCAAAATGGGGAGCAAGCTAGTAAGGAGCATTCCCCCATGGTTTCTGCTTCAAGTTCCTGACCTACTGGAGTTCCTTCTCTGCTTAAGTTCCTACTCTGACTTCACCACAACAATGGGCTGTAACCTGCGTGATGAAATAAACACTTTCTTCTCCAGGTTGTTTTCACCATGGTGCTTACTGCCATAGAAAGCAAGTAAGGACAGATTTTGAACTTGGACTACATACACTTTGCATTATAGATGGCCGTGAACCTATGAGGACAAAGGATGGAAGGTTATGACTGAAAAGTGGTGTGTTTGGTTGTCAGCCTATTTCGTGTCTTTAAAAAAAAAGGAAGCCGGGAAGTGGTGGTACATCCATTTAATCACAGCACTCAGGAGGCAGAGGCCTGTCTGTGAGTTCGAGGACAGCCTAAAGAGTGAGTTGCAGGACAACCAGAGTTACAACAGAGAAACCATGTCTTGAAAAACTAAAAAGAAGAAAGAGGAGAGGAAAGAGAAGGAGGAGGAGGAGGAGGAGGAGGAGGAGGAGGAGGAGGAGGAGGAGAAAGTGAATGCAAAAATTGGTATTTGGAGTGGGGTCATTTGTTATGATAAACCAGACTTGGGGCTTTTAAGCCTTTGTTTTGTGGTAGAAATGCAGAAGACTTTTGGAATTTTGAGCTGAAAAAGCCACTAGGTGCAGTAAGCAGAGATTATGGGCCATCATAGTGAAAGGTTGGTGCTGTGGTTCAGCTTCAGCAACAGAATGAAGGTTAGGGAAGGACCTGAGGAAGAGACTAATGGATCAGCGAAAGAAAGAGGTGAAAGTACACTTCATAAAGAGACAGCTGGCTAATGATTCAGCCAAGGAGCTTGCGGGTGCTTGCTTGTTTGGATGATATCACTTCCAGTCTTTTATTTACTAAAAAGTACATTGTAACTTTTATAGTTTATCAAGGTTAAGCACATTCAAAGCTTCAAAGAACTTGCATAATTACATTGTAAGCAAGAATGACCTTCATAGTAACAGCTTAATCTTCAACTTGTTTTTTCTCAGAAAACGTCTAACACAATGGTTCATTAACAGTTTGCGATTTCAGGATATATCAGACAGACAAACAGAAGGACACAAAGGTGCAAGAATGAAATTCTGTATATATATAGGTTTTAAGCTTTCTCTAGTTTTTCTATTTCTTTCCTATGTCTAGCCAAACGTCAATCATATATTTCTTTAGCATTAACAGCATCTATTCCTCAACTACCCATTTTTCTTGCTTCTGGGGCTCTCTGCAGTTTCAAATTAGTATATAGATTTAAGCAGTTTCAGTCTTAAACAGATATTTAAGCCTTGAGTATAATCACATCTATCCTAGGTTTGTAATTTATAATAGTTTCTTCATATACTTTAAACATTGCCTCTAGTTAGGCTTTTTTCTTAAAAAAGGAAAAGCATTCTCAGGGGCAATTACCTATGTGTCCTTTCCAGACATGCTAACTCCCGTATCCAGGCTCCGTGGTCCCTGTCTTTACTAGGGAATATGTGCCTTTTGTGGAGGAATAATTTTGTAATACACTTCCCTCATTCTCTGTGTAATATCAGGTCAGAGATATTAGACATGAAACAACTCTCACATATGCTTAGGACTTGAAGGTCAATAAGATTGTTATTATTTTTTTAGTGGTAGAATCACCATGCCTGTGTTCTCTACAATGTGTTCCTTTCCTAGTTAGTAAGGACTGAATTAAAGATTATTTTTAGTTTTACCAATAAGCAAAACAGACATCATGATTAATGAGACTGTCAGCAGTTATACAGTAGAAAGGAGTGATGAAAGGTCATGACTTCCTGCATTCCAGCAGCGTAGCCTTGTCAAGCAGTAGCTTACACTGCCATGGCAGTATAGTCACCAACAGGTTGGGAGATAGTGATGCTGAAGGAGAAGTGGAGAGTGGGGACCGTGGTTGACTGTGTCCTCCCTGAAACTATAAGAGAAATAATCATTCCTCCTCTCTCCTTATTGGAGAATTATACAATGCAAACAGAAAAATTAATACAATAGGCCTAAAAGGGCACCCATAAGGCATTTAACAAGTATTTAAATATATACTCCCAAAACATTCTTCATACACACACACACACACACACACACACACACACACACACACACATACATCTTAAATTAGGTATATCAAGACTAATTGCATTAACTATTAACAAATAAAAAGTTAATTTTAATATATAAACACAATGACAAGAGATTTTACTCAATTCATTCCTAGGATTAAAAGTGACATGATAATTACATGAAAACAATTTCCATGAACATATTTCACCTGGTTAGAAGAGGTTGGATATAATCATTGTTCAGGCCTACCTAAGATCATATATATTTAGGCTTCAAAGCTAGTTCACTACTACTTTAACACAAATATCTACATCTGAATGGAATATCATTATGGGCAATCATCACAGTAAATGTAGTTAAGTTTATAAGTCCTGCTTCTCAGCAGTCAAGAAAATTCAACCATACTCTGAGATCAGAACTCCCTCCCTTCCTTTTCCCTGCTTTTGTAGCCTGCCTCATGTTCAATATCATAAAATAAAATACAATATTGTATCAGTAAAATAAGGCAAATAAAAAGAAGCCTACATTTTTAACAGTGATTTAAAACATGAAAAATAGGGATAGCACTGTGGTTTTACACAAATGATGTATCCCCATCAGAAAGTTATACACATGAATGCCTGTGCCTGCCCTGTCAAATGTGGTCCATCAGAGCAAATGTCACCACCCATGTAGTGGAACATTATACAGTATTTATAAATTACAGCAGCTTTGTTATTCACAAATACCTGGATAAATTCTACAAATAATTTTTTGGGAAAAGAAAGAAGACTTCAATCATCCAATATGTTAATATATTTCATTTATATTAAAGATAAAAACCAAGGAATTATGATTTTGACAATGAAATTTCGATGGTGACGTATAGTACACTTTTGTTTTCTTTACTTTTTGTATGTAAGTCATAATTTAATAAAATTTTACCTGAATTAATGTTGGTAGTCAAATCATCCCTTCAACATAGAATTATCTTGTTATCATCTGAAACTGCTAAACATGGAGTTGGATAAAATAGTCAATAAACACTACGAGAAAAGACAACTATTTTTATGTGATTTTATGTACATAATACAGAAAATATAGTAGAAAATGTTAGTAATAACAGAACTCATGTAAAAAGGCAGAAGATAAAGTTTGTTGTGATAAATAAGAGTTTATCTTATCTGCATTAATTTAAATATAGAATATAATGAAAAGAAGGTCTCAGTTACAATAGCTGTTTAATAACCCATACCAATCAGAAAGGGATTCATAATAGCCCTGCAGATGCCACATTCATTCATCCCCAAACTGACACTGTGATGCGTTGCATTTCCCAGAGACAATTAGACAATGTTCCTAAATGTAGACAACCCAAAGTGTTTTGAGTTCATATTATTTACTTCTTGTCCTTCAGGTTATCTCTTATTCTGTCCTGATATTAAACTGAATGCTTGTCATTAAAGCCAGTTCTTAAGTCATACTTAGTAAAACATTAGTAAGGCTAATTCCTACAAGGAATGCCATACCGAAGCCAGATTCAAAAGATTTCTACTATGCTGGCCAACCATCTGTTGTCACTCAACACAGGCAACTAGAAGTTGGCTGAAAATACAAAATATCCATTAACTACCTTTTGTTTATCTTTCCTTATGTTTTCTAACATTTGTTTTGATGCCTTTTACAATGCTTTCTCTTTGTATTTGTTAATTAACTCTCTGACAGTTATTTACCACATATTTTAGATTAAAAGATGTGAACAAGATAGGAAGAAATTTGAGGTAGCAGCATCCTAGAATGAATAATTCTTTTAAAAATGTGTCAGTTTTACATATGTTCTTTTTTTTTCAAGATAATATGTAATTGACAGTGAAAGTATAAAACCTTAAACAAAATCTGGCAGCTTTATGATGGTTATTCTAATCATATAGAAGTTCATTGAGCTGCAAGGAGTTTAAGACTGGGCAGGTGCTTCACTGAGTGGCTAAGCTGATGGGTGGTTAAGTTGATCTACTTGTGCATAACATGTTTGTGTGTGAATTTATCACTGCTTTCTGGCCAGGCATAGTATATAAGAAAATATCTGGGCTTTTGTGTGTGTGTGTGCGTGTTTTGTTGTTGCTGTTGTTTGTTTTTGTTGTTTTTACTGATTTTAAAGTAAATATTCCTATCAATTACTTTTCTCATGATGTGACTAAAGCAACATACAGAAAGAAAGGTTATTTCAGCCCTTTGGTACTGGAGTTGTCTAGCTCCAGGGATCTGAGGTGGCTGGTCACACTGAGCCTGTCTGTAGTCAGGAAGCAAAGGGAGATGAATGCTGCCATTCTGCTTACTATCTCCTTTTCCTTCTGTTTGGGACCTCAGCACACAGGACAGCTTGCTCAAACTCAGATTGTGTCTTTCTGACTCAGCCAAACTAAGTTAACACTCAAGATAACCCTCAGACGTATTGAAACTTAGCTTTTATTTCTGGATGACTCCTTATGTTATCTAAATGGAATTAATGTGCATCAGTATGTGAATAATTTTCATTAACAATATAGAACAAGTGTCTAAATGTGACTGCTCATGACGACATTCACTTGAAGTTCTTTTACTTATTAGGAAAACTGAAAGGTTTTGAAAATCCAATTATGGTATGTGTTAAGCAATTTAGTAAACTGTCACAAGTATTAAAAGGATGATTTTACACAATATCATAAATTGACTTGCTTAATTATTGAAATTGAGATACCAATTCTTCACTAATACAGTAAATAAAATGATATGCAGGTAAATTCCTCAGCACTTGCCTGATTTTCAATGAAATTTAATGTGCATTGTAATTTATATGAGAGATTTCAACATTAGTATTTTTACATTTACTTATAAGCAACAATTATCAGGTTCTATAGAGTATAATGTTTCAATATGATCCAAAGAGAGGCAAGAAATATGAGAATAAGGTAATTTGTGGGGGATAGGAAATGTGTTGCTACTTACAATAACAGTTATTTTAAAGTATGTACTTTAAATATACTTTACAGGTGATTTGATTTATAATTTAAAAAAAATCATGAATATAATTGTAAGAATTACAAGACAGATATGGTGCTTCATGCTTGTAATTCTAGCATTTTTAAAGTTGAGGCAAAAGGGCTGCAATGAGTTCAAGGCCAGCCTGAGTAACCTAGTAGTTTCTAATTTAACCTTAGCTACAGAAAGAGACTCTATTCAAAATAACAACAAAAAGTAATGACAGTGATCCACTTCTGTCCCTGTGTTCTTTTCAGTAGAGTGTAGTATGTCCACTGGTTCAGCATCTATGATGGTCACAGTTTTCCCTAAGCCTACCTACAGTGCAATTCCTTAGTAGGAACCATTGGGCAACTTGGTGTTACATCTGTGACCTACCAGGCTGCTTGTTGCTCTGATTGAAAATTCTATGCTCTGGCTTTTAAAGTTTCATGTTCTCAAAGAGATTTGTTTTCATAGAAATGTGAGAGGAAATTTTAATCTTTTTTTCTGTGAAACACCATTACTCCACTCCATCATTTTTAAGACAAAATCATCTTCTACTTATCTGTCTCAAATATCATACAGTAGAGAAATAAAATTAAGAAGATTTTTTTCAGTTTCAATGAATAATTTTGTGGCTTTCACATATTGTTTACCAGACAAACAAATGTACAGACAAAGCCAGGACAACGTGGGATTCAAGTGTTCCCAGACTCAGCAGATCTACCAGGAATGTTCCACACAAAAACTATTTTAAATTAACTTACTTCTTCCTAGTGAAAACATTGACATATCCAGCATTAGATTTTGAATTTGGCAAACTTCCTATATTTTCTAATATGAATTCCACTGGAATAAAAGTAAAAGTGCAGAGTGAAATAGGGAGTTGTTACAGTCACTACATGGAAAGCCTGAAGTGCTCACCTGTGGCTGAGTCCTTTACTTTCAGAATCTCAGATGATACCACCGAGCCTCAGCTTCAATAATATTCCTCAACCTGCAGCTAAGTTTAAATCACACATGGACCACTTTCTGGTTGCTTAAATCATGCTTCCCTGATGCTGCTAAAGTGTTAGAAATTGTGACTGAATGATTCTGAAAAGATGTTCAACGTGGACCTATGATTTTCAAATAAGAAATAGCATTCCAGAACAGAGTAATGCTTTATACTGAGAAAAACAGTTGAGAGTTTTGATTGGATGGCTCCGATTAATCTTGAAGGTGAGGTTCCATGGTTCTCCAAGTTCCATGTTGTGATATGTACCAAACTGTCCCTTTCTTTGTATTTCTGATCCAGATTGTTGCAAAAAGCACCCTAATCAATGCAGCTTTGTTAGAGTGAAGGCTATTCATAAAGGGATTTTCCTTGCTATACCACCTAAGAGAAACAACAAAGAAATTAATTATAAACAACAACAAAAAAAGCATACTTTACACAGTAATTTATATTAAAGTATAAAGTTATGCTAATTTTATGCCACTTTCTTGAGGGAAACACAAATAAGACCAAACATTTATTATGTGACCTACAAGCACAATATTTGTGACAATATTTGTATTTAATTAAACAAATGCAAAACAATTTCACAAATTTATCAGAGCTGGGAAGTTGGAAAGTAGAGATATCAATTATTAATACATGTGTGCACATTAAACTATAGACTTGGGATGATAATGATCCTCAGTACAGGTATCAGTTCTAACACATACTGCTGTGCAGGGAGATGTTGGTAATTAAGAAGGCTGTCAGTTTGTGTGGTTTTGAGGTAAATGAGAAATATTTTCTTTCAACTCAATTTCTCCATGAGTGTAAATCTGCTCTAAAAATAATGTCATGTAAAAAATTTATACACTAAATGGAAAAGCCAAAGAGACGATTAAATTAGCAGCCCTGTATAATTATTCATGATTTAGTTGACTTGGAAATTAAAATACTCCGATTACTATAATTTATTTTGCAGAACTGTATGTAGATAAAATGTAGATTAAATACTGACAATTATTTGAACAACTTATTGAGTGAAAACAAATTTAAAATTACTTCAGTATTTATTTTGTTTTACTCTGAATGAATAAAAACTGCTGTGTTGTTTGTGTGTGTGTATGTATAATACTTCAATTTTATAGATCAGGACAGAGCAGATGTCTTACCTCCTACTGTATTTTGACTACTTGCTCCTTCTTTACTCATGTACATAAAACTCTAGCTACCTGGTCACATGTACTGAAATATAGCTATATGTGTATCACTAATGTAGATATACCATTAAGTTAGAATAGGATTTAAGGACTTTACTGCGATTTTATAAGCTATGTCATGTGTCCTCCAAAACTCATATTGGGAATAAATTGCCATTTTAACCATGTTGAAAAGTCAGACTTTAAGAGTTAATTACATCATGATATCATTGTTATCTTGGAATGATGGAGTCAGTCATGGCAAGAGTGAGGATTGAGTAGCAGGTCAGTTTTAGGAGGCGCTGCTTGCCCTCCCGTCCCTCTGTCTCCGTATTGTGAGACAGCATGACAGCATTCATTAGACACTGGAAACAAGTTCAGAGACTTCTCAGTTCCAGAAACAGTTCCAGAAAGCATCCCGTATAATTTATGTTTGAAGTAAATGGATGAACTAGAAAATATTGCACTGAGTGAGGTAACCCAGACCCAGAAGGACAGTGCCATGTGTTCTCTCTTATTTGTGGATCCTAGCTCTGAATCTTTACATGTGATTAAAAACCTAGAGTCACTGCAGAAGCCAGGAAAGTAAAAGCAGAAACATGGTGTGGATATTAGGACACAGGTACTGTCAATGGAACTATAAGAAAAATGGGAAGTTTAATTTGGGAAGGCAATATCGAGGCAGAGAGAAGAAGAGAGGGGGATAAATAATACTCAGGATAATTGATTATTATATAGGTAAACATTATTTTATGTTTCCTTAAAGGCACATATGTAATAAGTAAGTACAGATGTGTACATGTATAAATCATTTAAAAGAAGTTATGATGCTTCAAGTATAATGTTCACCCAAGAAATAAGACTTAATAAAAACCCCCATGCCAAGCATCAGTATCCTCATACTGAAAGATACTCCAAAAACTATACAAACTTTTGTTATTTGTAGAGGAATAGGCTTGTGTGAAAGCTAGGAAGAGTCTATATTCCAGAGGACTGTATGAAGGAATCACAGTCAGAGGCCTGTGTGGTCCTGATGGAATGTAGAAAGAATACTAAGAATGTTTGTATACATCTTTAATCTCAGTATTCAGAAAGCAGTGGTAGCCCATGCCTTTAACCTTTCTAAGATAGAAAACAGACTATGGAAGCAGACAGGAAGCAGAGCACTGAAAGAGTCAATGTCACACAAGAAGTGACATCTGAGATGAGTCAGTGAAGCACAGGCAAAGTGACTAATCAGAGGAAGAGTTAGTAGAGCAGAGTTAGTTACAGCAGTTAGTATGAGGCTACCAGTCTGAAGCAGGCAGATTGGAGGACAAGACACAGAAACAATAGAGTGGTCTGACTGAGAATCATAGAGACTGACTGAGGCAGGATGGAGCAAAGAGAGCTCAGGAAGAAACACAGAGACACAGAGGCAGCTTGGCAGAAGTTTATCAGATAGGAAGAGTAAATCAGTTTGAAGCAGATCAGAGCAGTTCAGTCTCAGGCAGTCAGAGTAAACAAAGTCAGAAGAGTTTAGTCAGAAACAGTCAGCTGGCTCAGAAAGCAGTTTGAACCAGTCTGCTTATAGAAGAGTTTGAGCCAGAACAATAAGTGAATTGAGTTGAGCTGAACTAGGAGAGTCAGATTTCAGAAGGACCTAGTCAGAGTGGCTCAGTCAGCAGTAAGTCCTGAAAGTCAATTATATTGTACAGAGGTTTATATGTTTTAGATTGTACAGAGGCTGTGGCTGAAGTCTTCCAGTTCTAGGCATAAGATTAGACTGTATGGAGGCAGAAACACTCCAGGGCTCCTGGGCTTCAGGGCTCCAGGCTAGAATCTGTGATTGAATTAGGTAAAAGAATAAAAGCCTTTCACTATAGACAACCCACACTTTGGAAACAGGACTTGAAATTATTGAGGCTAAATTATTGTGAACTAACTCTCATGGTATGTAAAGGTACTATTCTAGCTGCCACGTGAGAAAAGTAATTAATAATCTCACCCAGCTGTAGCCTACAAACCACAGAAATAGCCAGCATGGGAAAATATGCCCAAAGCTCTAATAATGCTCCCTATATCTTGGAGATAACAAATAGCCACCCAAATGGACTGAAGGCCTACTCAATATGAGGAGATTTATAGCAGGTATTGAAAACATAGTCAATTATCTGTGTCTGGTAAGGAAAAAACAACTACTGCCACTTTGCTAAACCAGGATGACTCCTAATTACATTCTAAATGCTTATCATTATACCCACAGATAGGTGTAGCTCTCACTGCTCATCAAAGAAGCTTCTTTTTATAGTAGATGGAGACTGCTGAAAAATCTGCAGCTGGTCAAATAAAGCAACTGACTGTGGGGTACCCAACCACAGATGTTACATCTACAACCAAACACCTACACCAAAGGCTCAGGGAACATCATGAAAGAGATGGAAAGATTATAAGACTCTGAGGACAAGGCATGTCTTCTGTGAGATGTTTTCTATACGTGACAGTCGCATCCATGAAATCTTAACAATACGCTATCCTAAATAAATCCTACAAAATGACACTAGATGACATGTGACCGTAGATGGGGGAATCCCACAAAGTCCTGCCCTTAGATAAAGAGTGGTAGGTATTAATGACTTCTGAGAGAGATCAAATCAGTCTTCCTAGGAATGAGCTCTCTGATAGGTTAGCCAATCCCAAGTGGCCATTCCTAAAAACATATACCCACGAGCAACACTGATTGTACTCCGCACATTTTATGCACATGCATATTATATAATTTAAAAAAGAGGTCATGCGTTGAGATGGAGGGATGTAAGAGAAGTTTGATGGGAAAGTGTGAAGGAGAAATGTTCTAACTGCATACATTTGGAAACACTAAAACAATAGTGAAAATATATCAAAAATAAATTAAATTTTAAAATTCGCATGTTCATTATAAATTACTCAGCCTTAGCCACTCTAGTGAAAAGTGGAGTAAAACATTTCATCAGTTTTGATGAATGCACATTCAACGTAAATTTTATTTGAACAGAAATGAAGACATAAAAATGGTGAAAGGATGGAAGATGAGAAAGATAAAAGGTTTTGCTGTAAACTATAAATATAGAAAAACTGACTTAAATGTTTATATATCACATCATTACTAACTAAATGAAATTAGGATGCCTTTGAAATCTTTTAATGTTTTGACAGTTATTAGAAGTGCTTATGTTAGCGGACATTAGCATAACTAAATTGCTTCTATTCTACAATTCACCTTGAAGCCATTTTTGAATTTGTAATTCCCTGTCTTCTGGTAGTCAAATCATATTTACTTGAAAAACCAGAGAAAAGCTATAGGTTACTCCTGAGTATTCACTATGTTTGTGGATTTCTGAGTAGGGAAAGATTTTCATTATGTAGCCAACTGAACATCACATTCTATGAAATTCAACTATATGCTAAAACGGGGGCTACCTGCTGTAACGTTTGATCTTTTGCTGTCTGCTTCCTATTTGTACTTCCTTAATCTGCAATTTCTAACAGAGCCCCTAGAAGCATCCTTTGATTGAAATCAGGCTGCCAACATATTATCTGCCATTTCAACAGGGATCTTATTGAGCACCGGCAGCAAATAAGCTTGTCATTGCGGTATAAAAACGTCTTTCACCTTGGAGAATGTCTTTGAATTACACCCTAAAGTTTGCTCTATGAGTGACAGTGAGGTTCTTCTGGGTTTGTTTTAGAAAATAATATGCAATGTAATCATGAAAATGGACAAATATTTTAGCCTCTCATTTCTTCTGTGCTGCACATTGACAGGAACAAGAAGTAATCAAATATAAGTGGTTGTAGAATGAGCACAAATCTGTAGAGTAAGTTGTATTCCTTGTTCAATAACTATTCAGGTAGTTATTACTTTAATTTTTCAGGTGTCTTACAATTCTAACTAGCTACAGTTTCTTGGTATTTTAGCTATGTGAGGTTTTCGTTTTTTACTTTAGAAGTATCATAAACTGTAGGCATAGAAGGTAAGTATTATAAAATTCTTTGCAAAGTAAAAATGAGAATGACTTGCAAATTCTACTATGATATTCTTTCAGGTTACTAATATGATTTGTACACCACTAAAACAACCTAGAATCTTCTGGGTTCTGCCATGCAGAAGTCTTCAGTTCCATCGGCATTGGTCTTAAAGAAATTATTCTGGGGACTGGACATTTGTCACACCTGAGGAAGCACTTTCTAGTTTCTCCAAAATGTTAATTTCTGCTGGAAAGCTGTTTCATCACTGACAACTAACATGTGAATTGGCCACTGCATTCATGTTCAAGAATATATCTGCTAAACACCTGTCTGAATAAGAAATAGCCTCTTAGGTATTTCGTCAAGACAAAATAGTATTTCATGATAAAAGAGGTTGCTTTCACTTTCAAATCAGATGAACCACAGCCATCCTCACAGCACTCAGCAGGGTACAGAAACGCCCCTGAACCCTATAACAACCCTGGCAACAGAGTGCAGCTTAGAGAGACCTTTCATGTCTCCTGCGAAGTTAAGTAAAACACTCACTTCAGATGGAGACTCATAAAATCGTTGCTTACTTCTGGTACTGTCTCTTCTTTCTCACTCTTGAAGTTTTGTTTTCAGTAAAATTGCTTTTAGCATCTATGAATGGAAGATGCAGAAAGCAACAGGACTGTTCGCCTAGGATGCTGCCACTGTCTGATTTATGGTTAGCCATCAGAAAAGTAGTTATCAGTGCAACAGGCAGGAAGGTTGTTAGTGACTACATCTCTAGATTCAATGGCACTTTTCAATTCTATTTTAGCACATTTTGGGTTCATTACAAAGCACATTCATACATAGGTAAATTCCTTTGATGACTGGGTAGTATTATTGAAACTGAGGACAAAAAAGCAAACTCATGTATTTCCTGTAAATTTACCCATTTGTCATGCATACTCTTAAGACCCAGTACCAGTCTTCATTAATAAAGTTTAAAACCGTTCTCAGTAGCTAAAGACAAATTAAAGTGCTACTTTGACCATTTCTCTCGTCAGGATAGTACAATGACATACTAGGTTAAGATTTTTTTTTTCTCATGTTCAGTTGAAAAAGTATAAAATGAAGCTAAGCTCCTAAGAGTTCTATGTAAACTTAAATCATTTCATTTCTTTTTCTCTAAAACCTAAACAATCAATTTCAAAATGATGACAACAGACTGAAATATAAACTTTGTTAATCTATTGTTGACTGAGGCATAAACGATAAATTATTTACATCTTTAAACAAGCATAGACTTTACCAGTGTTCACTATACTTAAATATTTGAATATGTACACAGTCTTATCCCATGTCTAACAACTTAAAATTTTTCTGAGAGCTGAAACATAGTTTCCTTTTCCGTGATACAAAAGAGCAATGGTTTTCTTATTAGCATGTAACCTCTGGAAACAAAATAAAACCTTCAGGGTAGCTTAATATGACCATGAAAACAATTCCCTGAAAGGATCACAGATTCCTATTTTTTTAAAGAAACTCTAGACTAAAATTAAACATATAACCGAAAATATATTCGATTATATGTGTGTGTGTCTATTTCTACATATAATTTAGAATGTACTTTTTACGTATTATTGCAATTATATCAAAATTATGATACAGAGGTTGAAAATTCTAATAAAGCACCAAATGCTGAAGGTTTTGTTGTCAACAGGCACTTTCATTAGAATAGCCTAGTGGGTACACATCTTTCATTCACCTCTGCAGAAAATGAACTTCATATAGAAAATACATACTGATATTATTTGAATATTATTTTGAATAATATTTGAATATTATTTTTCCTATACAGCCTTTAATGTGTTACCATTGATGATTGCACTAGTTTCATTTTTGCAGAATGGTCATTTTTTTTTTTTGAATTTTTCAGAAAGGAAAACTAAAGAAGAAGAAGAAAAACAAGAAGAAAGGGAGGAAGAAAGAAATTAAGGCTAGAGAAAGAGATGAAGGGGAAGATAGAATTCTGTGACACATGTGGTCATTTACCAAGTCACTTTTCTCTAGCTTGGTTCTTTGCTTCCTCATCCTTTGGTTTCCTGCTCCAAAAACTGAATTTAAGTCATTTATATAAATGTGATTAATAGATTTTATTTTTTCATATTAAAATGCCAATAGATCTAATTATATTATTTTTTTCTTAAATATTACAAACAACTGACCATTTTCTCACTGAAATAGTTTTTCACTTGTGCATATGTCAAGCGATACAGTGCTTCCTATGATTTGATAGAAGCCATTTCCTCCACCTTGACTTCTTCCTGCTTCCAAACATCACAGAACCCTGGGTTCTCTGAAAAATTACAACAGTTTCTCTCCTTGGTGCAATATTTTCTCTGTCATTTTTCCATCTAAGTTTTAAGAAAAATCAAAAGACATTAGAAAGCAGATAAAGTAGGTAGAGTGGTTGACTATTAATCACCTTATTTGTGCAACTCAAGACCTCTGAGACAGTGCCCACTTGGACTGCGAATCAAATGAGGGAAGTTTATTAATGTTAATGCTTCTGCACCTAAGGCCTGAGAACACTCACGAACATTGCCCTTTAGCTGTTTATTAAAATAAATGTAAGTGAAAGAGAAAATTCTCCTCTGGCATAACTCTAATCTTTTTAGTTAGTTTATATTATCATTACAAAGGGCATAACTTTTAGATTCATATTTCTCTAAAATCATATCACAGTTATAATATGAAAGAATGCATTTCCTCCCACATTACCTGTAGAAATAAATAAGCCAAGAGAATAAAGAAGTAGGAAGTCACCAATTTTAAGTGTTGTGTAGAATCTAAAGATTATACCATTAAGAGTTTAGCAGGTAGATGACAGATGATGAAAATTTATATCCTTGAGAGTCTATGAATTTCATACCCTACTTGGCATGGTCTTGGGCTCATTGTTGCAGCCTGCCCCATGTGAAACTCTCAGAGACTGACATAGCTATCTTCATACTTGATACCTTGATTCAAACTCACCTAGGTTCACTGCAGCAATCTCATATTACACAGCACTTGGAAACCAAAAACCACTGGGCCTCTGTTGTTGCATGAACTTTACATACATGAGTCCACTAGAGTGACCACATGCATGCTATGTCCAACAGGAATTTATAGATGTGTCCATGAATTTCACAAACATGAGTCCACTAGAGTGACCTCATTCATGCTATGTCCCACAGGAGTTTAGAGATGTGTCACACTCACATTCAGAGATATATACAGGAGCTTCCAGTGAACTGGCCTATATATTAACGCAGCATGCTGTTAATCCTACAACCATCCCATTGAGGCTTTGCAAGACAATGTGATATCACCAGCACAGATTGTAGCTTAGTGTCTACATAGGACGAAAGTCAACACACATTATACAATCAAGTGCCTAGAATGTAGTGCCAGGTGAAAATATCTTATCATAAATCTTATCCTGAACACAACCTGCCAGACTCACAAATAACAAGAAGGTGCTATGAGAGCCATGATGATACATGGGGTAGAAGGGGCAGGCAACTTTCTCTAGAAGGACAACAAACATCTAGCAACAAATCACGAGGAAGATATAGCAAATCGCCTGACAAATAATTCAAAATATTGATTTTAGAGAAAAAGGGATAAAAAAAAAAATAGTCAGCTTGATGAAACGCTGAGAAGACATTTTATGAAATGAGTGGAAAATCAGCCGAAAACAGAGAGAAGGCAAAAGGAGCCAAACAGAAATCCCTCAATGAAATAGCTCAATAAATATTATTAAAAGCACAGTTAAGAGCCTCAGCAACAAAATGAGGCAAACAGAAACAAATAATTTCTAAACTTGAAGACAGGTATTGTGAAACAACCAAGTAAGAAAAGAAAAAAAGAAGAAAAAACAAGGAAATTCTGAATAAAGCCTTTGAGATTTTTAAAGTACCAGTGAGCAACCTCATACATTATGGGTATCCCAAAAAGAAAGAGAAGGGACAAGGCAGAAACAGGAAAGTATATATAATAATGGCTGAGAACTTTGCAAATATAGGGGAAGATAAGGATACAAGGTTCCAAAAAACTCAAAAGACCTTTGATAAAATGATCCTTCACAAAAAAATGCAGATAAACTGTCAAAAAATACAAAACAAAGGTTTATAATAAACAGTGCAAAGGGAGAAAAAAACATATCTTGGAAATTCTTATTATACAAACATCTGACTTCTCAACTGATATCTTCTTGGCAGGAGAATGTCCTTTCATCACATGTTTCCTGCCATGAAAGAAACAAATATGTCATGGGCCGTAGGGGAAACCCTACTACTATTACTCTATTAAAGGAGCAGAGCAACAAAACGACTCCTAATGACATACTGCTATACACAGAGATCAGTGCATTGTTCAGCCTTCATAAGAGAAGCTTCCTCCTGCAGCTGATGGGAATTGACATAGAGACCCACAACTAGACAATGTACAGAGAGTGGGAGACTTTGGAGTACTCAGCCCTGAATGGGATGCCTTTATCAAAACTCTCATCTCAAGGCTCAGGAATCTATTCAGATGAAGAGGCAGAAAAATTTTATGAGCTAGAGGTGGTAGATGACTCAGAGGAAACAGTGTCTTCTAGATACAACAAAGACTGTGACAGCACACACAACACCTAAGCAAGTTCAAACTGAACCAAATCCCAGCACTGAGAAAGAGAAGGGAACAAGAGGTTCTACCCCTATCCAAGAAGCTATTTGTAATTGATATCACCTGGGATTACGAGTTTTCTCTAGTAGAGTATCACTGGGTATATCAGTCAACAGACTGAAGTATGCATACTCTTAAGACCTGGTACCAGGTCTTCATTAATAAAGTATAAAACAGTTCTTAGTAGGTTAAAGACAAATTAAAGTGCTACTTTGACCATTTCTTTAGTCAAGATAGTACAATGACATAATAGGATAACATTTTTTTTCTCATTTTCAACTGAAAAAGTATAAAATCTATAATAAAATGAAGATATGCTCCATGATACAAAAGAGCAATGGTTTTCTTATCAGCATGTAACTTCTGGAAATAAAATAAAACCTTCAGGGTGGTTTAATATAATCATGAAAACAATTCCCTGAAAGGATTAAAAAGGAGGATAGTTAAAAATCACGAAAAATGAGAAGAGTGCTTTTATTAACCCATCAATAACCTTGAATCTAAATTGAGTAAATTCTCCATCTGGAAAAACTCCCAGACTGAATAGATTTATAAAAGTCAAGATTGACAGTGACGAGATGAGAAAAGATAATGATGCAAGTGGAAGTCTAAGCCGGACATAATTAGCTACAGTTACATCAGGTAAAATAGACCTTTATGTGAAAATGTAGACAGTAGACATTCAGGTCACCATATAAAATAAGAGGGATGAATCTAACAAAAGTAAATGAAAGTTGTAAACACCTACGCGTCAAACGTGTACACTGCAACCCATGAATCAAGCATTAACAGACAATACAGGAGAGATGGACTTTAAAACATTAGTTGCTGAGGTTGTCTACTTGCTGAGGATTCTATTTTCATCGACAGGCAGATCATCTAGATTAAACAAAATTCATTTTCTGCACAGTTGAATGAAAGATGTGTACCCACCAGGCTATTCTAATGAAAGTGCCTGTTGACAATGAACCTTTTGGCATTTGGTGCTTTATTAGAATTTTCAACCTCAGTATCATAATTTTAGTATAATTACAATAAGATATAAAAAGTATATTTTAAATTGTATGTGAAAGTAGACATATACACATATAACCGAACATATTTGAACCAAATAAGTTTAATTTTAGTTTAGAGTTCTATAAAAAAAGAGGAATCTGTGATCCTTTCAATAATAAACGAATAAGTAACGTGTTTTGAAACACATTAGTTAAGTGAAAATCTTTCTACATTAAGACTTCTCTAAACTATTTTTAGTTCTCTATTCAATATCAAAAACAACCCCCCCCAAAAAAAACCAAACAAACAGGAGCTCAGACTCTTGTTATTCAGTAATAAAATAAAATAAAATAAATAAATAAAATGAGTCCAACTACAGACAGAAATAAAAAAAACAAACAAACAAAAATAAATAGACAGGACTCCAACATATCCTGAAGGCCTCAATCTGAGAAAAAATCCAGTCATCTATGATAATCTACTGCACAGTATATTTCCATAAATTCTTAAAAAGGCAAAACAACAGAATAGACAGATCTGTCCTCACCAGGAGCAAGAGGCAAAGAAAGGAGATTGATGACAATCACTTGCAGAAAGGGCATAGGTAGAACCTCTGTGACTAAGGGAGAACTGAGGGAGAACTGAATGACTAAATTCAGAATGAAGCAAGGCTTCTAAAGTGTGCCCATCATTCTCCCATCAGAATTTATGTTCACAGTCTAAAATACACCACACAGGATTAAGGGGTGTGTCTGTCAATGCTTGCGCTGTAGATAATGCAAAGCAGGGTACAGAGAGGTGACACATGTCTCCAGGAACTTCTTTGCAATAGCCTGGAAAGCTTCTCACTAAATTCTGCCAGAGGCTAAGAAGAAAAATGTCAAGAGACAGCCCAATTTGTCCAAGCATCACTGACCCTAGTGTCAGTCAATTCAGGCTTTGAATCCTGGGTTCCTGGGAAACTTCAAGATCTTGTCCATCAATCTATTTGTTTTAAACAATTTTATGTTGATATAAATTTTTCACTTGTGACACTTTGTTTTACAAGATGTAACAAGGTAATGGATCAGTTACTTATATCTTATTATTATTTTTTTGCAGTACTGGAGATTGAACCTTGGTCTCATAAATATTAACCTCTACCACTGAGCTATAGCCCCAGCTTTATTTTAAATCATTGTATTTATAATTATTAATGTGCTTTGCCCCTCCAGTCAACATAGTAACAGAACCTTAATGCACTGTAACTCAGGTTCATCATGATTTTCTGATGATCATAAATACCACGTCTACACAAAGGAAACCCATAGAGGGCTCCCTATTTGAGACAGGAAAAGATTAAGAAGGACATCAGAAATTTAGGAATTCTTATTGTGTTAACTTCAAATATATAAAGATAATAAAGGACCAATATTTGTCCATGGCGGTTTATGAAGAACATCTTTATAAACCCCAAGGTCTCATAAAAATGGGACCTATAGACGTGGGAACTTCTGCTCTACCTTTCACTTGAGTCATAATTAACAAATTTCACCTAGGTTTTATTCATCAAAGCAGATAAAACTCGAGGGACAGTGCATTGTAACAGTGTGTCAAGAGAATACATAATTATAAATATTTGATGAATAGCACTTGTAACTATTAGATATTGCGAGAATTGAATTCTTATTTGATCATAATAAAACCTTTGGCAAATAAGAGGTTAATAAGGTATAAAATGCCACATGGAAGCTTAGTTCTTTTCTGTATTCTTTGAGTCTCCTTGCATCTCCAGGAACTTCCATTTCCTCTCACATGGGGTAAATCTCTCAGATCTTTAATTTCCCTAACAATAAAAGCTTAGATGGTCTTAAAGAAAATTTTGCCTCTTGTAGGATATTTGTTTCTATTTTACAGATAAGAACATAAGAAAATTGATCTATAAAAAAGTGAGGTACCTTAAAGATTATGAGAGTTCATATTTTTGATCAACCTAAAATTTATTAATTATTTAAAATCCTGATAGTACCTATACTTTACTTGTGAACATGACACAGTTCTCAATAAAAAAAAATCACCCCTTAAATAATAATAAAAAAAATTTGTAGACTATTATTGCAAAAGCATAATCTGTTTTTTAAAAGTCGAATCACCAGTTATCTTTTCTAAGCTTCTGTTTGTGTATCACATGCTGTGCCCTTACAGGTTAAGGATGGTGACAGAGCCAGAGCCATTACAGAACGGATGATGTAGCAGTGCCAGGGGTAAATATATATATATATATATATATATATATATATATATATATATATATATATATGTTTATGTTTAACATATATATATATATAATCTTAACACAGGCATAACAGTGTCTATGATGTTCAGCACAAAATGTTCACAGGCAAATGCACTTCAATTTCCGTGGAATTCTCTGCACTTGGATGCACAGGTGCTCATCGTATTTGATGAGCTGAAGAAGCATTGCTTCACTGCAAGCAGCCAGGCAGGAAGCCACACCATGTGACAAAAGCAGCCACTGTGTCACAAATTTATGCTTGCTTACTTCTACTTATATCAGGTACTCCATAAACTCTTATGCATACTTCTAAGAAAATATGAAATGAAACTCACATGACAAATTTTTAATTATGGACTTTAGAAATTCATTTTCACAATGCACACACATATGAAATAATAAGCCATTTGGTGGTGGTGTACACCTTGAATATCAGCACTCTGGAAGCAGAGCCAAGTGCATCTCTGTGAGTTCAAGCCCAGCCTGGTCTACAGAGTGAGTTCCAGGACAACCAGAGTTATAGAGAACAGAGAAACCCTACCTTGGATAAATACATACATACATAGATAAATCTTACTTTCCCCAAGATGTTAGACAGCATCTATCATATGGAGAGGTATGTTTTATATTCAATGACAAAAATAATGTAAAAATTATTTCATAGTACCTAAGAATATATATATAATATATATCATAATATATGAGAATCATAATAATAAATTATTAAAATGTTTTAGATTTTTCCTTTACCACTCAGAGTAACTCATTATCATCATTTTTGCACTACATCTCCTAAAGCAATTATATATATTTATGTGTCCATGTGTAAAGTTTATATGGATACCTAGTCATGTGTGAGAATATGTGTGTGCATGTAGATTAAAATTAGAAAGCTGTAATGTTTTACAATCTTTTAGACATATTACATGGTTTCATAACTAGCAATGTATTTGGGTTTTCCCCCACCTATTTGTTTAGTTCAACTTTTTCATTTGTTCTATTTTGGTTTGGGTTTTTGATGTTTTGAGACAGAATCTAAATATGTGGCTTAGGTTCATTGGGAATTCATGATCATTTGGTCATTTGATTCCCCTCAGACCAGAATTCACCAGTCACAAAGGAATCATGAAGTGATATAATTTAACTTTTAAGCCAGTAAGTTACACATTTATATAGAAGTGTGTATATTCATATGCATATAATCATACATTATTTGAACTGCATTAGTAAGAAAAATGACTAAATGCAGCAGTGTGCTGTAGAAGAATGCTAATTATTACATAAATGTTGCCATTTGTCAGCATCACATGTGCTGAAATGCTGAGCTGAAGGGTTTGTTTGAATTCAATGTGGGATGGGTTACTAAAGTTTAAATGAAAATCCCCTGTTTGGACTTAGAATTCTAATCACACATACATGAACATAATGCTTCCCTGAGGAGAAAGATTAAAAGCAAAAGTCTTCAGTTAGACTTATAAACGATGTATAAATAATAGAAAATGCCACAAATATTATCTAAGAAAAACATAACAACCCATACTATTTATATGGTGATGTCGACCTGTCCTTTTCCTTTCTTATACTTAAGCCAACTAAAACATTTAAAAACCAATAATTGCAGAAATTTTATCAAGGTAATTAATTAAAATACTAAGTGTATAGTCAACTCAGAATTTGCTTTTGAAAATGTGTTTGTCCTGCTCTATTACAAATATAGTTAAATGTCTTTAATGAGTCCACTTTCTTCTTTCAGAACATAGATCAGACTTTTATAAATATCATTTAAAAGCCTTCTTTTGTTTCAAAAACTACTAAATATTTTAAATTGACTTTTTAAAATAGGAAGTACTGGGCCAGTGAAAAGCTCAGTAAATAAAAGTGCCTGCACCAAATCCAATGACTTGAGTTTGAACCCAGAATCCACAGAGTAGAACGAGAGAAATGTTTCCACAAAATTCTCCTCTGACCTGCACACATGCTCCCCACACAAACACAAAATAAATTTAAGATATATGGTACTATGTGAAATCCTCTCTGAATTTATTTTATTTCTGCAAAAAGCTTCTAGTAAATTTGGTATAGAAATAATTCAAAATTAAGTTGTAACTATAAATTTTTGATATATTGTTTCATATACACAAGACTAAGAGAAAATTTAAATTTATATAATATTACATTTGTGTTCCCAATTTAACATACATTGAGTCCCAGTATCAAATGTTCTCTAGTCTCAACCACTGACTTATCCCCTCTAGCTTCTGATTTTAAACATTATTTAATCTGAGTGACACAGCATTTATGTTTTTAATCAGAAGTTTTTATAACTCAGACTTGAATGTTCAGTTGCCTGTGTAAAAGTTCTGCATAGAAATCTAACAGATATCTAATTGTTTTTTTTTTAATTTTAGATCATTTATACTAAATGTAAACATAGACAATATTTTATTTTTAGTATTCTATTATTAGTTTTATACTTATTATATTTCTCTTTTTTGATACTTTTTTATTTCTCAGGGGGTTACAGTCCAATAATAACATTCCAAGGAAGGAAACTCATGAAGGTTGGTCCATTCAGGTTCTTCCTGTCTTCTCTGGCTAGCATTTTTTTCTACAAATGTTGAGGAATAACCCTATGTGAAAGCTAGAGTCTATTATATTCCAGGGGTCTACATTCAGAGGCCTGTGTGGTCTAGATGGAATGTAGACACACTTTTAATCCCAGCATTCGGAAGGCAGGGGTGATTCACTCCTTTAATCTCTAAGAAAAGTAATGTAGAAACAGACACAGAAAGGAGAACTCAGAAGGAGTCAGTGTCACACAGGAAGTAATGTCTGAGATGAGTCAGAATGAAATATAGGCAAAGTGACTAATCAGAAGAGGAGTTAGCAGAGCGGGTCATAGTAAGGGTGTATCCAACTCTTGAGAGAAAAAGGCAGAGTCTCAACTCAGAGTTACAGAAGAATCAGGTCAGTCAGAGAGTCATAGAATTGGTTACAGAGTCAGTTAAAGAGTTATTCAGGTAGAGAAGATTTGGTTACAGAGGCAGTTACAGAAGAGTCAGTTACAGTGTCAGTTAGGGAGGAGTCAGAGTCAGAAAGCAGCAGTCAGTTACAAAAGACAGAATGGGGCAATGAGAGCTCACAGAGAGCTAGAAGCAGTCTGAAGAGTCTGAGTTCAGTCGGCGGTGGAGGCTTAAACATTCTAGACTTTATGAAGGCTGAAGCCTTCCAGTTCAAGGCTTAAGAATATTGTACACAGGCTGAAATGCTGTAGGGCTCCAGTACTAGAACTGGTGATTGAACTGAAGAATAAAAAGCCTTTACATTGAACCAGCTTCTACATCTGGTGAATCTACATACAGGTAAGGGGGCAGGAGACATCTGGGAAAAGAGCCCTTAGTGGAGAAGTGACAGAAAGATGTTTCAAGGTTTATGACCTGCTCGTGGGAAGAGTCCTTCCAGTTTCTATGATCAATATTGAAAGAAAAAAAAAGGTTCTGTCTTCTATGGCCTATTTCTGCCAAGAAAATGGGGTGGGAGACAGAAAGATTGGAGAAGATCAGGTAGACATTATTCTAGGGGTACTTTGTCCCTTTCCATTTCAGGGTACTTGTCATATCAGAGTCTAGTACCAGAGTGCGGAGTGCTTTGGGGACAGTCTGAGCACTGACATGGCACAGGGTATAGCATCGCAAAATGTGAATGAAAGTGACAACTCAACTATGAACTTAGCTTGGTAAGTTCTTAAACAGATAGCTTTGAGAATTCTTACAGTGAAACCTGGAAAAGAAAGTTATACCTGTAACGAAATCTTTCCTTAGGAAATCCTATCTAAGTTATAAAGCAAGATACGCTCGTGCCAATTCCTACAATTAGAGAGACTTTGTATGAATAACAAGGGCACTTGGATTCAGCATGTATTTCTTCTCCTAACACTTCCATAATCTGGGAGAAATCCCCATCCCTATTCTATTCTATAGCACAAGATGTCATATAAGCTTCAATCATCTGACCTTTCTTTAAATCTTATATTTTTGTGGGACTCTTATGCATGATGTGTGATTAGACTGGCTTCTTATGTTTTAATCCATTTCTTGAAAAATATAATCTATACCCCAGGCAAGGACTGTAGAAGGATAAAGGGAAGCCATTTTCCTTTTCTATAGTAGGATGAAAGAGGCACAGATGTGTGAATATGAATAAGTAATATTAAAAGGGTATATGGGTAGAAATAGTGGAAAACGTACATATAACATGTAGATAGCTAAAGTTCTACATGTAGAGAAAATTGTACCTGGATGTTGATAATATGTTGCATTTTTTCTTGATATGTGAGTATGGATGAGACTTTCTTAACCCAGAACATAACAGTGTGTGACTGGTAAAGAGCCACTGGGAACAGTGTTTTGCCTATTGTCTTAGTTAGGGTTGCTATTGCTGTAATGAAATGCCTTGAGCAGAAGTAAGTTGGAAAGGGTTTATTTCATTCACATTTCCTGTTTACCATTTCATCATCAAAAGTAGTTAGAGTAAGAATCTGGAGGCAGGAGCCCACACAGGCTATCAAGGAGTGCTGCTTACTGGCTTGCTTTTTATCATTTGATCTGTCAGTTTTCTTATAGCACCCAGAACTACCAGCCCAGGCATGGAATCATCCACAATGGGCTGGGCTTTCCTCCATTGATCACTAATTAAGAAAATACCCTACAGATTTGCCTACAGCTTTCTCTTATGGAGACATTTTCTGAATTGTGGTTTCCTCCTTTTAACTGACTCTAACTTGTGCCAAATTTACATAAAACTAGCCAGCACACTATCCCATAATCTATGTAAACTACTAAGTACTTTATAGGTATTTAAAAGTGATATTTTGCAGATCATTGAGATGGATAACTTACATTAAGAAGAAAGAAGCAATTCAGATGTGATAAATGTATGTCCCGTTACTTGGAAAGAAGAGGCAAGAGGAACATGAGTTCGTTTGGTTTACTTGAGTCTCAATCTCAAACAAAAGCAAAATAAGTAATAAACAATCCATTATAGAAAGAACTACCCATCATTGCATGCTATTTACTATGTTGAACTTTCAAAAGATCAAAAGGTGTTTTGTTTTGTTTTGTCTTTTCTATTTAAAATGTTTATCATGGTCTCTTCTCATGTGGTATCCTCCATTCAGGGGGACAAAGAACATTTAAGTCACAACATAATGCATTTCTTCTGTGTGCAAAGGCATGAGGATTAATGGAGAAAAAAAGATGGTCATTATTTTTCTATATGGACTGTCCACACTGCAGCCTTCAAATCTCAGAGAGAATCTAGATGTTTTAGAAAACCATATAGATTTGAGTTTCCATGGGTATAAAATCCCAAAATATCTAGAAGATGTACAATAATGATAATTACTCACTTCATTGATTTTTCTTGTTTGTTTGAGTTCAACTTAAGTACATAATTGTTGACTTTATCACATATACTCTCCATTTTACCAGTTGGTTGACTAATGAGACCAAACAAATCACCATGTAAGTAAAATATATTTAGAAGAAGTATGATTGAATTTATCAGAGTGCTAAGACTCTAAAATTTTGATAATCATGCCTTAATATAAAGTTATTATCATATTACAATTCAAATGAATTAGTTTGTCCTCTGTACTTGCTGGAAATCATCAAATACATCAGAGGCAAGCAAGGTTGTTAGTTGGTTAGGGAATATACTATTCTTGCAGAAAATCCACATCTTTCCCCTAACCTCTGAGACCTTACTATCACCAGTAAAGCAAAACTTGTCTCAAAAACCTTTCAGGAATGTATTGTTTTCTGTTTAAAAGCAAGCATTACTGAAATACAAATTGATATATAAGCAACTGCACACATTCAATACATGTAACTTAATGAGTTTAGCATGTGCAAACACCCATGATACTAACAATATAGTGCAAAAAATAGACATGCCCACACCTCCCCAAATTCCTTGTTTTTCCTTTGTTTTGATCTACGTGACAATAAAATTAACCAGTTTTAAGTACACAATAGTCTCAGTCATGCTAGATAACTAAATTCTAAAGGTCGATAAGAGAGAAGCAGACAGCATATTGGCTTTAATACAGAAACAAATACCTAACCATTTTACCTTGTAGCGTTCTTGTCTAAATCTGAATATTTAGAAGTTTCCATCACAATGCTGTGTTTAGGTGTCTGAGTGCCTTTAAAGACACACCCAAATCTTGTCAGAAGTTTCCATCACAATGCTATGTTTAGGTGTCTGACTGTCTTTAAAGACACACCCAAATCTTGTCTCCTTGTGTCAATGTTCCAGGTTAACACTTTGAGATTTCTACTAGGCACCACATTTATAAAGGTCTTTTAAGAAAACCAGGGTACGTTTCCCAGGAAACATTTCATTGAGAAGTTCATAGAGAATCATTCTTCTGCAAAAGATGCAGCCACTGTCTTGATCACAGAGAAAGAGAATGCTCTTTTTTATAAACCCAAGTTTCATAAGTACTTTTCCCCCCTAATATCTTGTTTTATTTAGTAACAAATATTCCCAGAAATGATACCAACAGCACCCACTCTTTCTGTAGCTAATGGGTGGTTGAACATTCATCTTTTCAACATGTGTATAAAACTCCAGCAGGCCAAGGTTGTCGAAGAAAATTGCTGTGGAAGTTTATTTTTAGTTATGTATAAAATAATTGTTTATGCTTTGTTGGGTGAAGGACTGTCTAGGTCTTAGCATTTTGTATTGTCTACAGGTGTTGGATTTATGTAGGGGATGTTTGATTGCTCAGGATTTGCACTTGGTATCAATAGAATACCTGAGGGGTTCTGTATTATTACAAACAGCTGAGCTCAGAGTCTCAGTATTCCAAATGGCACTGGCCAGGATAGTGTTTCCCTCTGCTGAAGTCTGACAGGATATGCACCTATGAAAAATGCCATCTCTTCCTTGCTGAGTCAGCTAGTAGGTATACTACTATGATCATTCTCTAATACAAGGGGAAATCTCAGTTGCTATGACATGGTTAGGGAATTAACTGCATCCAAGTCACTGCTCACAGTGCAATCTGTCTAGTGGCTCTTTCTAGTGTCTCTTTCTCTGTTAATTCATCCTTGCAGCCTGGTGCAGAGAAGGCAGCACTCTTATGAGTAGAGAGTCCCTCCATACTCACAAAGTTTTGTTACATAAATGAAAACTTTAGGTTGGCTCCTGTGCTTACTGTTTCATTAACTGTTCAACTCAAGAAGGTCAATCTGCTGAAAAGTTTTCAGCATTTAATAGTAGTTCTCAACCTTCCTAATGCAGGCAGCAGCCCTTTAATGAATATCCTCATGTTGTGGTGACCCACAACCATAAAATTATTTTTGTTGCTACTTCGTAACTGTAATTTTGTTACTGGTATGAATTGTAATGTAAATATCTGATATGCAGATGATCTTAGGCAACCCCTGTGAAAGTCATTGGACCCCCAACGGTGTCATGACCCACAGGTTGAGAACCACTAGTTTAGCACAGCATTTCTCAAAGGGTTCCTTAGCATGCTGAGTAATTTTGAACTGCAAGATATTTGAAAGCCTCCTACCAAAATCTGTCTTTCTCCTACCTTCAAACCTTCTGTCCATTTATTTCCTCAAAACAAGTCAAAGAGACAGATTTGTTTTTCAACAAAATAATTTATAGGACCCAGAACAAGCCTCCACACAGCAGGTCACAAACATAGAGGCCTCATCCTGTACTTCTCCTTCAAGGATTCTCCTTCAAGTAGGGAGTGTTACATGGAGAGAAACATGAACAGAGTTGGCTTGCTCAGTCTTTCTCCTCAGATTGATACCATTGGAGCACATCCTTCATTCAGTCACGTTTCTACATGGAAGACTGACCACACTCCATCAGGCCTAAGCCTACAGACAGTATCCCGCTGATCTTTAGGTCAGCCTTCTTAAAAACACACTCATATATCATATATAACTTTGAAAAAAGGAATATGTGGTATTTCTTGCTAATCTATCTTTTATCACACATGTGATGGCCATTATCCTCACATATACTGTTCTACTATAACACGGGCATGTTTATGGGTGAAAAATTATTGGACACTGAGACAAAAAGTTTGCTTATATTTTTATTTGGGTTATATAAAGATAAATTGCTCTGGAGTTGATGAAATAGCAAGAAGTAAAAGGATTTTTAATGATAAATTTCAGATTACATAAATCTTTCTAAGGCCATTTAATTTGAATTAGTAGCAGAAAGCATTGTCACCAATGTACATTACATTTAAAATTTTTTGATCAAATACAAATAGAGTCAAAAATGAAGCATGAAATATAATGAAAATATTTTATTCCTTCTATGGAATATGTCAAGCTTAATTCTTCATATTTGGCATACATTACTGTGTTTCTAAAAATCATCATTAAATAAAAATTATTCAGTTTATTTTCTTATATTTACAACTTGTGAAAATTTATGCCACTTGTGGGAAATATCTACATTTCAAAGAAATTTTTGAAGAAAAAGATATGGGAATACATAATTTTGCTTCTAACCATGCAGAGCACTCAGGAAGCATCATCAAATGATATTGTAACACATGATACCTCCTCCATGGAATAGGTACAAATGCACACAGCATTGCCAGAGAGCCAACACTAAGAAAGACATTATTTCCAATACACTTTCAGTTAATTAAAAAAACAGTTCCCTTTTTTGATAAATTAGACTTTGTCATCAATTTTAGTTTAATCTGGACTTTTCAATAGTTGCTACAATTGCCAATGTTTTATACTGCTAAAGCAGCCAGGCCATAGGTTTAACCTACAGCTGACCTGTTTAACCTAGAAATTTCTAAATTCAAGGTGAAGTGTGGGGAATTCAGTGTGTGTGCGTGTGTGTGTGTGTGTGTGTGTGTGTGTGTGTGTGTTTCAGTCCTCAAATACGATTTGTGTTTATGCTATATTAATACGCGTAGCAATATACCTATGCCAGCAACATTATTAGAGCATGAAAAAATTAAATTGATTTTCTGAGAAAATTGAAGATTTAATGAATACATTATGCATTCTGTTAAAGGTAATGTTTGTTCTTTTTCAATGAGATGATTTCAAAGACAAGACAACACTTGATTGGCTGAGTAGGGTCTGTATGGGAAATTACTTCAGCACAACAATTAATGCCTAGCACAATGCAAAATGCAAAAGAATTGGTCACAAGTGGTCACAGACAAGGGCACAAATCAAATCAAAATGTTCAAAGCACCTAGTTTTTTAGATGTCTTTGATATAAACAGCATAAGGAACAAAATACAACAGTATTTTTATAACTGTGTGCATTCAACAGGGCACATTGTATGAAATCATGGTGAAGTATGCAATTTTCTTGTCTCTGCTTTGTCTATAATTATAGGACTACCAGAAAGAGAGTTGATGTTCAAGCAAAGGACCCACTGGCAGGAAGTGCCCTGGGCGAGTAATCGGTTCTTGCTCCACTGGAGAAACACAGAGACAGGCATGCCTGGCTAATAGCAAGCTTGCAGATGATCTTACTGCACAACTATGGGTTTTATGTGAGTTTTCTGGGCAAAGAACTTGAGGGCCAAAATGGATCTCAACAATATGTGACTGAATTAAGACCTCATGAATAATAAGTGTTTCATATGTCTCATGTATATTTAATTTATCCTGTTATTCAGTGCCTCTGGAGCCTCATACATTCTTGATGCCTCATGAATAATCTGTGCCCTTGGTGCTCTGTTCTTCTCTGTGTATAACTCACATGCTCTACTTACTAATATCTTCTCTTTGCTTAACCTAACTTGTGAGTTTCAAACATTTCTTTTCCTTGCTAGAATTAACTACTCAAACAAACTCATGTTGTAATATTTTCATATAGCTGTCAAAGTGCTTTATATAAGTTACAATAATATACATTTTCAAAACTTAGAAGATATGTTTTATGGGATAGAGGTAGAAGTGTCAGGGGACAAATAGATATTAAAGAGAGTATTGTACTCATATATTATTATGGGAAATTGAATTAAATACACAAAAATCATTATAATTTGGAAACATGGGAGTTACAACACAGATACGTATAAGAAAAATTTCTTTTTACCAAGTTTTATTCTATAGCTTAGGTTAGCCTCAAACTCACAATTCTCCTGCCTCAGCCTCCCAAGTGCTGGGATGATAGTGTGTACTACCATGCCCAGATTAAGTAAGAAAAATATTTAAAAGTCACCTCAAAATTAAATATATTGAAAATAAATTTAACAATGAGTATATTTCAAAGCTATAATTTATAAAAGAATCAAATCAACAAAAATATCAGATTATTTTATAAAAATGAAATTTTATAAAACATTGCTGCAATGCCAAAGCTCTTATACTTTTATCTCTCTGAATATCTACTCACTGCTGTACTTAGTTAATTTAGTATTATGTTTTCTGCTATTACTGAAAATAACACTTAAATGATTGTAGGCAATGCCATTTTCATCTGAATCCATATGCTGTAAAGAATAAGTTTGTAGGTAATACAATATGTATCTGGTAAGTACTATGATAAATATTAATTTTATTGAGGGCAGAATTGCCACATGTGGTAGTTTTTATTAATATTGAAGAATTTTTTCTTCATCATGATAGTAGAAACTAAACTTTGTCTCCAGATACTAGCTGGGGGAAGATGATGAAGTAAACTTTAAAACCAAGAGAAAGGTGGAGGTAGTTGTGATGTAACACATCAATTTTAATCATTGAAAAAGTACAAATGAAACTATGCTTTAAGTAACAGAGTCATTTACTATTAAATGTAAAGTGTGTGCCTTTTGTATCTTTTTCCATTGGATGCCTACCTTTCAGTCCTATAAGTTGCCTCTTTTGTGAATGGATATTTGGGAATTTTCATTGTACAATTTTTGTACAATTTCATTATCATTATTTTTATTTATATGTGTTAATTATATACATTATTGAACGTTACTTTGATACTCCTTTGTGGATCATGTCTTCTGTATTACTTGCCTTTCTGTTGTTGTCATAAAACACCATGACCACAGGCAACTTGTAGAATGAAGAGTTTGTTTGGACTTATGGTTCCAGGAGTAAGGTAAGGATGCAGAGTAGCAAGAAGACACGATGATTGGAGCAGGAAGCTGACAGATCATATCTCAACCATAAGCACCAAGCAGGAACAATGACTTGGAAATCATGTGAAGATTTAAACTCTCAAAGCTTCTTCCAGTGACATATATCCACCAACAAGACCATACCATCTAAACCTCCCCAAAAGAATGCCACTAACGAGACATCAGTGTTCAAATACTAGATCCTGTGTGGGACCTTCTCATTCAAGTCACCACATCATCAACCTTGTGCCTTCCCTTCCCATTCACTTGTAATCCCAAATTGACTTTCATTCATTTCATTGGCCCTTGTGAGAGAGAATGTTTGATACTTGTTTTTCTGTGTACTTAACATGATATCTTCCAAATCTAACCATTTTCTTACACATCCCAGGAATTCATTTTTACTCAAACACACACACAATGGAGTGTTATTCAGCCTGAATACTTCATAAATACAAGTAGATTAATCTATTTTTTCTTTAGTCATTCATCTGTCATTAGGCTTCAGGGAAGAATCCACATCTTAGCTTTTCTCAGTAGTGATGATTAATAAGCATAGATAGATATGTGCCTCTGTTTTATGCTGCTTTCATTTCCCTTATATATATATACCCAGATGTGAGATAGCTAGATCCTCAACAACAGTGTATGAAAATTTATTATCCTCATCTTTGTACTTACCATACTTTTGTCATTCTAATGAAATAAGATTATGTCTCATTGTAGTTTTGGCTTTCATTTTCCTCATATGTATATTGAACAATTTCATATGATTATTGGTCATTTTTATTTTTTCTCTTGAAAGGTATCTATCTGTAAGTGCATAATATATGAAAAAAGTATAAAATTGAATGATATTCATCTCTAAAGGAAAAACAGAATCACAAAATCTATAGGGGAATGGATAAACTTAAGTGTATAATATCAAACCAGGTCACACAATGTCAAACAAAATGTCTTTCTCTCATATGGAGTCTAGTCATTTACATATATAAATATATGCAAATAAGCAAATGTACAAATGGTAAAACATGTAGAGAGAGTACAAGAAAGGCTAAATGTTAGTGGATGAGGAAGAATGGACTGAACTATGAAAGATGGGATAAAGTTAATATTTTCTGTATTAGCTTCTTTCTCATGGATGTCATAAAATACCAAACAAAGGAAAATTGCATTCTTTTTTTCATTTATTCCAGGATCTAACTCATGGGATAATCCCTCCCATATTCAGGGTAGGTCTTCCCTGATTATTTAAACTTTCTTGGAAAAACACTCATAAACTCATCCAAATGCTTGTTTCTATCATGATTCTAAACCTAATCAAGTTGACAAAGAAGATTGACTATCACATATTGTTCATATTCTAAACAGCAATCATAGTTCATAGGTTGTCTCTTAACTCTGTTAACTA
Source organism: Cricetomys ansorgei (assembly GCA_026225945.1). NCBI lineage: Eukaryota > Metazoa > Chordata > Mammalia > Rodentia > Nesomyidae > Cricetomys > Cricetomys ansorgei. The sequence continues at coordinate 11,814,028 of JAMJFZ010001100.1, read as the reverse complement.
CTTTGTTGTGTTGAAGCTTTTTAGTTATAGTTATATTGAATTTTGCTTTTATTTTAGGCTTTGAAAGCCATGTCCAAAAGTCATTCATTACTTGTATCAATATATTGAAATATTTTCCCTGTAGTTCATATACTCGTTCATAGTTTGGGGTCTTACATATTCTTTCATCCATTGGAGTTGAGTTTTAGACACAATAAGAAAAAATGTCACTTCAGTCTTCAGTATGCCTATATAGGTTCCTCCTTGCATCAGTTATGAAATGTCTTCTTTTCTCCAATATATGAGAGATACGTTAATTGAGTATCATTTGACTGCAGATACATAAGTTTACTTATGGGTGTTATACTTCATTCTATTGGCATATGTCTACTTTTCAAGTGTAGAATATTTCAACATGCATTTATATTAAAGGACTGTTGACTGCAAATAGATGCCAATGTAAGAGAAAAGTCTATATATCACATTATTTTAGAGCTGTAAATAAGTCTAGGAAGACCATGTATAACTAGAAATATTATAGTCATTTTGGGAATAAATTTTATTTCATCTTATTTTATCTTCTTTTTCATATGTATATTTGCTATCTATGCATCTTTTAAAATAACTTTATCTTTCAAAATTAAAATATAATTACATCACCTTCACCCTTCCATTTCTTCCCTCCAATCTCTCCCATGTACCCCCTTACTCTTTGTCCCTCAAATTCATTCTCTCATTTTCCTTAATTGTCAGATATGTTTTTCCTAAATATATAAATGTCCTTATAATGTTATTTGTATGTATATGATTCAGGGATTGGTCACTTAATATTGCATACCAACTCAGAGACTCCTCCTTTGAGAAAGCCATTTTTTCTACTCTCAGCATTCCTTAGTTGCCTGTAGTCCCTTGTCAAGGGTTTGGACCCCATAAGATCTTCCCCCTTCTATCATAGCATGTCAATTGGTATCATCATCGTTCAAATCTTGTTATGCAGCCATTTTGTGAGATTTCTTGAGTGTAGCATTTCTATACTTTCTGGAAAGAAGGGGAAAATTTACAACACACTTCCTGTTCAGGCACTCATACATTTTTCTGCCACTTCTTCTGCAATGTTCCCTGACCCTTAGATGCAGGAGTTTTGTTGTAGATATATAAGTTAAGGCTAGACACAAAACAATCACATGTTCTCTATTTTTATTGGTTGTGATTTTTTGTAATGATCTCCATCTGTTAGAAAGAGACATTTTTGATGAAGGATGAGAACTACATTTATCTGTGAATTAAACAAAAAATTTTATGATGCAGTTAGGGATTGTGTTGATTTACTGTAATGAAGTGACAGTCAGGTACTCCTCCAAAATCCATGATCCCATTAGCCCCATATAGTTGGCTAGGATTCGAGTATCAGGCATGGTTTTCTTTCTTGTTAAGTGGGACTTAAGGTCTATTAGAGAACTGTTGCCAAGATATGAGTGCCACTATTGTACCTTTAGGATTATCATGCCATATTGTTAGTGGCTATAGTTCATAGACACCATAGCTGGCTAGGACTATTAGTAGCTTCCCTACCATGGAAGTTTTCATATCATCTTCATGGTATTATGAAATTTAGTCCTCTGGGAGGAGGCATTCAGCTCAGATCCAGTTTGAATCCTTTGATTCTTGTGTCTAAAGTGCATTATGTATTTAAGGATAGTTAGGATAGCAAGCAAGGGCAAAAGGAATAGCCTCAAATATTTTGGGAGCCACTTGGACTCCTGTGTTCAATAATTTGAAAGTTAATTTCTCATGCCTGGTAGTGAGGTTTTGTTAGATAGCAGATGGCTTTTGGGGAAAGTTTTGTCAGCCTGGAGAGGGGATATATTATTTAAACTATATGTATAGTATACACACACACACACACACACACACACACACACACACACATATATATATATATATATATATATATATATATATATATATGTATATATATAATGCAATTTTTGTAAAGAAATAATAAAAGACTTTTTCAAACATCCTTACTGTTACTTTACTATCCTCCCTGTGCTAATTAATTGACTTCCCTCTTCCATCCTTAGTCAAACTCCCCTCATTGTTTTTCCCAATTCCTGGCTTCAAATTACTTGTAACTTATTCCTCTCTATAGTCACCCCCTCCATAATATTCTTTCAATCTACAGTTTGTCTTGTTACTGCAGGAACATCCTTATATTTGAAGATTTGAAGTTAGATGAAAGAGAACATACACTTGCCTTTCTGTGTCTTGGTTACCTCATCCAATATATTTCTTCCTGGTTCTATCCATTTATCTGCAATTTAACTGCTTTCATTATTTCAATTTTTATGGCTCAAAATATTCCATAATATATGTGCATCAAATTTTAATTTCAGTTCACAGTTGAAGGACATTAAGTTGTTTACATTTCTTAGGTATTGTGAGCAAGGTAGTAATGACTATGACTGAGCAAGTATCTATAGAGTAATATATAGAGTGCTTGGGATATAATGCTGAGCAATAGTATAGCTAGGTAAGGTAGTAGATATATTTTTAGTTTTTTGATAAGTCAAACACATTAATTTCCATAGGAGTAGGTGTACCATTTTGAAAATCCACTACTAGTGAATAAGGATTCCATTTTTACAAAATGCTTTGCAGAATTTATTGTTAGTGGCTTTGATGATCCTTGCCATTCTGACTGGGAAAGATGAAATCTCAAAGTTGTTTTGCTTTTCATATCCTTAATTGACAGGGATGATGAACATATTTTGAGACATTCCTTCAAAGTTTTTATTTCTATTTCTGTTCACCATTGTATAGCCCATCATTTAGTTCAATCATTTGTTTCCTTAACTCTTTGTTTTCAGGGTTATTTATTTATTTTGGATATTAATTTTGGCCAGCTGCATAGCAAGCAAAGATTTTTTCTTGTTTGGTGGGCTTTTTTTTCCACTCATTTTATTTTTTAGTTGCAAAGAACTTCTTAGTTTTAGTTTTATGAGATTCTATCTGTCAGTAGTTGGACTTAGTTTCTGGGCAAATGGCATCTTATTCAGAATGGAGTCTATGCAGTGTCTTTTCATACACTTCATAGGATATGACTATGTTTTCTTCTAGCCATTTAAATGTTTCAGTTTTCATATTGAGCCTTTGATACATATTAAGAAATATTGGTGCCAGGTACAGATCTAATTTCATTCTTCTACATCTGTACATCTAGTATTCACAGCATTTGATGAAGATAGTTCTTTATTACAGTGCATATTTTTGGTGTCTTAGTCAAATATTAAGTGGCTGTATTTGTATGCACTAATGTTTGAGTATTCCAGTTTGTTCCATTGGTCTACATGTCTCCTTAATTACTATGGCTTTATAATGTATCTTGAGGTCTGGAAAGGTAATCACTCAAAGATTTACCTCTTGGTTCTGGATTGTTATAGATATCCAGGGTGTTTTGTGGTTATATACGAATTTTTACAAAAGATATTGTTCTATTTATATGACATATTAGATAGAAGTTTTGGATTGTCCTTGTTTTTTTTTTTAATTTGTTAGTTATATAATTAAGTCTTTTATTTGTGTTCTGTCCAATTGTTTAATGTAGAATTATAAATTTTCCTCACAAGTTTGCTTTTTATATGTTCTAGAAGTTTTGACGTATTGTGCTGTCATTTTCATTTCATTCTTAAAGTTTTTTATTTCTTTCTTGATTTCTTTTTTGACCCATTCTTCATTCAGTACTAAGCTGTTTAATCTTTTTGAGTTTATGTATTTACTAGAGATGTGTTTGTAGCTGGGGTTGTTTTATATCATTATGATCAGGTAGGATAGGCCATGGAGTTATTTCAATCTTTTCAAATTTGTTAAGATTTGTTTTATGTCTGACTATGTCCTCTAATGTAGAGATACTTTCTGTGTGCTGATGAGTAGAATTTATAATCTTTGGGCTTGGTTGAGATAATCTAAATATATTCATTAAGTCCTCTTGATGTCATTTCATTCTGATGTTTCTCTATTTTTGTCCAGATACTTGGTCAATTGGATAAAGTTGAATATTGAAATCATCTGCTATTGACAAATCAACAACATGCAAAGAAAAACAATTATTTCAGTTCATAAACAGTATAGTAGAATACAAAACTAATTAACATATTTAGTGCTAATGGTGCATATAAAATAAATATTTTTTAAATGTTTGAATATGAAGCAGTTAGTAAGTACATATATGTATTTATTCATGTGTGAATGTCAAAATCTAGAGATGATTCATCATTCAGAAAAGAAAATATCACTGAAAATGGTGTAGAAGTGTTAATGATCTGGAAAATTAGAACATAAAAGGTATAAATCAAATATTTTGCAATGTCTTGAATTTACCCATATTTTCAAATTCGCAACAATGAAAGAATGAAGGATCATTGAGAAAGTCACTGAAATTAGTACAAAAGAGCATTGTTTCCTTACATGTTACTTTATTCCTGCTTATAAGCAAACTGCACTCAGTAAAACTTGAGAAAGAAGAGGTGGGTACCAAGAAGAACTGCTATTTTCAGCTCTCATGATTTCATGTATATATTACAATGTTAGAATGTTGTGACTCTAATAACTGCTTTACAAAATTATGCCTTTTGCTTCCACTACAGAAACATTGGGGAAATATCTCCAGATTGGATACTAATAAACAAAAAAGACAGAGACAGAGACAGAGAAAGACAGAGAAAGAAAGCACTGGTATTGCTATTATTTCTAAGATAAAATTCTCCCTTTGTCAATTTAGGATGGTTTGAAGGAATGTGTTTTAGTGTATATTTAGTTCCTTTGATATATATAATATAGATACATGATGATACATACACACCCATACACACACACACACACACACACACACATATATATATATGATAGGTAGGTACATAGATAGATAGATAGATAGATAGATAGATAGATAGATAGATAGATAGATAGATAGATACATAGAAGGATAGTAGAAGTGGTCTTTTTCTTGGAAAATCTTTACGAATTTGTAGCATTCAAGTAGTTTATTCATTTTACAAAACTGGCATATTATATAAAGGTATGGATAGCATGTATTATTGTATTGATCTCTGCAAAATCTGTCGCAATATTTCTTCTCTTGTTTCTTGTACTGTTTTGCCTTCTGTCTTGAGTTCCAATTCTTTCTAATTTAATACATTATTTTCTTTTGTTTGCTTTCTTGTTTTCCTATTGCCTAAACTGCAAATTTACATCACTGATCTGAAAATTTCTTTTTCTCTCATATACATTTTTAACTCTATAAACTCTGATAAGTTTACCACGCCACAATGGATGACCATACATCCAAGAATATTTAGGCAGCACAAATTGATCTTGATGGTTTTTTTTTTTAAAAAAAAAAAAAAAAAAAAAGGATGCAATGTTTGAAAAGGGGATGAATCTGAGAAGTGTTATGGAAGAAGAGTAAATGTAACAAAAACCACATTGTACAAAATGCACGAAAAACTAATTTATACACACACACACACACACACAAAACACACTTTTTTCCATGATTTGGCACATCACTAACATTTTGGTAGATTGTATTTTTATTCTGTTCAAAAACTTCATAATATACTTTCCTGTTGGTTTATTACTTAGAAGCACTTAGAGTATATTATTTAGTATAAAAATAGTCAAAGAATTATCATATTAAAAAAACTCTAGTGTGCTTGTATGTGTATGCTGCCTCTGTGTGTGTGTGTGTGTGTGTGTGTGTGTGTGTGTGTGTGCATGCTCACATTGTTATGCATGTAACTGTGTATTTGGAGGTCAGCAGACAGTATTGTGCAGTCGTTTCGCTTATTTCACCTTACGTAGTTTCCAGGAATTGAAATCACGTTTTCAAGCCTGTGTGGCCAGCACCTTTATGTGATGAACCATCGTTCTGGTTCCAGATTTGGATATTTTCTTTCTAAAAAACTAAGATACAGCTCCAGCTAGCCTTTAAGGTGCTTTCCCTGCCTCAACCTCTTGTTTCCTGAGTTTACAAGTATGAACCACCATAGTTGGAGTTTTCATTATCAACTATAATAAATGTTCATTAGAAACTCTGTGATTAGAGATGGTTGTGAGCAAACATGTGGATGCTGGGAATTAAAGTCAGGACCTCTAGAAGAGCAGCTAGTGCTCTTAACCTCTGAGCCATGACTGATCCACTTGAGGCCAGCGCCTTGAGAGGTTGTCCACACCCAACAATGTCTGGATGCACAAGAACCAAAAACTGGATAGCCCAGAGACCTAGGTGAAACCAAGCATGACTGGTGAGGGAAAAAAAAACTATAAAATGATTTCTAATGATATTCTGCTATACTCAAAGATTAATGCATAACCCAGTCATCATCAGAAAGGCTTCCTCTGGCTGCTGATGGGATCAGATGCAAAGACCCACAGCCAAACATTTGGAGAAGCTTGGGGAACCCCATAGAAGTGAGGAGGAAGGATTGTAAGAGCTAAAGGGGGTTGAGGACACCAAGAGAATAAGGCCTGTAGAATTAATTAAACAGGACTCATAGAGACTCAAAGAGACTGAAGTGGCAATCATGGAGCCTGCATGGGTCTGCACTAGGTCTTCTGCATATATATTGTGGTTCTGTAGCTCAGTGTTTTGGGGAAACTCCTAAAAGTGAGACTGGGGCTGTCTGTAACTCTTTTGCCTGCTCTTGGCACCCTTTATCTCCTACTGGTTGCCTCAGCCAGCCTTGATATGAGGGTTTGTGCCTAGTCTTATTATATGTTGTTACGCAGCATTCAGCTGATATCCCTGGGAGGCCTGCACTTTTCTGAAGGGAGGAATGAATCTGGGGGAGGGGGAAGGGGGTATGCAGGGAGTAGTGGAAGGAAGGGAAATTACAGTCAGTAATTATTAGAGAAGAATAAATTTAAAAACTTAATAAAAAATTTGCAATTAGAGACAGCATGAAAAATACATAGATGGTTTTGTAAATTTTTACTATATATATATATATATATATATATATATATATATATATATACATTTTACTATATATATATAATTTTTACTATATATATATATATATATTCGTTAAAAATTCATTTAACATAGCTCCTGGAATTTTAGAAAACCTCAGTATAAATTTCATTACATAAAATTTTGTACTAGTTTAAGATGAAAAAATGCAAGATGGATGACATTATAGTCATAACAAAAAGCTAAAGGCTAAAATGCATAGAATTGTCTAATATTTCAGGATAAGACAAGAAGATTTTTCTTCCAAGTAGATCACATCTGGCAATGAGAAATGAGGGCTGGAGTACATGTCTGACTTCACACAGCATTCCTAATGTTTCTTTGGAAATAATAACTAGGGTTGAAATGAAACTCAATAATTTACCTGTTGAAGTATAAAGCAAATTAACATTTCACACATAAGCAGGGTGATTTCATGCTCATGTTACAAGTTCTGTTTTCATACTCTACTTTTAATTAAATAAAGGGGTTGGGTAATTAAGACATCAAAATAAATATTAAATTATTTATTTTTGAAATGAGTTATTAATGTGTGTTTGCAGTGTGTATATGATACATGTGCGTGAGTGAACACATTGCAGTGCACATGTGAAGATCAGAGGTCATTTTATAGACTTAGCTCTATCCTCTCACTTTTATAAGGATTTAAAGTATTGAACTCAAGTAGACAGGCTTGTATGGGCTTGTATGCTAAGGTTTTTTTTTTTTGTTTTTTTTTTTTTTTTTTTTTTTTTTGAGACAAGGTTTCTCTGTTGTAACTCTGGCTGTCTTGGAACTCACTCTGTAGACCAGGCTAGCCTCAAAGTCAAGAGATCTACCTGTCTCTGCCTCCCGAGGACTGGAATTAAAAGCATGCACTACTGCTATGTTACATATCTTTGCCCACTAAGTGATTTCACTATTTCTGAATTATTTCTTGAAAAACTTCAACTTGTAGTGATTGACAAGAGAACTGAGACATCTCCTTAAGGATGTTTTAGCAATAAGCATTTTTGAGGCTCACTGAATCATTTCAACAAGATGTTATTATAGTTTATACTTCATATGTTTTTAATGATGCATACTAATTTCCTCTGTTTGAGTAGAAGCATCATTTCTCTTCACGGATACATTACTTCACACATAGTGATATAAATGATTCAGTCAACATATTTCAAATATATAACCATAAGCTAAAGATTATGTTTCCTTTGAGAGACAGAAATTATGAATACTTTATCTTGTATACCTGATACTTGTGTAACCTATAGCCCACATATTTCATATGTAATATATTCTAATACATTTTTAGAGAGAATTATTAATCAGTTGTTTGCAAAAGATCATTGTTTCATAATTTTATCTTTACATACACTTGGCATTTAGGAAGGGCTAATATATTTTGTCAAATTTAAGTCAATATTTGCATATATGTATATATGTCAAATTTTACTCAATAATTTTTATATATGGACTCATTTTTAAAGTAAAACAAGAAGATTATTTATTTACTTTTTTGTTATAGCACTAGTTATTAAATCTAGGACCTCAGGCATAATAGGCAAATGCTCTATTACTGAGCTATATTCCTAACCAAATACCAGGGACTATTGAGGCAGTGTGTATTTGAAAGTGAAGATGATATTGTGGGAGCAACCTCCAGATTGGTGATAAGGTTTTATCCCTGAACCATTGACCGTAAAGAAAAATCAAAAGATGCCTATCTGTATGTGCTATCAAGCAAGCTTTTTGTCATTGCTGAGATCTCAGAGTTGTCCAGACATTTGGGGTTTACTTTTACAGCACACAGAAATGGGGCCTTGACAGTATCTCCTTGTGGATTTTCTAGCAGAGGCCTGATTGACTGAGGTGATGATCCTGACTTGATATAGAGTATGTGAAGATGGAATATCTACAGAGTGCTCAAAAATATTGTGTCAAACATGACTCCAGAAGATGGAAATTAGCCCAGAGAAGAGCTGCGGATAACTTACAGGAGTAAAGCAAATTGTACCAATATTGAATTCCAATGTCTGATCCAATGCTATGATAAAAAACCATAGGAGCCAAGGCTTCAGCCTACTCTTCTTTTTTCTCACATAATATATCCTGATTAGGTTTTCCCCTCCCACTACTCTTCCAAGTTCTTCTCCACCTCCCCTCCATTTGGATCCACCCCCTTTCTGTCTCTCACTAGAGAATAAATAGATTTCTACAGGATAATAATAAAATAAGATATAAAACAAAAACAAATAATTCAGAATAGGACAAAACAAAAAGAGAAGGAAAAAAACTCAAGAGAAAACACAAGAAACAAATATTAACACAGAGACCCACTCATTCACACACTCAAGAATCTCATAAAAGCAGTAATCTGGAAGCCATAATGTATACCCAAAGGACCTGTAGGGTAAAAGAGAGAAAATATATAAAATAAATAAAAATTTTAAATACAATAAAATTTAAAAAATAAATAAAAAGGAAAAGCCCCAAAACAAATTGAGGAGAAAAAGAAACTCATTTTCTATGGCTATCTACTGCTGGGCATGCAGCTTCCCCTTAAGAATAGTTTGTTCCCCTGCTGAGACTCCCAAGGAGAAAACTAAATTTTTAGTAGCAGCTAGTTATCAACTGGAGACTGGTTCTGAATTAGGGATGGGGACATATGTCCACTTCTCCTTTCAGCAGTAGACCCCATCTGGTGCAGATCTAAGCAAGCCCTGTGCATGCTGCTTCAGTATCTCTGAGTTCATATACATAATATCCTGTTGATTTAGAAGGTCTTACTTTCTTGGTATGTTCCAGCCCCTCTCATTCTTATACTCTTTCCAGCTTCTCTTCCCTCGGGGTTCCCTGCAGAACAAGGGAGGAATTTGATGGAGACATCCCATTACAGCTCAGGGTTCTGAGGTCTTTCACTCTCTACGTAATAACTAGAGGTGGATCTTTGTATTTGTTCCCATCTTGCTGCAAGAGGAAGTGTCTCCGAAAGGCTGAACAAGGCACTGATTAATGAGTATAGCAGAATATCATTAGGAGTCATTTAATTGCTACTTTTATTTTTATTTTTTGGAACAGGAGCATTTGGTTTTTACCCAAAGTACTGAACTATCTAGTCTCAGGTTCATGGTCACTCCAGCAGTGTTGGGTATAGTTAAATCTCATGGACTGGGCCATAAGCCAAAATGTTTGGTTACTCCTACAAGCTTTGTGCCCACCATTGCACTAGCATGTCGTCCAGGTGGGACACCACTGTAGATCGAAGGGTGTGTGGCATGGCAGCTGTGTGTCTTTCTCTTTTGCTGGTGTGCAGAGTACCTAACTAGCCTGAAGGTATGAATGCTCTATGTAGGGACCAGTTCGACATTTCCATGTTCAATGACTTGCGTAGTTTTGTCTTCACCAATGGGGCCTTGCTGTCAGTTTGTGAAGAACATCCTATAGTCTCGGCAGTGGTGAAAGAAAAGAGAGCAAACAAGTGAGCTGAGGGCAGGTGCTAAGCCTCAGTTACACACTGTGCCTGGAAAAAAGTCACCAAAGAATCTCATCTTCCTAGAATTGATAAATTAACATCCATGAAAGACTGCGCCAAACATACACAAAAGCAAGCTTTGAAAGGATGAAATCAATATCAAATAACTGTAAAATAGCAGAACCCTATGTCTTTTAAAGGAACACAACAAAATCCCACATGTAGTAATAGAAAATCAATAATGTTTTATATATATATATAGATATATGCACACACACATATACGTATATACACATATATACGTATATATGTGTGTATATATATGTACACAAACGTATAAGTACGTATGTATGTATGTATGTATAAAGAGTGATGCGGCATAACTGGACCTGAGGACAAAACAGCAGGATCACTATCAATATCCTTAAATTTCCTCTCCCTAAAGGAAAACTCAAAGAAATAAATACTTCACAAATTATCTTATTATTATTATCTTACCAATCATTGTAAGAGAGAGAGAGAAGCTAAGGTAAGAAATCATTGAGAGAAAACAGAAAACAAACAATCATGAATTACAGCATGAAATTCTCCAAGCTACCAAGCTAAAAACTTACCCAGGAAATATGGAGAACAAACTCTGCCACCCTCTAAGAATGTGGGAAAGGGCTTTTTTTTTTAATCTGTTTAATTAAGAAATAAAAAGGTAGGGAAAGAGTGTTAGCAGTGTTAGTTGGGAGTCCCAACTCAGCAATATGATGCTGAATAAATTGGGACCCCTTTTGGGGTTGCTAGTATCATCAGTAAAAGAATTTAAGAGCAGACATAAACAGAATTGAAAGCAAAAAATAGACCCCAACTTATGTCTGAAGCTTCATGACAATTTATTAGAGTTTAAAAGGAAAACCAAAGACCAGGCAAGCTGTAAATCTCACAAGAGCCTGGAGGGGAATGGAGAAGATAAGCTGGCAAAGAGGTCAGCCACAGGGTGGCAGGGAGCTGTACAGCAGAGAGGAGGGGGCTAGACATAGAGCAAGAAAGCCCAAAGTATTAATTAGGAAGTTTTAAAATCATATGCTGACTCTGGCCAGAATCTGAAAAACAAGGCAAAAAAGAAGGAAAGGAACAGTTATGACCTTTGGAGTCAGGGCTCAGAAAAGCAGGCAGACCCTGCAGAACGCCCTGGAAGCTAGGTGTATAGGGACTGCAGTAGGGCATAGGGATTCTGTGAAGGAAAAAGCATATTAGAGTAAGGTTAGGGTGGTGTCCTAGATAGGACCCTGACCTGCACCATGGATTGATCCTAGACAAGGACTTGTCTCCACCTAGAGGTTCATTCTATTCTTTACAACAACTAAGGAATGCAGGCATTTATTCTCTGCACTTCTCAATGTCTAGTCAAAGCAGAAAGTAAGGATCAGCACCAAATGGGGCATACGTATTGCTCCCTCTGCTCCCTAAAGCCCAGGGGACACTTCAGAAGAGGTGGCACCAAATTGTATGAATCAGATGTTGGTGAGGACTGTTGTGTAGTATCTTCTGCATATGATAGGACCACAGTACTTATAAACTCAGCACAAGATTAAGCCAATCAACATGCTATCACTGATAGGAAAAGGGTTCACAAGATGCCCTACCACCACCAGAAGAAAGTCAATGGAAGCAGATGGCTGCTTGGGGAAACTTAGTTTTTCTAGGAATGTGGTCTGTTGATAGGTAGGCCATGCTCCACTGGATAACCCTACACACTCATGCACACTCAGCTCTAGTTTCTTGTTATATATATATATATATATATATATATATATATATATATATATATATATATATATATATATATATTCTATATATAGAATCACAGAATAAGAAGTTGGGAGGAGTGTAGGGGTTCTGTGAGGAGATGAAGGGTGGTGAGTACGATCAAAGTACTGTTACATTTGTATTAAATTCTCAAAAAAAATAAAAAATAAAGATCAGGACAGGAACTGATGCCTCTAGACAGCTGGGTGCCAAGAACTTGTAGGAAGGTAAGAAAGAACTCACCTACGTGCTGGGTGCCAGGAGCTTGTAAGAAGCTAAGCAATTACTCACCCATGTACTGGGTGGGGTGCACCTCAGTTCCGCAGGGTTAGAAGTTCCCACACTGAGGACTGTTCCAGAACTTGCCCTATACATGTCTTCATCTGTAGCCCCCAGTCTATAAGAATAAACCAGATTATAATAAAAATAGAAAACTTTCAGTACATCAATCTAAAATGCAATTTCTTAGAATAATAAGTATGAAGATGGATAGTAAAACATGCATTATTTCAAGCATATCTTTTGTGTGCTAAAGCAACAAAAACATTGGCTTGTCAATTTTGTTCATATAATATCAAAACATTACATTTTTATTTAATCTTTTGTAAATTTCCATACAATATTGAACCAAACTACCTAGCTAGTATCTATCAGTGATTTACAAAACTGGTTATCTTTGCAATCAATGAATTAATATATAACATGTGAATATTCAACACAATGATGACTACTCTGTTTTGTGGTATTCTGTACTGTTCTGTAAAATTATCAGACATGCTGTCCATTAAAACACATGCCAGAGTTGCCCATCTATTATTTCAAGAAAGAAATTTTCTTAATTTTTAATCATTTATTGGAAACTTGGAATTTCATAGAAATACTCATATGTGTCCTAGTTAATATTTGCCTTTCCAACCACACAGAGTTCAAGCAGAATTTTCATTGCTGTTTTCTGTGTGTTGGTGAGTTTATTTCATTCACTTCTCTACCTAAGAATTATCAGGCAATAAAATAAGTTTCTGGAAAACATCCTTCTCCATAAAGATGTCTGCTGGAAGTATTCATATGGTCAATATAGCATTAGTCATATTTTCTAATATGAAAAATGACTAAATGATGTTTCTATTAATCTAGTAAGTCATGTGGTTTTAACACTGAGTTGGAGGGGCAGAAAACTGAGTTCAGGAGATAAGTTGAGCAAAAAACTCACCCTTACTGATTATTCTAGTCATATACTATTCCTATCAATCATATGTAGAAAATCTTTATGAAAAAGGAGTTATGTTTTTGCTTTGAATCTTTGCTCACTAAATATTCATTGGATAGAGTATTTCCTGAATGGACCATCTTTTGGATATCATATTTTTATGAAGCTCATAGATATAAAACATCAATGGGAATGACCTTCCAACAAACTGATATAAGAAATACTTGTGGGTTAAATAGAACACACAATAGGATTAGAATAAGTACATGAATTCAAAACTATTCGAAACTAAAGCTTGTTTAGGTGCGCATGGTAAAATTAAAGTTTAATAAATATTCACCAGGATATCAATGTGAATCAGGTGACAATTTGATTAGAGAGACATGAGAAGGATATCAACAAATAATTCATAATACTAATATTAAAAACATTGGATTATAGGTCTTCTTTTAAAAGTATTTCTAGAGAGTGATGAATAGCTTGGTTGTATGTGTATGTGCATTTTACTGCTTAAGTTATATATAACGAGTACATTGGAGCCCATAGAAGCCAGGCAAGGGCATTGGGTCCTCTAGAACTGAAATACAATCTATGGTTGAACATAAGCTTTGTACTGAACCTGGGTCTTCTGTAAGTGTAGTAAGCACTCTTTGTTACCTGCTGAGCCATCTCTCCATCCTCTACTTTTTAAAGTTTTATATTTAATGTCAGGAAAGAAATATAGCTTAATAACTGAAAAACATACTTTCCCAAATAAACGACCATAAATATTTCTTACCATAATTAAAGATATATAGAAGAGTCCTTTCCTAAGAAATTATATATTTCATGTTTTCATTTCCACAATTATTTTCCACCTAAATTATAACAGTATATTGAAAGATCATTATCTCATAAAATTTTACTATATATTTTTGCATATTTTTCTCATGAGGAGACTCTCTGTTACAAAGGGTTGAAATCTTATTAAAATGCAAACAGTAAACCACACAATCAGCAGTAACTAGATTTTTCCCACCTTGTGGGAAAACTCACAAATTAACATGAGCATATGTTCCTCCTGAAGTCCACAGAAGCTAGTATCCTTAAGGCATCTCTTTTGTAGACATTCTTTTATGCCTGTGAAGCTGTGATGTGTTTAAGTTGGTGAAATGTATGAAAATTTCTCTCCTGTGTGCTTTCTTTCCTGCAGATGAAAACTTATAAAGTAGATGAAGCCATGCCAATATATGTTAGGTTGCTGGGTTTTCTTTACTTTGTAGCTATTTTCTCAGTGATGAGATTGAATCTTTGAGACAAACATTGCACAGAGGAGAAATTTGGAGGCTTACTTATCTCTGTTTTTGTTTGTTTGTTTTGTTATTTTATGTGTGATCAGTTGCTGTTTCTAGGAGGCACATCTTCAGGCCACATAATCATAGGTTTGCTATTCTAGAGTTTCATACTTGGCTACAGTGAGTGAAAGACCTGAATGTAGCAGGTTGTGTAGATAGAAAATGGACACTTTCCTATTCAACTTCTAATTCTTTTTTTTTTTAATTTACATGAAACTATTCTTTGTTTGAATGACTCCTCTGCTTTGATGCTCCCAAATATAAAATTGCATCTGCCTTCTGTAGCCGATAGCTACTGTGTGAGCTCAGCAAGAAAGACAAGGAAACATTTTCATAAACACAAACTTGCTAGAACTCAGCAGAGGGAACTGCATGTCATGTCAAGAGCCATACTAGACAGTGAACTCCGATTATCTGCTCTCAGGTGTTTTTATTGATACAAAAAATCTGCTTCTTCATCCAAAGGCCTATTTGTATAATGAAAAAACCTGTAGCTTAGTCTCATCCTACAATCCTTTAGCAGATGAACTATGTCACCTTTACAGTAGAGGAGCGCAAAGCCTAAGGGGAGTATTCTTTCCTTGTTGCCTGAGACTGTAGGAGAAAGACTACAAGAAGTCCTCCGTAACAACTTTGCTCTTCACACAGAGATGGCTCTGCCAGAGAGCAGGTACAGATCATGAGGAAGCAAACAACTGAATCACAGATTTCCATCAATCCGATGCCTGAAGATAAAGCAGACTGCCAGGACTTAGGCAGCCCTTATTTCAACAGTATACAAAACAACTGTTTTAAAATTACATGAACATAACTAGAAATAATCTTCCACAACAGCCTTCAACGTAAATCTAATTAATTGATCTAATTCATGTTCAGTCCTTTGTTCCTTGTTTTTAAAACAACTTTGTATTATTTACATTTAGAAATCTCTACTTCCATTCTAGAATAGCTGGGAGGTAAGGCACACGCTTTTAATCCCAGCACTCAGGAGTCAGAGGCAGGCAGATCTCTGTGAGTTCAAGGCCAGCCTGGTCTACAGTGTGAGTTCCAGGACAGCCAGAGTTACAACAGAGAAACCCTGTCTTGAAAAAGTAAAAACAAACAAACAAAAAGAATCCTGAATTATTTTCTTGACAACTTGCTGTGTGCTGATTTTCTCATGTGTATAACTTACTTTTATGAAGTTTCTAAGACAAATGAATATTTTTTTCTATATACAATGATACATATTTTGATATCATTAAAATGTACTATACCTCATGAAACATATTTAATGTTGTTAATTTTCCAGAAGTTAACATGGACATTACTTGAATATTTTTAGGCAAATACAGCAGTAGCAGAACTTTTATCTTTAATTTTGGAGAAGAACTGATCTTGCTTCTCTCAACTATAAAACATGAAACATTTGTGAGGAAGAACATTGCTACAAAGATGAGGTTGCAGTCATGGCTCAGTTTTACCAGACTCCATAAATAAGCATTATTACAATTCTCAGCTTAGAATTAGAGTGTGTTATGATGACAGGATTATCAAAGCCTCCTCAAATAGGAAATTAAACAACCTGCTCCATGTTGAATTCTTTCAAAAATAAATACATTTTTAAAAATCTCTAACATGAAGATTTTGCAAGTAAAATCCTGCTTCCTGGAAGAAAATGCATTTCATTTTGGCTCTTTGTTTATGAAAAGGTGTAAGTGATAAGTAGCCCTATAATTTCCTACCATTGACAACACTTCTCAGGAAAGAGGGACTGGGATCCTTTTCAGCCACTCTCACCAGAGTCTATGACTCTCCTACAAGATACTGGTATCAAACACACAGAATGAGAATTTATAAAACGATGTTTGTGATTTCCTCGACAGTGGAAAATATATGAAGTTAGTTGTCATCATTCATGCCTTATGTCCAGCACTGGCTTGCATTTATTTAAGTCATATTAAATTTATTTGCAAACCTATTTGCAAGAAGATTGTGATAGTATGTTTAGCCTTATCCAGGTGGGTGATTATTGGTCTTGTATAATAAGAACTATTTTGACAGAAATAGAAAAGCAAACAGAATTACGCCTTGGCAGTACATGTTGGGAGGTAATGAACTTCACACAGGTCTCTCAGTATTTTCTAGGAACAAAACAGAAAAGACATATTTACTCTATCCTTACATACTGACACAGAACAGCCCTGGAATAATGCATGTGGTACAGCCTGAAACTGAATCACCATAAAGAATCCATAGAACATTGATGAAAACTATTTCAAACATAGTAGATCTGTACTGTGGGGCAGGGGCACGGGGGTGGGTGGGATGGGGCTTCATGTCATGAAGCTTTTGGTCTCTGTGAGAATTGGTGGGGGCTATGGAGAACTCAAAAAGCTAGAGGCAGTGTCTAATATACCTATGACAACATTGTCAGTCATGCAAGTTGTCATGCCCCACCCCACACTACAACCATTGACAAAGTCAAACTGAATCAGAACTGCCAAGACCAGTTGGAAAACTGGTTTTAATAATTCTCCCAGGTGATTTTGACTTAAAACAAAGGTGTGAAGACCACTCATCCTTGATTTCCACCTTTATTATGTGGTGTGGAAAATCGTGACTATTTTCAGCAACCCCCTTTTAGCAAAGGTGAGCTAAAAAACCATGAGAGCAGATTAAGCCTCACCTCTAAAAATCATCTCTTCTCAAGAGCTGAAGTTAAGTAAAAATGATTCAGTAGCCCATGTATCTAAACTTAAGTTTGATTTAGAAAACTACACTGACCTCTCTTCCCAAATGAAACATCACAGTACTGTCTCAAAACTTGTTACATTGGAAAAATCAAAAGAAATATTCAAGAGAAATACATCATAAAAATTGTTTAAAATGTCTAAAGTTAAAAGTTATGATAAAATTATACAGTATTTGACAAAAATAAGATGTTGTGTAGTATTTCTAAATATAATTTAAAAATGCACAGACAATATTGATGAATTTCACTTCTGAGAAAGAGCTTCTTTTTGCAGTAGATAGAGATAAATACAGAGATCCACAATGGGACAACATGCAAAGAGTAAGAAGTTAAGAGTTGTAGGGTCTAAGGAACATCTATATCATACACCTCTTCCAGAGGCTTGGGGATCATCTAGGAAGAGAAGGTAAGAAGGTTGTAAGAGCCGCAGATAGTGATGTTTACATACAAGCAGTATTTGCTGGACATGGCAGGACCATCACACACATGAACTAACAGCAGCTGCAAGTTCACACACAAGGCCTGTACAGATTAAGCCAGTCAAAATTCCATCATAGACAGGAGGGGCCAGTTCAGTACTCAGGTAAAGAGTTATTGGCCACTGATGGCTTCATATGGTAGGGGTATGCTTTGCAGCACTGAATGAACTCATTTGATTTAAAATGAGCACATTTAAGTTGGGAGGGAAACTTGTTGTGTGGATAAGAGATGATATGGAGAGAGGAAGCAGAGTGGGTTTGATTACATCAACATATTATATGCATGTGTAATATTCTCAAACAGTAAAAACCCATTTTTTAAAAATAAATGACATTGTTGTGGTTTGAATGAAAATGGCTCCCATAGACTCATAGGGAGTGGCACTATTATGCGGTATGGCCTTGTTGGAGTAGGTATAGCCTTGTAGGAAGAGGAAATGTGTCATTAGGGGTCACGGGGGTGGCGGTGGGGGTTGAGATTTCAGAAGCTCAAGCCAGACCCAGAGTCATTCTCTCTTCCTGCTGCCTGACTATCCAGGGATAGAACTCTCAATTCCTTCTCTAGCGCCATGTCTGCCTGCCTGCCACCATGCTTCCTGCCATGATGACAATGGACTAAACCTCTGAACCATTAAGCCAGCACCAGTTAAATGTTTTTCTTTATAATAGTGTCTGTGGTCACGGTGTCTCTTCACAGCAATAGCAACCCTAACTAAGACAAGCCTGGCATGAGAGGATGCTTTATTTATAGAGTGTTTGTCTCCTCTCCTAAGAGACAGTGAATTTGCAAATTGAAGGGAGAAGGCTAGCCTAACTCTGGAGCAGATGTGGGGACAGCATAAAATGAAATCAAAGAAAGTTAGAGGGTAGTTACTATCACTGGCCTCATTTTCCCAGGGGTCACTTGAAAGATACAGGGTTCTCAGCCCCCTGCCATTTTTGCTCTCCTATCTCAGGAAATCAGACACCCCTTAGGAATTAACAGTTTTTAATGGACTAGAGGTAATCCACTGAAACACCAAAGGTACTGATTTATTTCAGTGCTATGAGCTATGAATATTATCTCCTGGCCTTCTAGTCTTTTAACATCTTCAAGGTACCTTTAACTACAATCTCTTTTTCTCTTTTTTTTCCTTTTATTTGTTTATTTGTTTTCTTTTTGTTGTTGTTGTTGTTGTTTTGTTTTTTGGTTTTTTGAGACAGAGTTTCTCTATTGTAACTCTGGCTGTCCTGGAACTTGCTCTTTAGACCAGGTTGACCTCGAACTCACAGAGATCTGCCTGCCTCTGTAGTGCTTTAGTCCTGAGTGCAGCACTTTAATCCTGAGTGCTGGGATTAAAAGTATGTGCCACCACTGACAGGTTAACTATAATTCTTTTAATTACACTTTTTAGCCCTCTAGGGACAAAGTATCCCTCTTTTCCTATTCCCTTCCCCCTCTTCCTTGTTGTCGGTCTCTTTGAGGCAAATATTTCTCCTTTGTGCTAAGAATCTGGTGTCTAGATGTGTTCTGTGCTGACCCCAAGTTCCTTCATAAGATATGATATGAACCATGTGCCCTTTTGTAAAATATCCATGAACCCTCATTTCAAATTGTATTATTAACCATTTCCTTTTCATATTAATGTATTTTAGTTTTTATACAGTTTCTTAATATCTCAAAAATTCATTGCCTCTGTTCCCGGGGGATATTATAACAGTCCTGAAAATAAAGGGAGCTTGGTATAAATGTTTCTTACATTTCTGAAGCCCTTTAATTCCAAACCAAAGGCCTCATGTTACTACCTGTCAGAGAAAGTCTATAGGTTGGAATTCTTTGCTTCTTCTGATTTGAGGTGTTTGTTAGAGATCTCCCCCTCTGACTTGTAGCTTTGCCACTGTAGTCACACTGTCATCTTTCCATGGCCTTCATGCCATCTTCCTTCTCTACATGTCTGTCTTTGTTTTCAAATTTCTCCTTTTTAAAGGGATGTTGTTCACATTGGAGGAAATCCCATGCGGTAACAGAACTTTCACTGGGCCTCTTCTGAAAAGTCCTCATTTCTAAGTAAAATCATAGTCTATATAATTGGGAGTCTAGATTTCCAACCTATATTCACTCAGTTTGGGTAGAATTCGGCCCCTAACATTAACTAAACTTTGGTATCAACTATCCTAACACAATCTCACTGATGAAAAGTGAATCTGGCTATTTTAGATGTCTCAACATAAGGATTTGATTAAACTTAGCTTGTTTTCTTTAACTGCTGTTTTCTGCAGAATTCATTACATTCCCTCTTAGCTCTTGTATTTTAATTTCTTATGAATCAAATTTTTTATTATTCAAAAGATTTTAATATAGATTGAAACATAGCCATCAGAGGGTAGCATTTAGAGTTACTGTGGGGTTTTCAAGAGGCAGGATTTTTCATCTGGTATTGTGTGTTTTTGTTTTTCTGGTCCCACACAGAGCAACAAAGTTTACATTGTTTTTTTCGCAAGTTCACATTGAGTGTTTTCTCCTTTGCTAACAAGTAACAAATGGTTAAAAGCTTGTGTTCAATGAAGAAAATACTTTCAAGTATTTGTGCAGTGTTTATCTTTAACCTGATAGTATTCCTTGTATTTTTGCTTACTGAGTTTATATTTTTATAATACTTGCACATTTACCTTTATGATGTTTCACACTATTGTAGGATTATTTAATTAGGGCCTATAAAATACTCTCGAAGATATTTAAATATATATATTTCAAAGAGGTGAAAAATCAAAGTATATAACATAGCTATCTGAAAACATATGTCGCAAGCATAGTCACTATTTTGTATAATTTATAGGCACTAACACAGAATGATAACAAATCATTGCAAAATTGAATGGTTAAATTGAAGGAGGAACAGAGCTGAAAATTCTACCATTTACTATTATTGATTGGGCTCTGAGCTATGCAATAAAAATAAAATTCAAAACAAGCGTTGAAGTTATGTTGTTTTGAGTTAACTTCTAGCTAATTTTGTGGGAAAAGAACAAAAGTTCTAGGTAAGGGAAATGCTTTCAGCCAGATTCTTTAAGGCTGAGAGGTTTGGGGCATTCTGTGAGGTTTGGTAGGATCCTACTTATGACTTCATTATGAGAGGAGCAGGGCCACTCCACTTTGTCCCAGGGTCCATTCTGTCCTCTCATGGTGGGCAGGCCCTGACCTCAGCTCTTCAGAAATCTCTGGTAATTCTCAAAAAGTCCCCAAGCCAGATACCAGCCAATCAAAATGGTGCTAGACTGCAAGAGGACTGAATTCTGGGAATAGTTAATCACATCCTTTGTGTTAAGTACATACCTCACACTCCGCCAGATTTAACAAGCCAATCCAAGAATGATCCATGTAACTCATCCAATTCCTGACCAATCAGATTAAAGATCCCCTAATTGCTGTCTGTCTCCCTTAAAAGTCCTGCAAATCTGCATTTCCAGGATCACCAACTTCTTATGGTGGTGACCCCAGCATGCTGGTCTGTGTTCTGCAGCAATAAACTGCTTTTGTATGGCCATCTCTCAGTGTCTTCTTCAGCAATTTCAGACTTAACAATTAGAGGGCTGAAACATTCTGAGTAATGACGTGGTGATTTGAAAGAAGGAGAGGTCAATGGTGACACATCAAATACGTAGCATTGACAAATACAGCAAAAGGACACAGCACCAGCCATCTTGGGCATCTCTATCCCAATTCCTGGGATGTGCTGAGCAGCAGCACTCAAGCCTGCAGCAGAGCTGGCTGCCAAGCCTGGGGGACCCTTACCTTATAGAGAATGTAGAATGCCTATAGGATTAGTAATTTAGAGGAAATTAACATGAGGAACAAAGAATAGAGAAGAAGCATGATATTTAGAAACAGATTAAGTTTTAGGTAAACAGGGAATCTGGTTGTGAATCAATCTTCAACAAAGTTCATTTTATGAAAATTTTCCTCTCATAATTACATCATCAGTGATGCTCTTTCTGCATTAATTTTCCATGTTTCAGAAATATGAGTAACAGATAAAAACTAATGACCTTTATCACCCAAGAAAACATAGCAGTAAATAAATGTAGACATTAAAGTCATCTAGGGTGCTACTTGTGCATACCAGCGGCACCTGACCGTCATCCAGCCCTGCCTGAGTTTGTATTCATTTGATGGCTGTGATTTGTTTTCTGATCATTGACTCTAATAGAGTCAAACCTTTAAGTGCCAGGAAGGGTGGGGGCGATTACTTTTAAGACACTGAGTCTTTGCAGAGTCACAATCGTGATAAAATTAAGTCATTTCAATACACAGTTTAAAGAAACATATAAAGATCATATAATGCAAAAATTACGCACAGAGCAAAATAATAAAAGAACTGAGTGAAGAGATTAAAAGTTAAACAAACCTGCAGAAATCGCAGTGTGACAACAAACTCCAGATGGCTGTGAAGTCCCCGGGGTGCTTGAAGATCACTGAAAGGGCAAATTGCCTGCCATCTAACAGATTCTCATCTCAGAAAGCCTGGGGAGGAGGGCAGAAACATTCTCGAAAACCCACTGAGTCTGAAAAGGCTTGTTTTGAACTCATTCTGAGGACTTGGGTCAGTTAGCTCATGACTTTTTCACTAAAGGAACTGCATGTCCCAGGGCAGATTCATTCTTTTGATATTTGTTTTTCATCTGCATTTAATGCCTTTCATTTGTTTTGCATGTAAAATCTAACAAAATTTGGAATCAGCTCTTGCGTTTTTATAATTAACTGATAAAATGTGTATATAATTATGGTGTGTGTCCTGGTTTGCATCTCTGTTGCTGTGATAAGCACCGTGACCAGAGCAGTTTAAGGAGAAAAGAGTTTCTTTGGCTTACAGGTTATAGTCCATCATGGAGGGAAGTCAAGGCCGGAACTCAAGCAGGAACTTTTATGTCTTTGATTGTAGACTTTAATGTCTACATTTGTTTGCTGTTATGTTTTCTTAGGTGATAAAGGTCACTAGTTTTTATCTGTTACTCGTATTTCTGAAACATGGAAAATGAATGCAGAAATAACATCATAAATGATGTAATTATCAGGTAGGAACTGAGGCAAAAACCATGGAAGAACACTGCTTACTGCTTTCTCCCCTTGCTAAGCTACTTTTCTTCTACATCCCAGGCCCATATCTTCAGAATAGCACCGCTCAAATGAATCAGAAACAAACAAACAAAATTGTCCAACAGAAATGCCCACAGGCCAATCCAAGGAGGCGTTTCCTCAACTGAGGTTGCCTCTAGCGACAAGCCTAGGTTTGTGTCAAGTTAGCTAAAAACATTCCAGTATGCAACATTATAGTTTTAAAAACGTATGAGTAGTGCTTAATGACTTTTAAAAATGAGCAAATTTACACAGCCATTATACCATAGGATCACTGTACATGTCTGCTTTCTCTGCAATTATGAAGTTCATAATATTGGAGTCCTATTCAAAGTCATCTTGTCACATGTCACTCCAGAATACACCAATACTATAACTGCAAATTTGAATTTATTTATTATCTTGTATTATTACTAACAGACATCCTAAAAAGAATGTTTGAAAATATCTTACTGTGATTTTGATTTCCCTGATATCAGTAATATTGAACACGCTTCAGTATACCTGTCGCCCATCTGGATCTGAATACATCTACTCCTGTGGCATGGTGATCATTTAAATTATGTTAGTTTCATTTTTTGGTGCATGTCATGAGTTCCTTACTAGGCTATTGCCCTTTATGAGCTACATGGTCTTCAGTCTCACTCCACAGAGGACCTTTTCATTATGTGACATTGCGTTTTGAAGTCAGATGTTTACGGGTTTCATAAACCCTTTGTCTATGTTTGTTTATGTTGCCTGTATGTTTTGGGTGTTTAATCCAAAAATGTTGATCAGGAACAGTGCGGAGGTCCCTTTACTCTGCTTTCATCTAGGACTTTTATGACTTCAGGTTTTAAAATTAAGGTTCCATTGCATTTAAATTTTTGTGCATGTTTTAAAATAAACTTTCATGTAATGTTTTTGAATACTCTATCATGTCCTTTCCACATGTCAAGAAGTCTCTTTTCCTGTGAAATAGTTCTTAAAAGTTTTGATAGAGATTACCTAGAGTCTACAGATTGCTTTAAGTAATATTGACATTGTAATAGTTTTTTTGTCAACTAGATACAAAGACATGCCCAGTAGG
Organism: Cricetomys ansorgei; assembly: GCA_026225945.1. NCBI lineage: Eukaryota > Metazoa > Chordata > Mammalia > Rodentia > Nesomyidae > Cricetomys > Cricetomys ansorgei. The sequence goes on along the minus strand of JAMJFZ010001100.1, from coordinate 11,789,832 downwards.
AAAGAATCTCAATCAAGGAATTGCCTCCATCAGATTGACCTGTGTGCATGTCTCAGGGGGCATTTTCTTGTTTCTGATTGATGTGGCGGGTGAGGCCTAGCTCATAGTAATGGTGCCATCCCTGAGCAAATGGGCCTGGACTTTAAAACCAAGTAAATGGCATTTCTCTGTGGTCTCTGCTTCAGTTTCTGCTTGTGTTCTTGCTTTGGCTTCTATCCTTTGTAGACCGCAAATTGTAAGTTAAAATAAACTCTTTCCTTATCGAGTTGCCTTTGTTAATGGTTTTCATCACAGCAAGAGAAAGCAAACTAAAACAGAAATTTAACTAATACAGATGTTGGTACCAGAGAGTGGGAATGTTGCTTTGATGAACTTGATAAGGTACTTTTTTTTTCTCCCCAGATGATTGTGGAAGGATTTGTGGGCCTGAAAAGTCATTCCGTATTCAGAGAGTAATGTGATGTTCTGTAGGAGCTCGGGAGATAAGAAAGCAGAGATCAGTACAAACGATGGAGGCCTGTCTAATTGAAAGTAGAAGGAAACAAGGCTGGCCATTCATGTGATATATTTGAATTAAGAATCTGTGGAAGTGAAACCATCTATGCTTTACTGGATAATGGATGCTGCTCAGTTGGATCTGAAAATCAGCTGTGCTTTAGAAGAAACTAGCACATGAAAAAATGTCTGGGAAGTATTTCCTCAACATCAGCAGACAGAGGCTGTCATCAAGTGGTGGCCAAGCCTGTACCTCAAACTGACAACTGAACTTGGTGATGTGTCAAAGTCTCACACATCTTACTGGTTTTGAAGACATGAAACATTCAGGATTTAGGAGTAGTAAGAAGAAGGTGAAGCTTGGTACAATGAGAGCCTAAGACAGGACAGTGAAATATTTGACCTGATTGGATTGAGAATCCAGCATAATAGAGATGCCAGGACTCAAGGATGTCCTTAAAGTAGTGGCAGGTATGGAATAGAGCTGGCATGAACTCTTAGGGAAAAATACCAAAAAGGGTATGGCTTAAAGTGATTTTTTTCTGTCAAAGTTGCAAGGGGTAGAATGTCATAGTTGTTGTTCACTTGGTGTTATTATCATTGTGATTATTTTCTTCAATTATATTATGATAATTTGCTAGTTTATAGAAATATCACTGATTCTTGTTTCTTGATTTTTGTATCTTTCAAGCTTTCAGTGCCAGAGAGATGTCTCAGTAGGTAAAGGTGCTTGCTGCCAAGGCTATGAACCTAAATGATGTACCTGGGACCCACATGTTAAGACAGAATCGATTCCTGCAAGTTGTCTTCTGACTTCTACACAAATGTTGTGGAGAGTGTACACCTATAAGTACAGTCTTAAGTACATACAGACACATACTAAATACATGTTAAAAATTATGTAAATAACAACATATCCTGGTGTTTGTATTATTTGTAAAATTTTACACATGGAGTCTTATTTTAATGATTTTGGTGCCAATCCATTTTATCATTCACAAAATGGGTATTTTTATTGTTCCTTTCTAATCTGGGAGCTTTTTGTTTTCTTTTCTTACCATATTAGTCTGTTTATAATTTACTACTTTAAATAAAAGTATAAGAGTATACTTCTTTATTGTGCCCCAGTTTTGTAAGAAAATGTTTCATTTTGTAATGAAGTATCATATGAGCTTTCAGCTCGTTAGAAATGATCATTTTATTCCGTAATTCATCCCTTCTGTATCTACTTCATGAGACTTTTTGATCAGGAAATGTTCTGTCCATTATTTTCTTCTGCATCTTTAAGGTGAACTGAAAATTTTTATCTCTCATTGTTAATGTTGTATAAAACTTTGTTAGTTTATGTTTGCTGAATCTTTACATCCCAAGGTTAAATCCCACTTGGTCATGGATTGTGACATTTTAATTGGCTAATTGACATAATTTGCTAAAATTTTGTAAAAAAACCAAACCAAACTCTACTATTAAAAATATTGACTCATTATTTTCTAATATTACCCATAAATTTTAATTTCTCTCTCTCTCTCTCTCTCTCTCTCTCTTTCTTTTCCTCTCTATCTCTCCTCTGTCTCCCTCCATTTTCTTTTTATGTGCATCTTATTGGGGCTCTTGGAATAATTTGTAACCCAGGCTGACCTGGAACTCATAGCAATCTTCCTGCCATAGCATCCTTAGTGTTTTAATTATAAGTATGGGCCAATATGACATTAGGACTGGCTTTTAAAACAAGTTTGGAAATATTCCTTCTTCATCGTCAGTGTTTTTCGAACAGTTTGAGAAACATTGGCTTCAATTGCTCATTAAATACTTGCTGACACCTCCTGTGTACTGGTTGTTGATGGCACTTGCTAGGACATTATTGATTACAACTTGCGACCTATGTTTGTCATTTTGCTCTTCAGGTTTTCTGTTTTTTCATAATTTGTTTTTAATTTATGGTAACATTCTACTGATTTATCTAGGTTATCTACTTTGTTGACATATTTTTCATGAGTTATTAGAGTTAATTTATATCTCTTTGTTGTAATGACTCTTCTTTCATTTATCAATGCATTGATTTGTGTTGCAAAAGTTTTAATCAATTCCATATTTTCATAAAACTAAGAGCAGAAAAGTCTCAAATATTTCTGCTGAAATCTTCATCATTCACTTCTGCTTCTCCATCTCATGGCTTCTTTTGGCTCACTTCTTAAGATATGATATCAGATTTTGAGTTTTTCCTGCTCTCTTGTCATTTATGGCTATGAATTCCCCTTTTAGAATTGATTTTTTGATGCATCTATATTATGCAAATTATCTTAGATAGACTTATTTTTATATTTTACTCTTTAAATATTATATCAGCACTAATAGGGATTACTCATTACCAGACAGTATTTGAGTATACTGAAGCTGACTATATATTCATCTTTACAACTTAATATTTTTATATTAATACTTTGTACCATTCATTGTAACCAAATAAGTACTCCTATAGAGTAAGACTAATGGCAATGAACATCTTTAGATTCATTTTAATTGAAGTCGTTATCTTGATTTCATTCATTTAGACCAGGCTTACTGTGTACATAGTGTTTTACTAGTAGTTTTCTTTCAACACTTTAGAAATTTCTTCCTGTTATTTTCTGACTTGGAGGCTTCTGCTAAATGTTCTAAGTTTGGCTGTTAATTTATGGGACTGTTCCTTCTCTATGAGGATCTCTTCTCTGGTTACAAATGAGTTTCAGTCTTTCACTTGTGACAACTCAGTAGCAATATGCTCTCTCTAATATGTCCTTAGGCTGAAGTTCACTTGAGGTCATTGAAGTTTTGTTACCTAAATAATCTTTGGGAATTTTGCATGTTCCTTCTTCAGAGATAGCTTTTAGCCATTTTAAATCTTGATATATGGGTGGTCAGTAGAATAATGTCCAACATGTTACTGAAAGCATTATAGTGGAGAAGTGCATATTTCAAATAATCCTTCAAACTCCTTCAAAGATGCTGATTTACTTAAAATTATTTGTCTATTCCAGCTAACAAAATAATATTGAAATAGTTAATGTGTGCTGGATTGCATAAGTTTATATGATGATATTAAATACCTAAAAATCACCAACTGATTTATACTTTAAGTAATTTATAAACTCAGCAAATATAGAATTTTTAAAAGGACAAATATTGGGTTAACAGGATTGTTTATCAGGTAATCTGGCTTGCTGCAGATCCAGAGGATCTGTGTTTGATTCCCCAGAACACACATAGTAGAAAGACAAAACCAAATCTCACACATTTCCAGATACACATCAAAACAATCTTACTGAACTCTGACAGACACACATCCACATTGACGTGTGCTGCACACATATATGCTTTCACACATAAATAAAACAAATAAATGGGAAAAAATGAATATTGAGTTAGGGAAATGGCTGAGTAGGTAAAGAGCTTGCCAACAAGCATGAGTTCCTGAATCCATAACCCAAGTTCCCATTTAACATCTGGGAATAATGGCATGCACCTGCATGCATATACATATATGTATATATGTATATATGTATGTATACAAATGGACAACACACAGACACATACACACACACACACACACACACAGAAATATTCCCATGAAAATTGTGCTTCTTGCTTTCTGTACTGGGAATTTGTCAAGTTATCAAGTTGTAGAATACTTTGTGTGGCACACCTCATGTTCTGGTAATGGTGTTCACTTTCCCTCTCTTGAAGGGAAGCTAAAAAGAACAGTCAACATGGCTCTACCAAGCAGACAAAATTAACATGAATTTTATTGAATTCACAAGGAAAGGTTTTGTTGACTTAGTTGTATGTAATTATATATATTCTTTAAATTATGAGGTTCTTTGATAAAGGATATGTTGTTATTGCATCTTCCTTTCTCTCTCATTTATTATTTATCTTCTAACCAAGCAGAAAGATAAAACAAAATGCTCATGTTGCATCACGCCTGCAGTGAGGATCAGCTGGATTCTGAGCAATTGCAGTACTTGCAGGATGTTTGATGTCATGCAATTCAAAGACTCTTGGAGGCTGAATTGAGTACTGATGGGGATATTTATTCTCTATTTCAGCTGACAATTGAAAGCTAATATTTTCTCTGGGGAAAAACATATACAAAAAAAACTTAACATGCTTAATAGTGAATTACATTAAGAAAAAATAAGGGCCTATTCTAGTCTTCAAATTTTAGCAACAGAAATAAATGAAAGATATGATGTCATAAGGCATATATTATGATATTTGCTACAGTGATACAAGGTAAACTACATACTATTGCAAAATAAAATGCAATTTGCTGCCTGCTGCTTCAATTCTGACTTGACAAGTGCTCAATCTCTTACAATTTCAACTTTCCTCATTATTATTTCCTAGTATGTATGTACTGTAACACCTTCTTGAAGCAAATAAAACAATCTTTCCACTTAGTCTATAGAAAATGTTTATGTATATTTGATTTTACTAGGTGCAAAAACACGCAGAAAAGTCTATTAATGATCTCCTTGAGAGTGTAATAAGTCTTGAATTTATTGTTCATCTTTAGAATGACTGATTACATCGTCATTTGTATGAAAAGAAACCATGTTCACCACAACCATTTTATATTCCATAATTTATTTATCCAGACACAATGTATTTAAATTATTTTGTCATGTCAATAATTAATGATATCCTCAAATAATTTAATGTTATGTGATAGCAATTTTTTTTTAATTAGGCCATTAGATATTTTGTTACTTTCTTTTTTTGATTATTTAATTTTTTTAGAAATGGTTTTATTTTGTAAATAAGAATATTCTTGAAAGTTTTATGTAGCTCAGGCCAGCCTCAAACTCTCATCCATGGTCCCTGAGCCTTCCAAGCACTTGGATTACTGTATGTGCTCTCATGCCCAGCTTGCTTTATACATTTTAAATTGACAATTAGCAGCAAAAACCTTTTATAGCATAATAAAGCTAGCTCTGTTTATATGTTAGCTTCTAAAGCAAAATCTTAAAAATCATCATGGAGCCTTTCAGCTGGTCTTGTTCTGTGAATCACATTTTTTTTTTCATTCTCTCCCAAATTCCAGTAAGAAGACAGTAAGTGAATGAGATGGCGTACAGAAGATAGTTTCCAGCACATAGAAAGTTGAGATGAAATTAAAGCATGTAAACTGCACCAGCAGTATTTTAGAAAACAGAATCCCTACATTGGCTTTTCCAAGAGGAAAATGCTTGATTCAACAGGCTAGATTAGACAGATAACAAAATACAGATATCAGAATTAAAGACAATGAGACTCCCTCGTAGAGGTTTTAGAAAAAAAGACACACACATAAAGTTGATATTCAAGCAAAGATCTGTTTTTGGTCTAATTGTATCACAGAGAGTAACTGGAATGTATACACACAAAAAGTCTACCTGAAGTTTAGGTGCACTGTGCATCCTCTCATTGTACGTGGTCTTAGTGGAAAGTACCTGTAGAATAGGTTCAAATTTTAGTTCTTCTGCCATAAAAGAACCGCAGACCTTGTACAATTTTACTCTCCAGAGAAACTGACCCACAGGAGTAGATGTGGGATCTAGTACTATAGACATACACCACGGTCAATCATCTCTAGTACTGGGGAACATTTGAGACAAAGAAGACACCCTGTTAGTAGCATCCATTTCTCCATTCAGGTTATTGATTTCAACAGGTAGAACAACAGCCTGTCTCAGCCTTTCACCAAGCCACAGATAGCTGATATCTTTGGGAGAACAGACCCATATGATAATGTTTAAATGATCAAACTACAGTCCCAACTTTCTCCCATTGTAATCACTCTCCTCAAAACCTAAGAGGTTTACACATCCAGCCTCTCAAAGAAAGGATTTTGAAATATCTTCTTTTGAAGAAAGACTGCCGAAAATTTGTCTGTTTGATCATTTGTTTATTCATCCAATACTTGTTGAGTCTTTAATCTGTTTTTAATTACTTTTTTAAAATTTATTAACTCAAGGAGGGATGGGTGCATGTCACAGTAGTTACTTATAAGCCAGAGAACAACTTTTGGGAGTTGATTCTCTCCTTCCATCATGAGGGTCCCAGGGATTGAATTCAGGTCACAAGCCTTGACAGCAAGCACCGTCACCCTTAAGCCACCTTGCTTAAATTTTTCTATGGTGGATTAGTTTCAGGAAACAAAAGACCAAAATATATTTGAAAAAATTAATAATATAAGAGAAAAAATTTAGCAAAAGTGATTTTTGTTGTTTGTCTTTGAAAGAAAGGAAAAAGATAATAATAAGAACATTGTCACAGGAAAAGCTGGTATTTTTAGAAAAATGAGAAGATAATTTGCTCTAAGTGCAGAAGTTATTACAGACCATCCAAGGATACAATACAGAGGAAGAAATCATTAAGAATCCCTAAAATTATTACATTAAAAATAAAAATCTAGAGCTAAAGAATATGAGTATTTGGATTAAAAGGTAGATAAATATTATGTATAAAAATGTGTAGATATACATATGCATGCACACATGCGTTCACACATTCACACGGAGAGATATTAGAATATTGGTAAAAGTAAACTAAAGACTATCTCAGACACATCCAAAGTTGAGGGCAAAAGTTCAGATCAGCGTGGTGAGGAATGTATAACTCACCACTAATACCACAGGAAGCTAAAAAAAAATAAAATAAAATAAAAAAGGGAGATCTTGAAAAATCTAAAATAAAAAAAAAAATTATTTGCAACTGAGACATCTAATTTTAGCAAATCTACCACACAAGCGTGATGGCAGTGCATTACAATTTATTTTCAGTTTGGATAATTTTAACAGTTTATCATACATGCATTTCAGGAAAAGAAATCAAGGGAATTTAGCTCTCCCATAATTAAAAACAATAGGTAACATATGTAGGGGAAAATAAAAGGTAGTACTATAAAATTATAATCTACTAATGGTTATCAAGCCGAAATGGATTCTTTTGGAGTGTGAGATCTGTGTGTGTTATTTAGCATTGGATTTATTGGCACTGATTTGGACTTTAAAGCACTCTGCCTTTTTAAACTATATATAAGCAAAATAAAAATTACACAAAAAATCTGCTGTGAACTGCATTATTCAGTTATCCCGTTGACTGACTAACACACATCCAAACACAAAATGTAGATGTTGAACCTAGTCAACTTTTAGAACTGACTTTTACAACTTGGATTAAGCATTTGTGTAACTGTTACTTTAATTGCTTGAGCAAAATAATGCCAAAAAAGCAAATCAGGAAAAGCTTAAGATTCATAGAATCTTCAAAGCCAAAATCCAAGTAAAAACACATTCCATACACATTGCTCCAGTTCTCAGACACATTCCTTACAAATTTAGTAACATGAACACCATAAAGTGACACCTTGCTATGTAACACCTTCCTAGATAAAATTCTTTGGTTCCAAACATTACACGCCTTGGTGATAAAATTGTGTCAGTTAATCACAGGTTTAATGATTGAACCTGTGACTGGATGAGGTGACTTTCAGTGCAATGTCACAAAGGTAATTAATAATAGGTCCTACCAAGGAAACTGAGCAGGAAATTGCTGAGTCTGTTTTTAAAGAAGAACAAGATAGTGGTAGTAGCAAAAACCTAAAACGGTTTTATGCACTCTAGTTACCCTCAAAGTAGTAATTATGAAGAAAGACACATCCATCTAAAGTGGACTCCCACTGACATGAGCTGCAGATAACTTCTTTATCTCTTCAAATATCAGCTCTCAACTAGCCATGGAATAACGGAATGTTAAGAACAAGCATATATCTGTACTAATAAGGATCTAATTGAAAGAAGAGATTGTAGATTATTGTAGAATTTTGACTGTGGCTCTCACCTGGTCTCTGTTTAGCCTTGCATACCTCATGTATCTTATGGATGATATGGTGCTATAGAGTGTCCCTTTGATCTTAGAGACAAGGAAACTAAAAAATGGTGGTACTCCTATAGGGAGTTCACAAGTGAACAGGGTGAAATTTCATTGTACAAAGAAGGACAATGACTGCACGGTTATTCTATTTAAACTTGAAAATACAAAGAGATAGGACTCTACAGCTGGATTTTTAAAATAAGACAACTATACAGTGTTTCTATCAAATGGTTAAATAAGACAAGTAGAGTACCACTTTTAAAAGAAAAAGAAAATTGTAAAATTGCCTCCCGAGTCAACATTTTCCTGAAATGTATGTGCTCATGGCTTCATTCTGCTTGTCACTTGCTCTTTAAGTCAAGTGGTGGTTTCTCAGTCAGCCCTTTCTAGAAGAAACTGTTTCTCAGCAGATTTCCTGGGATTCTGGCTTTTACAATCTTCCCACTCCTTCTGTGATGTTCCCTGAGCAGGAGCTGTGGTGTAGATGTGTCCCTTGGGGTTGGGATGTCCGTTCCCTGTTCATTTCTACATTGTGTATTTGTGCTTTTTTCTGTTATAGTAAATGATATTTTTAGAAAGAAACTATTATTTATGCTCAAAGAAAGTATTCTGGGTGCACTGTTGTTCATCTGAGCTAGTTTCTAGGATAGTTTGTTAACTTAAGTAATGATTCTTAACGCTCACTGTTAGCTCCCTCTCAAATCCTGTGTACCAGTCCATTATGTCCAGTTCATTGGATTCTCGCTTGCTCTCTCCACAGCCAACCTCTGAGTCTTTCCCAGGACGCACGCCTGAATCTTTGATCCAGTCGATAATATCCCTGGAACATTACCTGCTCACACCATACCTTACCCTTAGGACTTGACTTTCTACATAGCCTGTATACAGGACTAGCTTGTGATTGCCCAAGATTCTGGCCCATCACACCACTCGCACATTCCCAGCCTAAGCAGATTTAGACATTTGTTCCTTTCGCTTCCTTTCTTGCTTACCATTGAACTGTAATCATTCTCTGTCCTCCAATCTAAAATCATCACCAAGAATCTGATGGATTGACCTATCAATCCCCATATCTGATGTAAAATCAACCAAGTTTAAATAAAAACAGATCCAAAACCAAACTTTCACTTAACAGATGCTTGTATATTCTCACATCAGACAAACAACCAATGAAAGAAATCTACATGCTCAGGTCTCAAAAATGCTAATAGTATGAAAACTCAAGATGGTATATTTCAATCAAAATCCAAAATAAGTAGATAAATAAACAAACAAATAAATAAATAAAAACATATAGAAATGTTCTTCAGTGAGAACTATCTGGATGAACCACAGAATACAAAACTTAAAAGAATTAATAAATTTTGTCAAAGAATTCAGGAACTTTAATGATGATAAACAAACAGCTTAGTGAACTTTATAAGGATAGAAATGAAAAGACAGCCCAGGATTTAAAAATTGAATTCAGTAAAGATACATAAATATTGACAAAAACTCATGCTGAAATGATGATGGAATTGTAAAACTTAATATTCCACTTAGAAAACTCTGTGGAAATCCTTACAAGTAGAATGATTCTAGTAGGAGACAAAATATTAGTATTAGAAGATAATGTTGAAGAATCAGACCACATAAACAAAGACTAGAAAAAAATTAATCACAAGGGAAATATTCAAGAACTGTGTAACATCATGAGAACAGAAATCCTCTAATTTTGACATAAATGAAGGAGAAGAATCAAAGATCAATGGCATATACTAGTTCTTTAACAATATAATAGAAGAACATTTCACAAATTAACAAAAGATATCCATATTGACCCAAGAATCATACAGATTTTCAATTAGACAGGACCTAAACAAGTCAAACCTAAATTTAGTAGGTGGTGAGTAATTATAAAACATAATAAATGAGCAAAGGAATAATAAAATAAAAGAGACTTTCCAGCAAAATGCATTAAATATATAATATATAATACATTAAATATATAATATATAATATTAAACATATAATATATAATGCATCAAATATACAAAACAAAGACTATTGCAAGCTGAACAAGAACATTAAGGAGTCACTCATAAAAGAAACTTATCAGAATAATAAATCTAAGAGCTGTTTCTTTGAGATGATATACAAGATTGATTAATTCCTGATCCAATCAACCAAATAAGAAAAGGGAGACCTAAATTTACTGTCAGAAAACAGACATAAAAGAAACTCAGTATGTTATTAAAGAATAAGTTAAAGACATATACTCCATTAAATTAGAAAATCTAAAACAAATGGACAGAAATCTATATTCATTTAAACCACCAAATATAAACCAAAAATCTAAACAGATCTATAACAAAAGACGAGACTGAATCTACTTAAAATCCATCTGTCTGAAATTAGCCTACAGCCAAATGGATTCACAGAAGAATTCTATCAGACATTCAAACACAATTTACACCTGATACTTTTTTTTCAAAAATATAAACAGAAGGAGCATTTCTAAGTTCATTCTAGAAGCCATAATTACTATAGTATTTAAACCAGGTAAAGAGAAGAAGGCAGAGGGGGAGAAGAGGAACAAGGAGCAGGAGGAGGAGAAAAGAAGAGGAAGAGGAAGAAAAGAAGGAGAAGGAGAGGGAAGGAGAAGGAGGATGGAGAGGAGAAGGAGGAGAGGAAGGAGAAGGAAGGAGGAGGTGATGGAGAAGGAGGAGAAGGGAAAGGGGAAGGAGAATGAGAAGAAGAAGAGGAAGAAGAAAAAGAAAGGTAAGATGAAGGAGAAGATAACAATGACTACAAACTAGTATCTCTGATTGAACATACGGGAAAAACAAATCCTGAATAAAATACTAGCAAACTTAATATTGGCATATATCAAAAAGATCATCCACTATGATCAATCTGGCTTCATCCAAAGATTCAGCAATGATGCAATATACATAAATCAATAAATATAACAAATCCTATAAATGGACTTAAAGTCAAAAAGCTCATAATCATCATAATAGATGCAGAAAATATTTTCTCAAAATAAGAAATAGTGTGGGCTAAGAAATATCTCAAAAAGTCTTCGATATCCTTAACAATTAGGAAACACAAATTAAAATTTCTTGAGAGTTCATCTCAGCCCAATCAGGTTATTGTAGATTCTCGAACTTCAGTGCAGATTCCCTGAACCAGAACCTTTATATACAGGGCAAAACTAGAATTAAATAAGCATAATAGTTGGGAAATTTCTCATTTGTTTGTGCAAACCCTCATTCATTCATTTTATATTTTCATCTGTTTAGGAAGATCAATACAAAAACAGTTCTGTGGGTCCAGTGTTGTTAGTCTACATTTGTCTACAAGCAGGAGTTCTCCATGAAAGACAATGAATGTTGAATCACCTGATTCATCATTTCTATGTGCCTCTTCCATGACCTGTGTCTCACTTTATGATGATTCCTGAACTATATGACCTTATCACTTGATCAAAAATTAAAAATTAGTATTTTTTGCATATTAAGTAATTGTCTTGTGAAAACTAGACATCAGTTAAAGTACAAACTCCCAGAGTCATATTTAGAACTCCAAGTTTCTAAGTGCCTGATATGAAACATATAATGGGCCAGGTGTGACAGTTCATGCTTTGAATTCCCCAGTTGGGAGGTAAAGGCAGTTCAACCTCTGTGAGTTTGAGACCAGGGAGTTCAAAGCCAGCCAAGACTACACAATGAGAACCTGTTTCAATAAAATCAACAAACAAAAGATATACATTGTCATGTAGTTAAAACAACATGGCATTTATGTATTTAAAACTACTTATTAACAACTTATATTGGGTAATATTAATGTTTTTAGAAGAGAAAAACTGTTGATATTCAAAATAAAATTACCAATTTTCTGTATCAATATTATAAATATCTAATTTTGTCTCTACACATTGTTTATTGATTAATATTATTAACATTATACAAATTCACAAAAATATTTTTCACAATATTAAGAAGTCATTCAGTATGATTATAATAACATTATAAAGTGTGAGAATAGACATACCTTCTCAGAAACAGATGTCTTGATGATTATTCAATACTTAATGGGTTAATGACTTTAAATATTTATTGCAGTCCTTCAATACTAGTATTTAGATTACTAAAGTAGCCGATGGTTTATATCTTATTCAATAATATATTGAAAAGCTTTAAATATATGAAGTCTTACATGAGCTTATTATGTCACTTCATCAGTATCTAAACATGGGTTGTTGCTTTACTGTTTGTCGGAATCTTGAGACAAATACTCTTAAGCCCCCATTAGAAATGACAGACATAATTATTGGCAGATGATTGGTGATGCAATTTCCTGGCATGAAAGACCCATTCGAAGCTGACTAAAAGTTCTGCGAGGGCAATGGTAAGTGATTTTGGAACCCTGTTGTGTGTCACAATAACTGCAGGGTATGTTGACTCTGCATTTAACAAATGTTTGATAATGGATGAACATGTGAAGGAATTCAGATTCGTGCCTCTGACTGATGACTAAGGTGACTTCACGGTTTGTCTCAATAAAGACACATTCAATTTGACCAGCAGTGTTGATTCAATAGTTTTTAAACACTAAAGTACGATAACCAGTCCAATTTATCAGCAGCCCACTATTCATGATACAGTGATTTGTGTGGAACTGTGAACTAATAGCTTCCCTGACTTAGGCCTTCAGATTCTAAAATAATCTGTTTATAGGCATCAGACTGGCATCCAATTTCAGTTTCTACAGAAGCACATTAAAGAAAATGGGTGTTTCTTGAAGAATTGTTTTCTGGGATGTGTTTTGTAGCTTGGTATTTGCATTGCTGTCTGTACTCATTATGGGTTGTATGATTATAAAGCCAGAAGGGAAGGCATCATGGTGGTATATTTGACCATAGGACCATAACAAAATTAAAGAAGTCTGGCTTACATCACTGTATCTTGATTGACTAAAAGAAAAAAATATAAACATAAATAAAGATAGATAATAAAGTAAAATCAACTGTTCCAATCCAGGATTAATTGCATTTCCTCCTCACCAAATAAAAATGTCACTGTAAGAATTTTTAGTACTAAATTATGTAAAATCAAACTTAAAGAAAATCTTGCATTTATTATTTGTTGTAAAGAAAGACAAAATCCTAGCCATATTCTTGTGAAACCTGTGAATCTGAATTTATACTAGACTATATAATCTCTAAACTGTTTTTTTAGCAAATTAGCAAAGCATTAAGCCACTTTTTGAATATTTATGTTTATACTGAGAGACATAAGCTATTCCCAGCTTTACTAGAGAGGCTCCACTTTCCAGTGAATGGAGGAGAATACAGAGACCCATGGCAACTGAGAATACAATATGTGACAGATGAGTGAACATCCTATTATAGTCTATATATAAATAATAAAAGTAAAGCTTGAAAATGTGAAAAATTCTTACCTTTGCCTGTATGTTGTAGATTATTCCTTATCTTTTTCTCTAACCCTTAGGATTTTATTTTATGATGTTTGATCCACAAGAGTTAATTTTTGTGCAAGGTGAGATAAGGATTTAATCTTATTCTTCCATATATACATATCTAATGTGTCGAGAAGCACTTGTTGAAAGATGTTATCTTTACTCCGATGTGTCAAAACTCATGTACTTAAGTTGTTTGGGGTTCTATCTTGGCCTTCTATTCTATTCCATTGATCTAGATGCCTGTTTTCTGCTGACATTTTTCAGCACAGCACTTTTTGTTTCTATGGATCTATAGGATAGTTTGAAATCAAGTACGGTAACTCTTTTAGCATTGCTCTTTTTGCTAAATATTGCTTTAACTATCCACGGATTTTATAAAAAGCATTTTGAGAACTTCGTATGTGTGTACTCTATGCATACTGCCACTCACACTCTTACTCCTTTACCATGCCTCTCCCACTCTCTCTCAATTTCATGACCTATTCTTTATATGTGTGAATATATGTGTGTATGCATATTTATGGACATGTGTGTGTATAGAATACAACCTGATAAGGCTATTTAGCTTTGCTTAAATGTATATGTGTTTAAGGGTGACCAGTTGGGATTTTGTAAATTATCAGGGAACACATCCCTGGAGAATAATGATTCTCCCTCTTTTATCAGCTGTTAATTGCATATAGCACTTCATCTAGGAGTGGGCCCTTGTGAGATTCCCCACGTCTATGCTGGTTGTCAAGATGTGCTGTCATTGTGTGAGTCTTTTTTAGACAACCACCCCATTTTGACAACGAAAGAAATATGCCTGTGTGCTGTTGGTGGTAAAGGGATCTCAGTGCTGGGAGAGAGAGGTGGGCATCCGCACCTGTGCTAAGTCAGTACCTCCAGCCTGCAGCACATCACATGGTCCTTTAAAATGGCGACACCGTTGAGTCCCAGATGGGAAAGCCTGCCCGGATGGCACCAGCTTCCTCGATCTTTATGGAAAACTTGTTCACCAGCATCTGAAAAATGGATAGGCTATGAGCTTAAACTTATAAGCCTAAAATCGATCAGACCTTTCCTGATCTTGTCCACAGTACCCCTCCCTCCACTATAGCAAGCTTTAGGTAGGCTAATTAAAGTGTCTAATAAGCATGGACCTAAGCAATTGGACCTCACCCTTATGCAACGCCCTGCTTCCTCCATAAAAGCCCTCAGGCATAGTTGAGTATTGAGTCGACTTTGGAGGATAAGTCTTTTGTCATCCATTATTACAAAATAGAAAACAAATAATGTTTAATGGAAGACAGTGTGGTTTACTGGATAAATAAATATCTTGTAGTAGATACATAAGAAGAAAAAAAATGACTGAAGCAAATATTTTGCACAACACTTTACATTAAACAATTATTTTTACAAAATTTCTTTCATTCTTTATTACAAACCCAGGGATATTTGTCCATGAGGAAGAAGCACATTTTGTTTTTCACTGACTTCCTCATCAGAAGATAAGTTTCAAGCATGCAAGTGATTAGTACAACTAGGCTGTTACCAATATCCATTTTAACTACATCTTCTTTCATTGCTCTGTATGGATTCACATCATAGACTAAATAGCACGCTCATACACAAGAACAAAATAACATCAAATATGTTTACTCTGTTTTCAGAGTCCCTACTCCACAGGAAGCAGTCCTGCTTCTGGGGAAAAGCATTTTCTCTAAGAAGACATTATGAGAGCACAAAGTACAGTGTTATTTCTTTCTTTGTTACCAGGAAAATTAGGGGAAAGCTGTGACTCTATTCCTGGTGTTTCATACAGTACTTATGGCCATTTGCACAGCTGGTAAAAAAAAAAAATGTGGTTGGTAAGTAGGTTTCCATACAGACTTCCTTGGTTAGTCTATCTTCAGAGTAGTCATATGTTTTCAATGTTCCCACTTTCCTAGTATTTCCTGAAATTTTCTCTAAGTGATTTGTTTTTAATGTTGATCCTTCTCTTCAAACACATCTTAAGAAATGCATATTTGAAGCTCAATTCTTGAATCTATTGTGTATGTTTTATATATAACATGTATGGCATATTTATATGAATTACATATACACAGAGATAATTTGGACATCATCAGTATGTCAATGATACAAGCAAATATTTACTTTCCCCTGTGGCACACTGAGTATTTGTGGGATGAATTGTAAACTCCTTCCCTGGCATGGTTATCTTACACCCTCAACCACAGATTAAATTATCCACATCTCTACCAAGCTTAGTTTGCAAACTAGTGGTATTTTTAACAACCATTAAATCTTTCTGTGAATCAGCCTCAGAATTTTGCTATCCTCTTGAAACAGTGGAATCTACTATTTTTATCCCATAGAGTATTAGAAAGAGGGAGATACTTATCTTAAATTTATTTTGGCCTTATCTAGATTAATTAGTTCTGGCAAATAATTCTATGTCATGTTAGGCAGAAGCTTTTGAACTTTCCTCCATTAGAGAGAAAGAGAAAACTCACAAAGAGACATTAAGCTCCCAAATTCTAAGAAAGCTTTGCTCATCAGGATGATGAATTGGAACGCAAAAGTGAATTGCTGTTAAATCACATTTTTCTCCTAGTACATCCATTATCTGAAAAGTCTTCATCTAGTATATCATATTTACTTATGGGGATAGTTTTTAAGGTAAGTCTTGTTGTGATGAAAGAAATTTTCATATAAAAAAAGAGTACCTTGCACAGATGAGAGGAAGCTCCAAACTAGACCCTTCTTCAAATAATAAAAGTGAAAAGAAATCAGTAAAAGAGGAAAACAGATGAGAAGAGTTCATGCTGTTTGAAACTAAGGAACACAAAGCATTTCACCTTCTGGTGCTCCGTCACACACTGCATTCAGACTCATAATTGAGGACTTATTTTGAATTAACACTGTGTATGGATTCAGTTTGGCAGCTGACAGGCATTTCATGTGAACATAAAGAACTGCATTTCAAAAGCCAAGCACAGAAAAAGGCATACTGTGCAATCTTGCTCACAATAGAATCTACAAAAGGTTGATGTATCCATAGACAGCATGGAGAGAGACAGAGGGCAGGAGAGATGAACAACAGCTACTGAGTTACAGGCAGACTGGTAAGGTGACTGTATGCAACAATAAACTAAGCAAGAAAGGATTTCAAATGTTTCCACCATGAGGCATGATTAATGTCTGAAGATGAGTTTACTTTGACTTGCACATTACACTATGGGTACACACACTGAAGCACCACATAGTGGTTCCTCTACTCTTTAGGTTTCTATGTAGTGCTTAAATAAGCTGACCTCAATCTGTGGGTCCCAACCCCTTTGGGAGTCTAAAGATCCTTTCACAGGGTCACCTATGATCATCTACATATTAGATATTTTTATGACAATTCATAGCAGTAAAAAAATTATAGTTATGAAATAGCATCACAAATGATTTTATGGCGGAGGGTCACCACAACTTGAAGAACTCTATTAAAAGGTCACAGCATTAAGAAAGTTGAGAACCACTGACTTATATATAAGTACAATGACTTTTTCTGTGTGATAATATTTGGTAGGTATATACTTATCCTGAAGCATTCAAGGTACCCCATTGCATTCTTTGTATGTCCCACTACAAGTAATTCTCTCAATGGTCATTTTAATTTACAGCTTACTATTGAACAGTCAAGAAGTGGAAGGATTAAATGAATTTCTCTTAATTATGGGACATAAGGACATTTATTTTAACATTGATGTGTGTTATGTGTGTGGGCATGTGTGTGTCATGAAACGCTTATAGAGGTCAGAGAACAAATTATTGAAGCCAGTTCTCTCCTTCTACCATGTAAGTTCTAGGCATCCAATTCAGGTCCTCAGGCTTGGCTGCAAATGCCTTTACTTATTGAAACACAAAGTGCCTTTACCTTCCCCAGCCCAGGGCCCACTTTAACATATTATAATTACAATTTGAGTAGCCTGCTTCTGAACTCATTCTTGAGCTCATTAAACTTCTTCTGTTTCCCAGTAGGATAGATAAATCTTTAAGTGTACTGGCTCACGAGGTCACATACATAGAACTTGCTTCTAATCATATCTCTGGGTCTGTCAACTGGTCTACGCCTATGCATGATTTTTAGTCAGGAAATAATCTTCTGAAAAACATGTGCTTTTTTTTTAAAGAGGCTTCAAAGCTTTGATTTTTTTTCTCTCCTCTTTAATGGCTTATTTTGTTATATTTTGCATACTAGTTTTATTCTTTGAACAATTCATATATTTATAGAATGCAAGTTAATCATATCTACCCTGATACCCCAACCCAATTCCTTAAAAAGTTTGGGTCTTCTTTTTTTTATTCTTTAGTTGATATTGTTTGTGTGCTCATGAATATGTGGCTTTTCATAGGATAGTAGAAGCCTACTAGAGGCCACATTCCCAAAGAAGAGTGGTTTTCAGAGTAGTCATCATCTGTCAATTAGCACCTCCTATATCCAACGTAGAATTTTGATTGGCATGATCTTACACAAGATCTACTCAGGCATCTGCAGCTGCTGGAAGTTGATACATGCAATGGCCATGCCAACTCCAGGAATCTGTATTCAGAGCTCTCCTACCCAAGTAATGGCTCTTGTAGTTTTTCTGCTTCCTCTTCACTAAAGTTACCTGAGCCTTCCTTTTTAAATAATGTATTATTTCCTAATCACTCCATCCAATTAAATACATTTTAAATTTCAGAATTGTTCCTTATCTCATTGGAGAACTATTTTAGAGTGTTGTTTTTGCCATTGAATAAACAGAAGAATTAGATTATTAAATTTTTCCTAATTTTCATTTTTTAATAAGTAATAAAAATTGTTTTATGGTCAAGGTAAATTAATTTAGACTGTATGATATTAAATACATAAAACCCAGAACACTCAATGCATTGCATATCTGTTATTAAGACTTAAAAGTCAGCTTGCATTGGCTGTTTCCAACCCTCTTACCTGTTAGATCCCACAGTAATGTCAGTTTAACTGGGTTCTGTTTAGTGATGATGATCCATACTTAATGATGTTGGTGTTCAGAATTTAGGATTAAATTCTTTCAAATAATACTTTGACATTCCTCATGGCATATGCCATATAACCATTGTTGGTTTCAACTAGAAGACAAACACATCAGCCAGTGATTAGGTGTGCCTCACACTGACATATTCTTTTAAACTGTTCTCTGTTCTTTCTGTTTCAGGACACTAAGATTCTCCTGGTTCAACCCATGCACTAGACTAATGAGAGGCAACCAGTGTCTGAAAAAGGTATCCAAAAGGGGTGACACACATTTCTCTGCCTAACTCTTTCTCTGCCCAGGAAGAATCTGGGAACCCACTCTACTTCAGGCTAGAGAAGGAAGTTGTGCAAAACTCCTTGTGTTTATTCATACTATACTCTTTCTAGTCATTTTTTCGTCCTTTTTTACCCACAAGACTCTAGCTAATGCTGGGTACAGCTGGCACTCATAATTAGACGTGACAGAGGCCTGTTATGGGACTAATAGAGAAGTGGCAGGACAGCATGGGAATCCAGAACCTAGGAGAACCGAAAGAGTGCCTGGCTCATTCATGCTCACTTCTTTTCCTGTTGCTGTGGTAAAATATCCCAACTAAAGTAACTTAATGGGGAATAGGTTTATTCTGGCTCACAGTTCCAGGGTATAGTCTGTGAGAGCTCCTATAAAATAACAAAAGCAAGTTACATATCTCAAAAACACTGATATCGAATAAATAAATAAATAAATAAATAAATAAACATTTATTTATTTAATAAATATTTATTTTACTTTATTTATATATATTTGTATTATTCATATAAATATATATATATTATTTTTATATGTTTGTTTTATTTTTAATAAAATTTTATTTATTTATTTTATTTTTTAAAAAAAAGCCATAGGATGAGATGGTTGGACCAAAACAAGACTGTAACTGGGCTGATCAAATACCAAATCTTACAGTTCCATTTCTAACATCTGAAACTCATGATAGAATCCTCTCATCTCCACAGGGCTGGACAGGTCCCACCTCTCCAAATTGGCTTCCTAAAGAAGACATAATCTCTCTCTTAGGCAGATTCCTCTCCATATCTGCAGTTTTTCTTGGCAGATATCCTATGGAAGCCTCTATGGGTCTTAATGAAGCCACACATTGCCTGGCTTCAAAGCTCTCTGGAGCCTTAATGCAAGACTGAAAAACTCCTCAGTACTAAAATTTTCCTAGCTGCAAAACCAGCACCAAACTGCTGACAAGTTCTACTGCCATCTTGTGGTTAAAGTGACCGGCTTGGGCAACAACTATTCTAATCTCGGTATGCTAATCTGGGGAAACAATTACCTAAGTAATTGGTTTCCAGGAACAGAGAACCCTTCATTGGCATTTTTGGTCAAGTTTTCTCCTTACATTTATATTTTCACAGTTTGGAGTCTTTGAAGGGTGGGGTCATACTCTTGGGGCATGAGGTTTGGCTTTACCAACTACAGGCTGGTTTTCAGTGTGGACCTTCCCTTCTTTAAAACTAGCTCAAGCTCTTTTCCATGACAAACAGCACATTCTTAATAACTTTCTGTTTTACTTTTTGTTCTCTCTCTCTCTCTCCCTTAACCCATCCCCTACACTGCAAGGAAACAATGGTCACAACAATCTGAATGTTATCCTACCTTGAAATTTCATCTACCAAACAAATGACCCCATTGTCTTTCAAGTCAATCTCACTTAGTCTCAGGTAGATAGCAGCCAGTTCTTCTGCAATTAATACAAATGTCCTCTAGTGCAGTTCCTTATAGAGCCCTTATTTCTCTCTGAAACCTGATGAGCCATTCCTTTACTGTCTATATATCCCTCAGCATTCTTGTTTTCCAAGATCCTACCAGAATGGCCAATTAAACTCTGCTTTTTCTAGCACAAAGTTCCAAATATTTCCACATTCCTTCTATAAATCAGTTCCAAAAGCCTAAAATCCATATGTTTGAGTTTATCATAGCAACGGCTTCACTTCCCACTAAGACTTTTCTGTATGGAATTCTTCCTGTTCCTGAAATGAAGTATCCTCACGTAAACAACCCAAGGGATAGCAAGTTCATATTGGCTCACCAGTACCAAGTACAGTCCATTAGGACAGAGAAATCATAGATGGTGGTAGGAGTTTGAGGTGAGTGGCCACACTGTACCAAGTCTGGAAGCAGAGAATGGTGAATGCTGTGTTCAGCTCACAAGTTTCTTTGTGTGCAGTGTAGGATCCAGGCCATGGAATGGTGCTGTCTACAGTTAAGGTGGATCCTCCCATTTCAAGTAATCTATTCTAGATATTCCCAGAGGTTTGTCTCCTATTTAACTCTAGATCTTGTCAAGTTGACAAGGAATATTAAACATCACACTCTGTAGGTTTGGGTCACGAACTTCTCAGTATTTCTCCATAAAATAAAGCTAAAAACTAAAGCTAAAGCTAAAAACTTATGTGTAAACCCAAACTTGTAAATAGATGTTTACAATAGATTTGTTCAGAATTGTCCAAACTTAAAAGCAGCCAAGATATCTTTGAGGAGGTGATCAATAAAGAATATGCAATACATCCAGAGTTGTATCCTCTGTGCTAAAACACAGTATGTGTTTATCAAGTCACATACAACATGGGAAAACCATCAATGCCTATCATTAAAGTTAAAGAATATATACACAAAATTGTATATTATTATATTTTAAGTATATATAATCATGGAAATGCTAGAACTATGGAGATAGTAAAATGAATACTGGCTCCCAGTATTTATGGGAGGGAAGAATAAGTGGATAGAACACAGGATTTAGGGAGCAATGAAATTACTTTATATGACACTGTGGGGGTAGAAACACGTCATTTATCCAGTACTCAGACCCAGAGACTGTACAATAACTAAAATGAAATCAATGTAAACTACAGGCATTGAATGATGATGTGTCAGTACAACTTCAGCAATTATGATAAATATACATCTCTGATGGAGAGTGTTGATAACAGAATAGGCTATGCATGTGGGCATCATGAGAAGTACCCTGTCTGCATCTTCTAACCAATTTTAATCTAAAACTGGAATTGCTTTAGAAAAGAGAGTGCCAGTTAGAAAACTGTATTCATTTAGTAGAACTGACACTACAAAATATAACAGACTTAAATGAAAGAAATCTATTTTCTCAACCTCAGAGAGAAGACATTTAAGGTCAAGATGAGGACAGGACTGGTTTGCTCTACAATTTCACTTCATTGTGGGCTGATGACCATCTGCCTCCACGTCCTTAAGTACGTGATCTTTTCTCTAAGTGCGTATCCATGGTCACTTTCTTTATATCCAAATGTAATCTTATTATAATATCATCAAATTGAATTGTCTATTCTAATGGATTTACTTTATATAACCAATATTGCCTAAAGTCCTGTGACTTAGATCCTCAATATATGAATTTAGTGGCTGATGGGAACTGGATAATAATTCAGCCCATTACAACTGAGTTTTATTAATATGGGCAACAAGAAAATTGGATAATATATTCAGTGAATTTATATGATTAATATCTATTGGTAATGCAAAAATGATACAGGAAGCAATAATGGGTGTTGAAATAATAATCATTTCTTTGCATCATGACTCTAGAGTCACTTAGTGAATAAGTTTCCATCTTTCCTACATACTTTTTTTCCACTACATTAATTAATGCAAAATCCATTTACTCAGATGTGATTGTCAATTCATTCTAAATGCTTATCTTGTACTCTTCAGTTCCACAGAGGAAACAAACTCCCCTTACATTGCAAAGCCTGTATTATATTATTGATTCCTAATATATGTACCACAAGCTTACATTATTTCTTTCCAAGTTTCATCATTTGATACTTTATATCACCAAAATTTAATCTTTAGGGAAAATTATTCTAAGAAAAGGTAAACATAATTTGATCAGTATGATTATATCTCATTTTAATTATATTTTTAAATAAAGTAAAAATTAATTGATGGTGAAAACTTCCCTGAAGGAAATTTGCCACCATCTACTTAAACAAATCACAAGGTTTCATTTTAATTTAGCCTTTTCACATATATACATTTGATAGAAATGACTATGAATTTTAAATATAGCTCATGCTCTATTTTTTCTTTTCTCTAAAAAATAAATAGCCAGCCTAAATCAGAGAAAACTGATTTTCAGCCATCTTCATGATCAGCTGAATTTGTACCTCAGAATCTGGGCTGTGGCAATATCTTTGCTTGATAAGAAGCAGCTTTGGCTCTTACCCCCAGGATAGAGTAGTGAGTATTGGCACAGACACCTGAAGGCATAGTTTCTAATCCCAGAAAGCTCAGAACTCTGGAACACTGAGATTGATCCCATTGGAACTCTAGGCACAAGGAATCTCCACCAAATACGCATCCCTTTCCTTACAGTATCGTCACTGGTGGCAAACTCAAGGCCCTCCTCTCCAAGCCTGCCTCTGATAGTCAAAATGGGACCTGTCAAAGATAAGTTCACAATCAAACATAGAATACCTATAGTATAGAGTTATTAAATATATAATAGTTGGGTCTTAAATGAACAAAACCAACATATCTTACTTTGTGTTATATCCTGGTTCCTATGAAATAAGTATGACTATATGAGTTTCTAAACAAAGCGATGATGTGTCTCATAAACAACATTAGTCAAGTCAAGGAATGGAAGAGAAGTAAGTATCAGAATGCATGAAGACAGCAAATGTGTTGCAAAAGCTCAACATTTTAAGCATTACATGAATGTATCACTTAATGTTTTTAATATCTGATTTTCACAAATAAGGTAGTTAAGTTTTGATATTTAAAATATGTGTAATCAATCACACAGCTAGCATTTGACAAGGCCAGGTTGAACTTATGTCATGTGCGTCTTTCTAACAATTCAGCAATTTTTTTAATACATATATTATAATCTTAGATGACAGTTTTAAATTTTACTTTATAATACTTGAGTTTTAAGTCACTTTTCTTTGGTTCTAATATTAAGTTTAATTTTTAATATATTTTCATATCTCAGAGAAGTGACCTAGATTGCATTTTTCTTCATCTCATTGAAAAATAAATAAATAAAAGAAACAGTGTCCCTAACTCCACAGTCACTCGGAGAGCAGTGCCTTCTCACTTTTTGTTTTTTGCAAAACTGCATTAATTCTGCAACTCTGGGCCCATATTCCATCTTTCCATTTCACTAAAATGAGAGTAAAATTGGTAAGTCATGACATTTGAAGACAGTATACACTCCATGTGGACACAATGGCAGACCCTTTGGAGAAGTCTTGAATGGCATTCAATGTCAAATGAAGGACAGAGAAGAGGAATTAAGAATATGGTTAAAGACATGTGTCCCTTTATCCTTATGAAGCAACATATTCAGTATCAGTACAAGTAACCACAGAAGACAAAGATATCTCAGGCACGCCGGGTTTTTAGAGTGAATTTTAAAGAAGAGCTAAGGGCTTTTTCTTTAAGCGTCTTTTGAAGACCAGTGCTTTTCACTCTATTCTGTCACTGGTAGAAACTAAACAGCTGACATGGACGTAACAGCCAATCAGTTCCTTAGGATCAGTGTGGTATCATCATGGATACTGGTTCAAAAAGTAGAGTATGCCCAAATTTCATCATCAGATGAAAGTTTTGTCAGGTCCGAAGTCATAGGTCATTTGGTTCAGGTCATTAGTGTGCTGTTCCTTCAAGTCACCAGTATGTTGTCACCCATTTCTCACTCACTTTAAAGGCTGTATGGGAGAGTTTCCACACCTTGCAAATTGAAAAATTGTGTCTGTTTTAAAAATAAACATTTTGAAACACTATATGTTAGTGCTTATAGCCAAGAATCCCTATGTACTATTTAGTACAAATCCTCAAAGAGTTTAAAGAAGGGAAATGTACTCTGATGCTGAACTTCCTCCAAAGGACAGGCAGTTTATTGCACTGACTGGGGAAACAACCAATAGGATAGCCAGAAGCTTGTTGTTATGAATAATGAGGGATTGTTACAGTGGCAAAGAGGGCTTTAAATAAATTTTAGTCAAGTGCAATCATATGAACCAATGTTTTCCCTAACTTACAGGCCTTTCTCAAGAGTCAGGTAGTAAATGATGTCCAGAGAGAATGCTGATTTCTTTCCTCAGTACAGCAGAACTGCCTTGTGGGCTCATAAATAAAATGGCAAAGGTGCATTTCTATGAAATCTCTCCAACCATACTCAGGCTCACCTGTCATAGTTAATTAAATTTGATTTCCCCTAGAATTTTGTATTTGTTGCCTTGTGGTTTACCTAGACTTCAAGTTATACTTCCTGATTATTTTGCTCTTTTCTACTGAGATCATTATAAAATTATTAATACTTTACTCACTACCGCAGAAATACCACATTATCTTAAATACATCATTTAAAGGTGATGATGTTATCACTCGCTGATTCTTATTCATATTTACTCTTTAAATATGCTCATCACCCAGCAAACACTAAATGCATAAAATATTAATGTACTATTAAAATACAAAATTTAGTATATCTTTTAAGATGTATGCAAGTGATTGAGTATAAATATTAAGAAATGCTTGTAGCCAATTTTGATGACCAAGGAACAGTTCAGTTGGGAAAGGCCCTTGCCACCAAACCTGACTACCTAAGTTACATCCCCTGCACCAATATGTTAGAAGCATAGAAACAACTCCAGCAACTTATCTCTTGACCTTCATACAGGCACCATGACACAAATGTGGCAAACACACACACACACACACACACACACACAATGGATAGATAGATAGACAGTTAGATAGATAGATAGATAGATGTAAGTTCTATGGGGAAGGTTTAAAATGATATGCTAGACAATTGTGTAGTTTTATAGTTGTTCTTTGTTTGTTTGTTTGTTTTTGTCATTTGGCACAAGCTAGAGCTATTTGAGAATCTAGAATTTCAACTGAAAAAAATGCCTCCATCAGATTAGACTGTGTGCCAGTCTGTGTTAATTTTCCTTGATGGATGATTAATGTAGAAAATCCCAGCTCACTATAGGCAGAACTACCACCCTTGGGCACTGGTTTTATGTTGTGTGAGAAAGCATGCTGAGTGAGCCATAGAAAGCAAGCCATTAAGCAGCACTCTTTGGTTTCTGCTTCACATTTCTGTCTCCAGGATTCTGTCTTGCTTGAGTTCCTGCCCTCAGTGATGGACCGTGATTGGGATGTGCAACCCAAGTGAAATCTTTCCTTCTCCTTTTGAATTATTTCATATACAAGGTTTCTGAAAATGTACTGTAAGATACATTTTATCATTGGCTACAGCATGCTGGAATGGGTTGTTAAATGGGTACTATGGGGATGGATATCGTCTAAACAACTTGAACTTGGTGCTAGACAAATCAGAAATTAGGATTTTAGAAGTGGATGCCTGTATGAAGGTCAGAAGATAAATTGCTGGAGTTGATTCAATACTTCTAATATATAGATGCAGGGAATAAAACCTAACATTTCTAAAATTTGGATTTTAGAAACTCAGGTTTTCCAGAGTTGACTTAAATTGTATTGGAATTATCCTTACTGTCCCTCAAAAGGCTAATGTTCTGAGAGCTTCTGCTGCTGCTACTGGTGTGATATTGGGAGACTTTGAAATCTTAAGGATGAAGTAAGGCACCGAGACCAGATCCTTCAGAGTTTTATACTTCTGGGCCTCTCCCTTTCTTTCTCTTTTTTCCTGGTCACTATGATGTGAGATACCGCATTCTCCCATGCTCTCCCTTCCATGTGGGTGTGGGTAAGTCCTACATGTAACTTGTTTCATTCATTATTTTATCACAGGGACCAAAACCCTGACTAATACTGAAACTCTGCTAGTATTGGTGTTGCTGCTATGACTCTTCCCAGTACCATGGGTATGAAGCATTTAAAAATGATTTGTGTAAAGAAAGTGAGCACGTTTGATGATATGGGCTAGAAAACTCCTAGAATGCTGCAGGCAGTGACTGGTAATGGTTGGAAATTAAAACCACAAATGCTTTTCAGCTTCTCCCTTGAATTCCTGCCTGGTAGCCCTTAAAAATGAACAATTACTTCGAAGTGTAAGATGAAATACACCCTTTCCTTCTCCAGTTGCTTTTGGCCATAATGTTTATCATAGCAACAGACAGCAGCAAATTAGGACCCATTGGAAGGATCCATTCATCCAGTCCACTTGAGAGCAGTGAATGCAAACATGAGGGTGATTCTTGTGACACCAAGAAGCAAAGATGTGAGGAACATTTGCCAAGGAAAACTGCAGAAAAAAGCAGAGTCAGAGCCCGGAAGCAGGCTAATGTTTGTCATTGTGGAATTTGGTCTTGTTCACTCATGCCTGTGCCCCATTCATCCCCATTGTAACAGGAATACTTTAACTGCATCATTGTATTTAGGAAGTATGTAATTTTAAGAACATATAGATGTTCACAGGTAAAAGTTTGCCCTAAGTATCATAGGACACTATGAATTTATACTTTTGAATAATGTTGAAAGTGATAATATTATGGGAAGTCCTGGAGAGAGACTAAGTGCATTTCTCATTTTAAGCTTTTTAGGGGTTAAGGATGGGATGCTGTGGTTTGGATATGAAGTGTATCTCTAATGTTCATATACTGAAGGCTTGGTCTCTGCCTAGTGGTGGTGTTGATTTGTTATGTTGTGAACACTTAAGGTTCTGGGTCCTTGCTGGATAATGTAAGTAAAAAATATCCTTTATGCAATGTATGTTATCCAGACCTTTCTTTCTCTCTGTATTTAATGATGTAATGTGAACATCTCTTCTCAAATATGCCTTTCTTTTCATATTGACTGAAACTGTGGAAATTTTGAGCTAAAATAAATTTGTCCTTCCTTAAAATGTTTTGTAAGGTGTTCACTGTGGTAATAAAAGGTCTGATTAATAAAGATGGGATTTCTATTCTGCCTGAAAAATTGACAATAGTAAAAGAATAAAAACATTCGTTGTCGTAGTAATCAATCATGAAGCAAATAAAAGAAGTATATAGTCAAAAACAACAGCGTATGAATGTTTACCTCATTTTATGATCACCCAGCATTTTTAATACTCTTCTGTACTCAAGATATTTTTATAACTAAGACATGTAATTCCAAAGAAAAACCTAAAAGCTTGTTTTTCCAACTTTTTTGAACATAGGCCCCAGGCACATAATTTATTAATGACAATGATTATTATTTCTTTAAATGTTTGTTTAGAATATCGCATTATGAATTAGGGTCCTATGGGAATCACTGGGTGGCTGGTATGGTAAGTTGCATAAAGTTTTGATTGTTGGCATTACAGCACTACTGTCTGATTTCAGAATCATGGGTGTCTATGTGCAACTGCAGAAGCAACAGTATACTCTTTCTTGAAGACTGAAACAAAAAACCAGCCTTTCTCAAAATCTTCCATATCTGAACCCCTGGTTACAAGACAAGGTTTCAATATGTTGAACAGGCTAGTCCTGAGCTCCTAGACTCAAATGATCTTCTTGCCTTTGACTTCCAATTATCTGGGACTACAGATACACATCACATGATGCCTGGCCTAAAATAGTTTAATAACTGCTTATTTTTCAACTAGCCAAAGTGATTTGTTGCATTACTTGACTTTAAAAATTGTGATGAGGTATATGGCTAGAGAAATGGCTCAGCTGTTAAAGATTCCTACTGCTCTAGTAGAGGAGTGGAGGTTGGCTCCCAGAATCTACATCAGGAGGCTCACAGTCACCTATAATTCTTGCTTCAAAGGATACGATATCCTCTTCTGTCCACCGTGAGCACTCACACACATGTGTACAGCCATCAGGACGGCAGAAATACTCATACAAGCACACGCGTACGTGCGTGCGCGCACACACACACACACACACACACACACAGGTACACAGAGAGAGACACAGAGACATGTACAAACATATAAATAATAAAATATAATAAATCTATTTTTAATATGTCTGTTAAAAAGAAGCACAAATTTAGAGAAGTAAATTAACCCATCTGTTGTCTTTCTGTAGTGGATGGGTAAATCAGAATACTGTAACTCCAAGATGTGTCTAGTTGCTATAATTCACTCTTTCTTGTAGTTTCTGGATTATAGTTTTACATTATATTTTATATGGGTCTTATTTCACAAGTTTTTCTCTCTCTTTGCTCACACAAAAAATCTAACATTGAAAGGCTCTTAACATTTATGATAGTTGGATATTCCAGGATTAATATCTATTCCAAATTTGCCTCCTTAGCTTCAGAAATTAAAAGAAAATTCTAAAGTAATAAACAAAGCAGAAGGAAACAACAATGTGGTGATGGATGAGCAAATTACCTATTAGCTAATTACCAACACTTATAATTTATCTTCACTGAAATGCACAGACAAGTATGATTGGCAAACTAAATGTAAACGAGTATGTATACCACTTAGTGGCTAAATGGAGCAGTCAGGTAAGGTTTAAAGAGTGGAGTCACTGTGCATTTAAGATATTTCATTTTCTTCTATTGCTCTTAAAAAATAATTTAAGTTAGCTTTCTCTTTATACTACTTGCTCAGAGAAGCATTGTTTTTTTCCTAGAATCTTAGGATAAACCTTGTTGAACAAAGCTCTGGTCGTTTACAAAAAGAATTTGTATAATGTCTCCATATATGTTATAAAATAATAAATGATTCCGAAAGAGAGACTGCTTTCCTAAGGCCTATCTAATTGTATCTAAGGTAATGGCTGTGAACACATTTCTCTAGGGAGTATCAGTGATATATTTGACTTGTGTGTGTGTGTGTGTATGTGTGCATCTATATGCATGTCCATGTGTGTGTTTGTACACAGGGAGGCAGGTATAAGAGGGAGAAAAAGTCAAAATAGCTGGCTGGAACTGACAAAGCAGAAAGGACTCTAATCAAACCAATATTAACTTTACAGTGAAATGGTGCAAGATGTTGTCATATCCTGACCTACCTTCTTGGTTTATGTCCAGAAAGTTATTATCTCAGAGTTTCTCCTTCTTGTTCTTGTTCTTCTTCTTGTTCTTCTTCTTGTTCTTCTTGTTCTTGTTCTTGTTCTTGTTCTTGTTCTTGTTCTTGTTCTTGTTCTTGTTCTTGTTCTTCTTCTTCTTCTTCTTCTCCTCCTCCTCCTCTTCTCCTCCTCCTCCTCCTCCTCCTCCTTCTCCTCCTCCTCCTGTTATTTATAAAGGTATCTCATTGCTCTTGATTAATTCCATATTTCTATAAAATTCTGAATTAATTTAGTAATTCCACAAAATAATTTATAAAATTCATGGTAGAATATTTGAACCATGAAGACTATCTTGTTAAAATAAAAAAGAAAGTAAAAATATTGAGATTTCTACAATTGTTAAATATTTTTATTAATAGAAATATGAAACATATTCATCTTGTACCCCTAAACAAACTTAATAACTGAACTAAACATATGACTAAAAACATCACAATTTATTTACGCTACCAAAGAAGACCAACACACCTCACAGAGTAAATGACAACTATAGTAGTTAGCAGCTGTGGTGACTCAGCAAGGAGGACATGGATGCATTTTCATAGACTCAAACTCTGCCAGACCTCAGCAGAGGCAACCTCTGTCACGGTCAACGCCATACTCTACAGTGGAACCCTAAGTGTCTGAGCTCAGGTATTTTTATTGATTCAGAACTCCTCAGGTGTTCTAATGATAGCACATGCAAGTCATTAGCAATCAAACATCCCCCACATGAATCCAACACCTGAAAACAATACAAAACGCCAAGACCTTGGGTAGTCCCTCATTCAATAGTGCATAAAACAATTTCTTTATATATAATTAAAAATAAATGTCCACAACAGACTGCCATTGGGTAATGGCTATAATTTAACATGCAGTTCCTCAACTGTGTATCACTACATCTAGGCATGCTTGTGTGTTGTGAAGAGATCCAGTCCCTACCAAGTAAAGGGATTTAGTCGCTTGTGCTCCACAACTGACATGTATAGTTTTTAAAGTTCATATATTGGGGCGGGGGGGTGATTTCACACGAACTGAATTCCTAGATGCCCACATCCCCCAGCCTACCTAGAAGTCACTCAGTAAGGGAGGGCACAATAAAGAAACCACAAAACAGAAGGCTCTGTGGTTAGAGGGAAGGTCTTTTATTGTAGATATGAGAAAGAGAAAAAACAGAGGCATCTGGAAGTGTCCAGAGCAGAGAGAAAATGAAGCAAACTGGCAATGACCAGAGCTATCTCTGGGAGGCTGGAGGATAGGGTAGAGAGAAGAAAGAAAATAAACAGGGTGTGTGGGAGTGAAAGAGAACTTGTTATTATAAGAGAGCACAGAAGCAGCCAAGGGAAGTAAACTGTAATCTGGGACCACCTGGGAGCTTGGCTTAGTGAAGGAGCTGGGAAGGGTGGGAAAGGGCCAGGACACTAGGGCTAGCATGGGTTTGAGAACCAAACTCAGGTCCTTGGGAGCATCAGAAAACACACTACTAAGCATTTCTCCTGACCCAACTTGCAAAAATTTCACTGAGTCTGAGAATACTTCGTTCTAATTAATTTTGTCTTTGTTTTTTTTTAACATCTTTATTTTATTTTCCTTTCTAGGTTGTTTGGGTGTACAGTTCTGTCATTTACTTGATAATTCATCCTTTTTTTTTTCAATATAAACACTTTTTTCTTGGAATTTCCCTCCCAGCACACTATTTGAGCTGAATATTACCTATTTTGATAGATTGTATTTTAAATGTCACTAAATTACTAGTATTTTTAACCTTCTCTGGGCTTCGTTTTTGATACATACTTATTAACAAATGTGATTTAAACACCACAGGTTAGACATTTCCTTTGTCTTTCTATTACTGAATTTTAATTTCATTCAGAGAACAACTACTATAGTGCCAGGTTATAATTTTGTTTAATTATCAAATACAATTTCTAAAATTCATGTGGGATAATCTATTCTATTGTATGTACTCAGACTTTTACTGTAAATTGTATCATTTCCTTACTCTTGAATATTTCCTTGTGTGACATTCCCTTTAGTGGGAAAAGAGCCATACCCTTTCTTGGTGAAGGTAACTATCACTGGATGCAGAATGCATACACTACTTTCTTGTAATATTTGGAGAACCAGCCATGCTACTCTGTTCTTGGCTCCTTGGTACTGATGGGAATCGATAATTCATACTGAAGTTCTATTGGGTCCATAGCATGAAGGTCCTTGAACATATCTTCAGAGAAACAAGGAATGTTACGCACCCAGGACTGTCTTTTCAATGAGAAAATGTAAAAGCTCTTCTTACAGAAATCTGGGAATTGCAAGTGATTAATACCCTGGTCACCTATGTTATCTATTGGGACAGGCCATATCAAGCCCCTACAACAAGAACCAGAGGTAGCTAGTAATCTATGTGACCCTGCAGCTAGAGGTTCCCCCAAGTTCCCACAACCAGGACTGGAGATACCTAGTAGTCTAAATGTCCCTTACATTATCTATATAGCTAGAGATTCCCATAAGCGCTCATAACCAGGACCAGAAGTGGCCAATAGCTCATATGACCTCTATGCTTTGAAAGACATCAGACCAAACCCTTCTTGAGACCTTAAGTTAGTGTAGGTAGCCTATCTCTAGAACTCATCTTCTTGGGGGAAATGACATTTATCCTGAGTCAAGTTTCAGTGTAATTATGCTTCCTTTTGCACCGAAGATTGTATTACACCAGCAAACTTTTTTTATAAATTATACCGGGCTTAAATACATTGACCAGTTGTGGGACTCTGTGTTTAATCACCTTCAATAAAAGCTTCTCTGATGATATTTGAGAGATGCACTAATCTGTGAGTATAATAACAAGTCATTAGGAGTCAGTTTAATACTATGTCCATTGCATCTTTTGTATGTAATGCATCCATATGTAATGTAATGCTGGCCAATAAGTCCTAGACTCTCAAGTGGCATCTGGGCAAGATCTCACAGTAGGTCCCACAGTCAGGTGGAGCCTGGTGCTCTTTAGTCAATCACATTGATAGTATATTTTAGCTTATCCTTTTTTGCTATGGCTGGAGAAAATAGGAGATATAATATTTCACACATGAAAGATATACATTAATAGAACTGGACAGTTTTATTAAACTCTAGAAAAACTAATCATTTCAAAAGAAGTAATGCTAACTTTCTTGAGCTATATGCCAGTTGTATTGTAGGTATTTCCTCTAAATTGAAAATCCTCTCCTATAGAGAGGAGGGAAGTTCAGCAAGCAAATGAAACTTACAAGGGTCAGGGAGAAAACAAAACATAGTAAGCTTCCAGATTCTTCTAAAACTTTCAAGAATCAGAAGATTTATGCCAGGTTTAATAATCAGCAATAATTTCTGGGGAAAGAAACTACCATTAGCTAAGATACATGCATGTTGTGAAGGGAGCTTCAGAGATGCAGCTTTTGTGAGTAACAATGTATGCTTGGGTGGGTTTTTTAATTGATGCAACTGAGTTACTCATGATTCTGCAAGTACCTCTCATCTATGCTCCTACACAAAACCCCAGTAAACTCAATGGGACACATATTTACACTTTGGTGGAATAATTTCTTTCATCTTTCATTATTGCCCAAATGGAGTAACACGTGTCCACATCTCCCACAGATGAATCTATCTATATCTATATCTACGTCTATGTCTATATCTATGTCTATGTCTATGTCTACTTCTATGTCTATGTCTATATCTATTTATCTATATGTAACTTCTATACATATTCTCTCTATATATATATTCATATATATATTCTATATATTCATATATATGTATATATATGACTCATAAATAATGGTTCACAATCTCTTGAAAAATAGAAAGTATGTTTAAATGACACTACAGTCACATTTTTGAGTTTTCAGAAGTCAGTTCTGCAATTTTAGACTCTCTGATTAAACAGACTAAGTTTAAACTTGTAGCACAGAGAAACAGTCTAGATGACTTATTTGGGAAGAAGTGTGGGATATTGCTAAATCTTACTCTAACTGAATTAGTCCTTCTGGGAAGTACCAAGTGATAAGTATGCCTTCTTCAACATGACTATAATGTTTAATATCGTGAGGTCAGAGTTCTAAAATTAGATGTTCTTATAATGGATTTGCTAATGATGCAACAGTATCAAAGGACAGTATTTCTAAATGTCATGAGTTAGCAGTTAATTTTAACATTACTGAGCAGCAGATTGCTTTATATTATATTACATATTTTATGCTATAGTGATTGTTGTAATTAAATTTAGCGAAGTTTGGCTGAGAATAAAGTACAAAGTTGTATCCATGAGCAAAGTCTTGTCAACTTTTCCACATGAAGTATTACACACACAGCCTTTAATTCTCAATATAGAAACTAGAATGTTAACATTTTTAAAGTATGTTTTAAGAGCTGGAAAAATAAACAGGGAGTTAAACTAGTTGGGCGAGAGTAGAAAAGTATATGATTCAATAAAATTTGTACTGTACGCATTAACATCTGTTAAGTTAGCAAGTGAGCAAAGATACATATTAGATGACAATTCAATTAAATGCATAATAAAAACATTTAGAAAAATTCATCTCATCTGATAAACCCTGAGCTAAGAATGGAATGTGAGTTACTCCATTCATTTAAGAGCACCTAAGAAAAACCTACATCAAAAATCATTTGTAACTGGGCCATGGTGGTGTACACCTTTAATCCCAGCTCTTGGGAGGCAGAGAGAGGGAGGCAGGTCTCTGTGAGTTCAAAGCCAGCCTGGTTTACAGAGTGAGTTCCAGGACAGCCAGAGTTACGACAGAGAAACCTTGCCTCCAAAAACCAAAAAAAAAAAATTAATAATAATAATAAAATAATAATAATAATTTATAACAGACTGACAACTTTCTAGTGCATGAGTACTTAAAAAGGAGAACCATATCCTATCCATAGCAATACCACTCTTTTCATGGCAGACAAGAGGGAAATTAATTCTTATGAACTAACACATAGAAAACTGGACTTGTCTGAGTTTCAGAAGAGTAGAAACGACAGAATGCCTGGGACAATGGAATGGGGCACAGTATATATAGCAGAGATGCTTTCATGAGAGTATTGTCTCATGAGACAATAAAGTAGGACAGAAAACAAAGATGCTCCTTTCAGTGTGTTCCACATGGCAGAGGAGATGAGCAAGCTTTAGAAGTCAAGGGATGCCATGGTGAATCACATATATATGGGTAAGGCTTCACCTGGAATATGCTGGAATTGCAGCACATGCTTTGGGGCAAGGGTAAGATTATTGTCTTTATCTAAACACTGCAGTGTTGATTAAATCTCATGGAAAGTAAGATAAAAGGTTAAGGAGCCAAATTGGTTTTAGGTTTTAATGAGTAAAGTTAATAAAAGTCACAGCTTTTGCAGTAAGAAAAATGAAGGGCTGAATAAGAACCAGAACCAAGACACTAGCAACCTTGCTATATATGTGAAGCCTATTATGTGTCTGGACCTTAAAAGTCTGGACTTTTAGATGCTTTCCCAGCCATACTGGTAACTGGTGATAGATTGTACAGCTCTTCATCATTCTTCCTTTGCTACAGCTAGCACATATAATCATGCTTGAAGTAGACTTCAAAGGAAATGTTCTTCATAACTATGTATGAATATTCTGCTATAAATAAAGATCAGGAGATTGAAGACACCTTCAACTCTGACTTTTATAGGAAGACTGACTCTGATGACTTAAATATTTCTAGTTTCAAAAGTTTCACATTTTGTGATCTTACCTCATAAAGTGATAGAAATCAAAAAGGCTGTATTTGGGGATATATGCATAGGAACTGTTATGGATGATATTAGTGTCATTAAAAAAGCCTGCAGACCCAGAAAGAGGTCTTAGAGAATGAGATAGTATCAGATACCAAATATGTCAAGGTCTTGATTTCATGCCTAGCCTGCAGGATTGTGAATAACAAATTTATGAGCTCTTGTTATATTATCTCAATAAGAATAAGATACCCAATTTTCACTTTTTCTCTTTTCCAAGACCGTTATGTTGCAAGCTTATTTCTTTCTGAGTTATATTTTCAAAAAACAAACATAAGCAGTAAGAATCATTATTATTACTGTTATGATTATCATCATATGTGTTCAATTGTATTTTATTAAAGACTAAAAATTTGTTATCAATAAATATCAAAATATTCATCTAGAAATTGAGCTGTAACTAACTGTTTAGTAGTTTACACTGGAGACAAACTGGTTATTAAAAATATTTTCTGTGGGTTTGTTGACTTCTAGGTGACAACAATTTCCAAAGATAAGTAGAATCCCAATTCTAAGTAAGATAAGATTCAACAGTATAAAGTATTCTAGTCCATTTGGGGATAAAAACCAATAAAAACAAGCAAAAATAGTCTTTGTAACCATCTTTCTGAAAAACATATTATGAAGTAACAATTGCACTCAAACAAATACAGTGATGGTATAATGTAAGACAGGGATCTGATAGAGTGAGATGCCTGGAATTATGGCTCTCAAATGCTGCATAAATGTCTTATAGCTAGCCATTTTATAGAAGAAAATAAGACCTGTAAAGAGAAATACAGCAGAAATGCTTGACTTCAAAAAACAATGCTATAAAAGTGATAGAGGCTGAATTAGCAATATCCATACAGTCTCTGAGAGTAATAGAGTTTAAAGGTTCCCCACAAACCTCGTTCTTTATTGCAGGTATTTTGGCAGAACACTGAAACCTGAAAACATAGCTCTTAGCCGGATACTAGCTGCTTATCACAACTTAGACAGAGATGGAATGTGGCAAAAGGGAAAACATAGAACATCTCAGTGAAAAAGTCATGGGCTCACACTGCATACCCTCACTGGATAAGTTTAAAATGGAACAGATTGCCACAATTATGTCTCAGCACAGATGTTGGTGAATGACACAGAATTGATGTGCTACAGAAATAGCCAATAAAAGAATAAACTGCAGCCAACATTAATCAAATTCCAGACTCTAATAGCCCAAGGGAATTGAAACACTCCCAGCTGGGCTAATTCTAGCCATTGCCATCAGAGTCATTTAACACGGGGAAGTTTGTCTGCTCAAAGCACTCATGGGCATACAGGATAAATTATACCCTGTCACTATCAACAGACCCTTTTAAACATCCATGTGAGGACACCCAAAACACCCGTGTTAGAACCTGCTCAGAATGCCACAGTACTAGTATTTAGTAATTTGCTATTTGAAAACAGCAAAATTTGACTTGGTCCCAGAGCTATATGTAATTAACATACATTAGGAGACAAGTAGATAAAATTGGACTTTTTGTGTGGATCAGTCTTCAGTCAAATTCCTCAGGTGGAAATTCTGAGATGGACATTTATTAAGAAAGTACAACCATAAGTACCCAGTAATAACAGAAGGAAGAAGGATAGTGGGGTCACAAACATACAAAGACAGCACCTCAAAGTACTGCAAGGTGCTGCTCTGTTCTGAGCCTTGGCAAGCTGTGTTTGACCTACATCTGAGCTGTTAGAAACAGGATAAGCCTACCAAGACACTCTAACATCAATTTGATCATTGGCTAAAGGGTTTTTCCCAGGAAACGTGAATTCTGAGCCAGCAGGTTCTCACAGACTGGGCTCTCTTCTGCCACAGAATATTAGATATTTGAAGGGGAAAAACATCACAGTGAGAGAAGGTTGGGCCTGGAAATAATAAGTGGAATATAAGGAAATCTAAGCAGAGCCTTATTGCTCTTTATGGCATCCTTTTCCTAAGGGAAACTATAGAGTCTAGCTGCATCATTTTATTAAAATTTGCTGCATATTAACACAGGCCCTATGCTGGTTGTTGTGTTACCTTTTCCTAGAGAGACCCAAACATCTATTTATTCCAAAGGAGCAATGATGACAGACAAAAGTATGGTTTCAAAGTATGATTTCCCAACTTGGGACGATCACTAAGTTTATTTGGCTTTCCTACAAGACACAGGTATGAGATTACTTACAGTAATGTTAAATCCAGTTGTAACACAGGAAATCACTCACCCCTCCTCCCACAACATGGGTGGAAACTGCATCATGGAGACCCACTTTCAACTAACCTTGTATTTTCTACATACCTTAGAATCCCCCACAACCACTTCAAGCCAGTGTTACCAAACTTAGAGTCACAGTTTGCACCCCAGGAAGTCAAGTTCAGTCATACATTGAGAAGCCCATTGAAACAGCCAAATTAATAGCAAGATGAAGAAAAATGGTATGTACTCAGCGTGGCTGAGAAAAGTACAGTTCAAAGGCAACTTCATTCCCGAGTGAATAGCCTCCTCCACTTTACATTCCAGCCTGAACAGCGGCCCCTCCCTTGACTAATCATTTCAATTTCCCAAAGCCAGGTTCCTGGAGACAACACTGCTAATACAATTTCTAAAGGTCTTAGTTTAGCCATTACCACTTACATGAACTAGACCTCAGCCCCTATGACTAATCCCCTTGCCTAGCACTGATAAAAATCCTAGTTCACTCTCTCTCCTTGTCTGATGAGGGTGTTTAGGAGATCTATTCCTATATAAACCTGCCCCACAGTCAAGCTGCCTCAACTTTCTTTTCTTATTCCAGTCCCCTGTGTGAGGACAGGTGTGCTCAAATCAGGGAAGCACTTTTAACCCAAGAAGCAGCGGCAGTGGTTGTTCATTCTGACTAAGACCCAGATTCTGGGGAATTTTAGGCTTCCACCTAAATGAGTTTAGCCGTTTCTCCAACTACTCTCTGATAATTTTCTCCCTCTGCTATCCCTCTTTCTCTCTCTCCTATTCTCTACCCTTCCCTCTGTCTTCCCCCATCTCTCTCACACTTTCTTTCTGGAGAGGCTTCTTGTTATGTCCACTACTCTTGTTCAGCACTGGACCACTGGATCACTCTACATATTGAGTGACCTTTCTGTCTCTCTCATAGCATGCTGGCGACCTGTCCCTGGAGGACTGCCCAGACTTAGAGGTAGGTGACAGCTGTTTCTGATCTCTTGGGAGACTGTTGCCTGTCTGTCACCCTGAAAGACATGACTATGTAGGATCTTTAGAATATCCTGAGCTTTCCTCACCACCATTAGTTTCCTAATTGTCAAAACACCTTCAACCTCCCTCTCTAGGTACCTTTCATCCAGCTTCTCTAAATGGATCTCAAGGCTAAAATGTCTCTAGGTAAACAGATTTTCTTTCCCAACATACCTGGTCAGAGAGTAAATTGGATGATAACAACTCTTAATGGCCTGCAAATGGCACAAATTCACAGGGATATTGATAATTTCATAACTCAAAACAGCAAGTGGCAGGAAGTTCCTTCCACCCATCCCCAACCTTCCTAGTGTCAATCCTCTTCCTCTATGTAAATTCCAGTCTGGAGAGAGACTCCTCCTTACCATCATCCTCCATCAGAGATCCACCTTTCCACTCCTTCCTCTACTACCCAACCAGTGCTCCAGCCTCAACCTGAGGTACTCCAGCCTGGTGCTGCTGCTTGCTGAAGGGCTCCCACCTGGAACTGAAGCAGAGAAGCTTCCTGTGTGGTTCAGAGCCTCCTTATTAAGCTCATAATCCTTTCTCCCTTCAGCTTCACCTGCATTCCAAGCCTCTCCCTTGCTCCTTGCCCTCACTCCAGCATCACAGACCCCTCAAACTCTATTATCTCTCCCCTTTTATGAGGTCCAGGATTATTCTCCCTCTAAAGGAGTTGACCTGGCTCAATGGTCCACCTTGAAACACTTGTTTTTCCATGTCTGACCTGGCCCAAATAGAGCACAAATTGCTTGGGCTGCTTGCCCATGGATCTTACTTTTTACTTCAAGCAATTCCTTCACATCTCCCAGTTGCTTAATCTGACCTGGTAGGATATCTATATTATCTTTATTTTTACTCTAATGCCAGATAAAAAGGAACTCATCTGGAAGTAAGCTATGACCCTATTCTAGTGAATTCCCATAGTCAGATGCCCATTGACCACCTGGAGGCAGCTATAATCATACCTTGACAAAATCCTGATTAGATTTATCAACTGAAAAACCCTGGTCTCTGGTAGCTTAACCATATGCCCACCTGTCTTATGGTTGGCATAATCAGACAGACCAATAAGACTGTAAACTATAAAAGCTTCAGGAAATCACACAGGGGCCAGATAAGAATCCAGCCCTTCCTTTTGCCTTCATTAATCAGGGCTGTCTCAATAAACCAATCTACACTCTGAGTCTCCTGAGAGTCAGCCTCTTCTCAATCAGCCCTAACTGTTAGGAAGAAACAACAATGCCTTTAGGGAGGCCCATACTCCCCATGGCTTAACCTCCTCAATGTCACTTTTCAAATCTTTAACAAAAGGTGAGATGGATGCAAGCTTCAAGATCATCCTTCACTCTGGGGTAGCAGCTATTCTCCAATCTTACAATAGCTCCAAAGTTGTTTCCCAGGTATCGCAACCCACCTCCTGATCCCTAAACATGACCTGTAGCTTCCAATAGTAATTACCCCAGTGCTTAGGGAAAAAAAAGAGTTAAGGGAATCTTAAAAGACACAAGATTATCCTAACATCTCCACTGCAGCCAAAATTTGGGATTTCTCCTACTGGTACTACACTTCCTTCCTAAAGACACGCCCCACCCCAAACTCAGGGACTCAGAAAAACGTTACAAAGTACTGTTTCTCCCATAGTACCTTACCTACCTACATCCTCTCAATATCTCTTCAGGAGAACATATCAAAATAGCCTTCATCAGGTCCACCAAATTGCCATTTTTATCTCCTGAAACCAGTTCTCTTTCTCCTCTCCTGTGGGCAGCTTCTACCTTGTTTCTGCAGCCTCACATTACATAGCTTTGCCCTACTTCATCATATCAATACACTCTTTGCTCCTCCATCTGACAAACTCCCTCAACAGACTAGCCTGCTCACTTACAATCAGAAAGCCAAACATTATCCCTCTACTCCCAGGAAAAGGTTTCTACCCTTATTTCTCTATTTTAGGCCCTTTCCAATTCTAAATTTTGCTCTGTTTCCCTAAACCTCACCTCCACTTGCTGTCAAATGCAGGAGCTCATAGCTCCTCCAAATGTCTGTTGCTAGAAACCAGTGTTTTGCCTTGGAAGTATTTCCTCAAGATGCATGCCACCACTTTGGAGCCTCTTGTAACCTAGTTTGGCATCCCTGTCCCCTACAATCTCATTCTGCTCCTTGATGCACCCATCCCAATCCTGGTCATGCCTGACTGTGCAGATACTCCTACTGGCAGTCTTGAGGGTCATGACAGGATAGATATTAGTCTCCAGATTTTAAGAACTAGTTAGTCATATTTTCCACATAACTACCAAAGATGTCACTACTATGTTCTTAGCTAGTCCACAGCCAGATAGATTCCCTAGCTGCCGTCATCTGCAGAACCTTCGCTGATCCATCTCTGTCCATAGAGATAACTGTGGACTGCCGATTGAACAATGCTACTTCCTTACCAATAAGTCAACTCTGGCAAGAGATGTGGCACATAGGCTAACAGACAGAGCCAGTGCCCTTCAGCAAGCCTCCAGCTCGTGCTTAACCACTTTCCTCATGGTTCCTTCCTATGGCTGACTCCTTTATACCAACTGTCTTGGGGTTCCTTCTTTCCTCTTTTATTAGCCTTTTACAAAAGCTTTTGACAAACAGGACTATTGAAATCTCCCTAGTGACCTCCTAGGTACACATCAAAGCAGTTTGTCCTCCTCCATGCCCTGACTAAGAGAAATTGAACAGTATAAAAGAGACTACAAAATCTCCACTTCTCTCTGCCTCTTTCCCCAGGAGAAACTGTAGTCATCTTAGAATTGGGCAGAGAACCTAATAATTGGGAAGGATAAATCTACAAATTATTGTCTCTCAAACAAGCTTTAAAATACCTGAAAGGAAAGGAAAAGACTGTCTATACTGACTGCAAATACATCTTTAAAGTGATTCACACATTGAGAAAAATCTATGCATAACTGGGTCCCAACAATATCAAAGTCCAGGACTTAGTGCTTAAAGATATAATCATCTAAGTAGTTTTAGATAAGTTAATGCTACCTGAATAGTGATCACCTATAGTATAAAACATCAGAAAGGATATTCTTTGGTGACCACTGGAAATACTAATAGATGAGGCTGTGAAAGAAGCTGCCTTACAAGCAGAGGATTTCATATTTGCCTCCCCAGATGAACCCGTTTTCTCCTCTAAAGAGGAAGAAAAACTAAATAGCATCCAGAAATCCTGACGTGAAATAGCTCCACTCTAATTGGAGGAAAAAAAAAACTTTTAAAATCTATAGTGAAGGATATTTTTACTCAGACACCCAAAGGTAGCCATTGGGGCTCATGAGTCAGATCCTGAATACTCAATCAAAATAGTCCTAAAATTCAGGCCTTGTGGACAAAATGCCTTCAGTCATCTTCTTGAGAATACAGACTAACTTTTTTCTTAATGAGATGTGCTGTATGAATTGTCCTATGTCAATTAGTCCTCTGACTTCCTTATTTTTTAGATCAATTCTTGTGAAATTATGCCCCTGATTTGTATTCAGTTCTATTGTCGTTCAGGTAACAGGACCCTTTCCTCTTGGATTTCCTCTATACCTCCATCAACCAGGAGCCCATGCCTTGATCAGTTTCTGGAAGGAAGGCAAGTTGAGGCCACTAGGGCAGGAGCAAGCTGAGTACTAAAACTTCAGTCTCGGTGGCATGAAGAGGTTGGATCAGTTACATCTGTGTCAAAATGTTGTACAGTCAGAACTCCCTAAAGAACAGAAAGTTGTTCCAGGATCTTCCCCCACCAAATAAGCTTCTAAGTCTTGCCCTTCTTTTCTATTTTACCTATAGTAAATTATAAGATTGGACAAGATTTGGTTGGGTCACCCCACACCACTGGGAAGGGAAGTGGGTCTGACCCAAACCTTTTCACTATAATTTTTATTGTTACTAATGTTAAAATGACAGCCAAGTTTAATTCCTATCTTTTTATACCTTGTGGTGATGACTACTGCCAATAAAAGCTCCAAAATCTAGATATTCATGCATGGTATGATCCTTTCTAATCCTCATTTTGTTTGAATATCACCGTTCAACCTGCAGTTATTTTTGGTGGAGTAGTCAACCTCATGGATGACCTCCTCTATTGACTTACAATAACAAAGCTATCCATCCTTAAAGAAAAAGCTTCACTTAGAATAGAGCTCTCTTCCTCCTAACTTTTTAGACCTTCAATGTAGTCCCTATCTTCTAATAATCATCCCCAATTACTATCAAAGAAGCTTACCTATTGTGAACTTATAGACTCTGATAGACAGATTTTTCTTAACATTAATCAATGACCCTACCTTGTCACCAGTTCCTGTTGGATGTTGTCACTACTGGTTCCCTCTAGTCAAAGACATGAGGCACCAACCACCTCTGGGAGCTACAGAATCCCCATCTTCTGGGAGTAAATACATTTCATGTGTCTCTATGCGTGGTGAGTTAATTATTCCAGTGAACAATGTAACTGGGTGTACTGAAGCCTGTATTTTTTAAGGTTAAACAGACTAACAAGTTAAATTTGGTGT
The DNA here is from genome assembly GCA_026225945.1 of Cricetomys ansorgei. Classification (NCBI taxonomy): domain Eukaryota; kingdom Metazoa; phylum Chordata; class Mammalia; order Rodentia; family Nesomyidae; genus Cricetomys; species Cricetomys ansorgei. The sequence continues at coordinate 11,746,360 of JAMJFZ010001100.1, read as the reverse complement.
TCCCTCAAACAGACATCTGTTGGTATTGTGAAGGACTCTTATTTGAAATCTTCCCAGTTGATCAGAGTTAGACTTATACTTTAGTCCAAATAGCTACTGCTTTCACTATGATACTTAGATAATTTTTACTCCATTTCAAGGTGTTTTCTACAAGAAATCATAGCCCTAAACTATAGAAGGCTCATTTGATGTCCATATTTATGTAGACGATATAGGGGAGCTTCTGGGGTTACCAAATAAATTCAAACTCCCAAACCAAATAGCACCTAGTTTTGAATAGACCTTGTCTTAATGGCAGAATATAAATAAAAATGTAAATTGAATCAACCATATCTACTAATACAACAGAGTTTTGTTAAATATACCTGTGATGGTATCAGAGGAATAGCTGGACAACTCAGTTCCACAAGTGAAATGGCTTGAGAAAATAGACATGAATCAGGTTAAAAAAAGAAAAAAGATTTAGTCAGTGTAATATTGGAAGAACAGTATTGTTCCTTCATCCCTAATAACTCAGCAGCAGATAGGACCATTACAAGGTCCTATTACCCGGCTTGGTCACAATGCCCTTCTCTAACCAACATGCAAAAAATCCAGGAGTAGATGATGCCTTACTAATCTAATGGAGCAATGGTTTAGGAAATGGAAAGGAATAATGACAACAATTTTAACATCCCTAAATAAATGCTTGGTTTTCTAATTTGTTTTTCTATTACTGTGATAAAACACTGACCAAAAGCAACTTGGGAAAGAATGGATTTGCTTCCTCTTACAGTTCCAGTCCATCACTGAGGGAAGTCAGGATAGAAACTTAAAGCAGGAACCTTGAAAAAGAATTGAAGCAGAGGCCAGGGAGGAGTACTTGCTTGCTTTAATCCCACGGCTTGTTCAACCTGCTTCCTTGTATAACTCTGGACCATCTGATAAGGGATGACTTGTCCCACAGTGGACCTCCCACATCAATAATTGATCATGGAAACACCCCATAACCTCGCCTACAGGCAATCAGATGAAGGTATCTTTTCTCTTAATATCCCCTCTTTCACAATCAGTCCAGTTTGTGTAAAGGTAACAACTCACCAGCACAAAAAGTCAAGATTTAAATAGGGTTTTTGCATAATCTGCTGTGTTCCAGGCTTAATACAGAGATTTAGAGAGCTTTGACTAAACAACTCGCTGCAACTTATAACAACTGCCTGCTCTTAATACAGACAATTGACTGACGAGTAATGTTGCTGAAGTTTGAGGAGTTCCTGATATAATAGAGGGAACTGAGTGAAATAATTATAAGTAATTCAAATATTTCTTTCAAAAGAATAATCACAGGAATGTAACCTTCATAATGCTATTTTGTTACCTCCTGCTTTTGTCAAACTTTATATATGGAGAGGTCCTGCTCCATTCATGATATTTGATGGTCCAGTGGATCTAATCCCTTCATTTCTTATGCACTGATTCTTTTAAAACTAACCAGTCTCAAAAGACTGTGAGATCAGACACAAAACCAATAGAGAAAAGACACAATATTTTTATAAAAAGCCTGTGGAATAACATTCTTGGTGCGCTTGCTGCCCAAGTGAGTCAATATGTGACTTTACAATAGTAAAAGCCAATTTGCTTTCTGTTGTCTATGAGTCTATTGTGTGGTATCAGTATGATCATTGGATCTAAGGTTATGTGGACCCTAGATTTACTTCCAACACTACTTGAGAAGGCTTCATGATGGCACTATGCTAGAAATACAGCTTAACATATTTATGTATCTCCACAATATTAGGATTTGTTGGATATTAAATAATTTTACAAGATTCATTTTTTCTATGGCAGCAGTATGCCAGGTAATCCCACCTCCTTAGTAATCTAAGGCAAATTAAGTTCATATATTTGAATCTTAACTGCTCATATTAACTCACATATCATATAGCATAGAGTTAAAGTATCAAAATATGCATAAATGCATAATACAGAATGAATACACATTAAGGAGGCTACTGCAGAGTTCAATTCATACCAGAAGGAGGTCTAGAGCACTGTAAATAAACTCTGTGTCACTAAGATAAGGAACCTCAAGCCAACCTGGCAAGGAATCAGCAGTTATATAGAGAAATCAGGCGGTACAAGAGTCTGTTTTGAAAGCAAAGATATGGTTAACCACACATATGGAAAAGCATACTGGATTTAGGTCTAGAATGGTGAACATGCGGAAGAACATTTGACAGTAGAGTAGCTCCCCTTAACAACAGAGGACTGAGATGAGCTAAAGCCCAAGGAAGAGTTAGATGTTTTCTGAATGTTGGTGTTCCTGATACATACACCAGGCATTTGATAAGAGATTAGTACGGGATTTTGCCCTCACCGTATAAATGTCCACCACTCTTTGTCCAGGAGAAAGAGATATACCTTTTACTTTCCTGGGTCTTGCATCTCCAAAAAGTTCTTGAACTTGTTTTATTTGATATGATTCTAATGAATGCTGTCAAGCCATGGGGTTACTCTGGACCAGAGCAATTGGCAGAATGTCCCAGCTGGGGAATGTCTCACCTGTGCAAGGTATCTGAATGAGGAAAGACCTTCAGGCTACTGATGGACCAGTCTGGACTCTTAGCCTCCATACTGAAGCCAAGCTGCTGCTCCCATGGAGGCAGCTACCACTCATAGCACCCTCCCGAATGGGGAGGGGGAAAAACATGGCCTGAAGAATTGCCCATAGGCTGCAATCTGCAGGCACAAGGCCTGAAGCTGAAGTAGCAGGTCAAACAGTGCTGAGGGCAGAGTGGAGATCAACAACCTGTGGAATGTCCTGATGCCTGTTGGATGTCAGGACATCTGTGAAATGCCCTGGTACCTGCAAGGATCCATTGGTGCCAGTGGGCTATCTGGGCAACTAAAGGATGCACAGGGGCCTCCAGGTGACCCTGGATGTTAGCCAGATGTCCAAGTGCCTTCATGATGTCCAGGTGCCTACAGAATGTAGGCAGATGTTCGATGCCCATGAGATGTTCAGGTGCCTTCAGAATGTCCAAGTGCCTGCAGATATCTGGATGTCTGTGGGTTGGCCCAGTGTCTGCATGATGTCTGGGTATCTGCAGAACGTCCTGGAGCCTGGAAAATGTCCTGGTGCCTGCTTGGTATCTGGGTATCTGCAGGGTGTATGGTGCCTGCAGTAGGCCCTGGTGCCTGTGGGACATCCAGGCGCCCACAGGATGACTAGATGCTCACAGGTATCTGTAGGATGACTGGGTGCCTGTGTGATGTCTTGGTGTCTGGGGGTTGGCTGAATGTATGTGTGTTGCCTGGGTGCCTGCAAAAGACCCTGGTACCTGTGCAATATTCAGGGTCCTACAGGGGGCCATGGTGACTGCTGTATGATCAATGCCTGTATGATGTCCAGGTGCCTGAAGAATGGCTGGGTGCCTTTTTGATGTCCAGCTTGAAAAGTGATCCAGTCAGAATCTAAGAATATGGTTGCTACTCAGTGAAAAGGAATGGGAGAATAGGAAAACTGTAGAAGCAAAATATGATTTGGCATCTTTCCTGAAAAAGAATTAAATATGATCATGATACATTTACTAAAATATAAAAACTAGTGATAGAAGTTGGTTTGAGAGGAACGATAAGGTGGTCATTTTGTTTACTTGTTTTTACACATCCTGGAATTTGTAGAACTGATTTCAATAAGATTATGTATTAGGAAAAAAATAAATTGGAAACTAAGTCTTAGATTACATGAATAAGGAAAAATGCTTTCATCAAAACACAGAAACAGCAAGTGAAAGAAGTTTTTAATTATGTGACATTAACTCTAGTTGGTGTCTACTGTAATCATTAGTCAATGTCTGCTTACCAGAATAATTTTGAACACTAAACAGTGTATGAATGGCTCATATTGAAAAGAAAACAAACTGACTAGGGATCATCTCTAAGGACAGATGCCAAGCAGAAAACACTAGAGCACCACAACACGGAAGCAGTCACATTGGCTGGTCAATTGGTAGGTGTTGTATGTGTGCCTGTACAGGTAAGCTATACAGTTGGATTGAGAAAGAAGGTGGTAAAATGACTACAGGAAGATGCAGAAGTATAGACTTTTCAAATAAAAAGAGCAGAAATGTGGGCTGTAACATTTACGTTAATATAAAAATCTTAAAAGTGATTTAAAAATGTGAGGAAATGAACATGTTACTATTTGTATCTGCAATCATCCATTGTAACCAATAAATCCGATGGTCAAATAATCACAAAAAAGCAGCTTGGTATCTGGTACAGCAGTTCAGATGTGGGGCTTGAGGCTATTAGATTATGAAGTACCTAACCTCATATGTGGGTGAATGTATTGATCAGTTCATTGTGTAATTTGCAATTCATAGGTAGGGCCTAGATGGAGGAAGTAGACCACTGAGGATTTAACTCTGAAGGTTGTATTTTGGTACTCGTTTTCTCACTCCTCCTTCCCTCCTTCCCTCTTTCTCTTCTTCTCTTCTTACTGCCCTTCCTCCCTCCCTCCCTTCACCACCCTCTGTCTGTATCTCTCCTTCCTGGGAATGATGAGAGAAGTCTCAAATTCTGATCACCTTAGGAAAGGCCTTATAGTAAATCTATTGACTACAGAGTTTTTCTTCTCCTCCTCCTTCTCCTCCACTCCCTCCTCTTCTTCTCTTCCTTATTTTATTCTGTGAGATTTTCTCCACTCATTTTGTATTAAGCCTTGAATAATGTCGTGAAATTCTATGATGTCTTCATATTTTTATGGTAGTAACTTCTTCAAAATTGTCACCAAAATACCTGTGCCAAAGATCTGAAGTAAAGAGAATGGTTTTTGGCTTTCTGTTTCTGGGCCTATTGTTAGGGAAAATATCATGGATGAAGAATGTAGAGGAGGAGGCTGCTCACTTAATGATAGCAAGAAAACAGGAATCAAGAAGAAAACTGAGGACAATATATAACCTTCAAAGTCATATTTCCAGTGATCTACTTCTTACAGCTGAGCCCTACTGCCTGAAGTTTTCCAGAATCTACTATACTAGAGCTCTTATCTGGAAATCAACTCTTTATAAATGAGATGCTGGGGGATATCTTGTATTCAAATAGTGTCAGTGTATTCTGAGCAAGATGAAGTTTCCAGAATAAATCCCATCTACCATCTACCATCTTGAAATGGAAGTCATGAATAAGCAAGATTGATTTTGTTGTTCTTGGATTTAAAAAAAAGCAATGCCTCCTTGGCTTTCAAAGAAACAACTTAGTCATTCTGTTTTTATGCTACACTAATTCCTGGGTTGAAATTTATCTCCTAACAATAGTGTAACATTTCCATCCTGCTTTTAGCAAAACTAATGTGGTTTAAAATTTTCTATTACTAGTTCCATAACCTGTTGGGTTTTTTGTTTTGTTTTATTCTTTTTGATTATTTCTATACTTTTTAAAAATTCTTCTTTGACAACTTCATACATGAATATAATGCATTCTGGACACACTCACTGCCACATCCTTCTGAAAATAAACCTTCTTTCTACGTTCATGTTTTGTTTCACTTTGTTTCAGTTTTGTGATCCACTGGGTTTAGCCAGAGCCAGCCCCATGTGCATACATGTGGAGCTATCCACTGGAGTACAAGTAAGTTACCAGTGCCTTAACAATGGAGAAAAATGACTCATGGCAGGGCCTTGCGGGCCTTCCTCATTCTATTGGAATCTGAATCGTACAAGGTTTCCTCCTCATGGACCAAGGAGTTCCAATTATGAGGAAACAGCTACAGAACAGACATAAACATCCAATATGCATAAATAAAGTGAAAAAATAGTCTTCAAAAAAATAAAAATGTTTGTCATTATTTTTAATGATTATTTGCTACCGAGCAATTTATTCACTTATTTTATTTTTGTATTTTGTAATATAAACCTTTACTACTTAGAATTCATTTTCACAGTTAAAAGCATTAAAAGTGGCCATTGCACATTACCTAAAGTAAAATGGTTTATAGGATTTTAACTCTAATAGCATTTTCATGCAAATACCAGTGCCAATCCTTATTAGTTTCTTAATTAAACTGCTGAAAATATAGCAGAATTATCACATTTTAAAAATATAAAAAGAATTTACTTGGAAGTCCATCCCTCCATCTGACTTTATGATTTTATAAATTGTTTATTTAATAGTGTATTCATTGCCAGCAAAACTTTTAAATAGCAGTTTATAAAGAAGACTATCCAGCTGTGAAATTGGAAGTAAAATTGGTGTAGCTGAACTGAATTTTACTTTTTCACTAGTTTGCCAACTGTAATCTGCACTTTCTTTTATGGGGCCTCCAACTAAAAAGGATTATCTAGTCAGAATATATCAGTACATAATAAATGTGCTTCATTTCTTCCCAGTTCTTATAGCTGACAGCCAGAATGAATGTTTGTCTCAGTGCTGGCATCAGGGGTATTTTTGCAGAGACTATTTCATGGTCCATTGAACCCTAAAGGACATTGTTTTTAAAGGCATATTATCAGAATGGAAGAAACGAATCTTCAGACAGGCTATTAAAGGTACTCCTGAAATCTGAGTAGCTACCTCCAGTTTACGTGGTATTGACATCATTATACAAAACATATGAACATAGAATATGCTTTATCATCATTTTTATAAATTATTCTACCTAATAAAATGTCCTACAAATGTAAATGGAAGTTTTGGCAAAATAATCAAGACAGATTAACATCTTTAATCCAGAATATTTTCAAGATCTTTACTTCCCATTATTCATAGTTTTCAGTAGAAATCTGAATTTCTTGCATCCTTACTTACCTTCCTTCCAGTCATTAGATAAGAGTTACACAATTGGTAAGTTTCCCTTCTTTCTAGTCACTGCAACATGTGTAAGGAATTTATCATGTTTTTTTATCAACAAGAATTACATTTGTCTGTATGTGACATATCTACAAGATAAAATTCCTTGAGGGCAAAAATCCAAGAGTTGTCAATGTTACATCTGAATGTCAAGCACAGTGACAAACAGAGTAGAAGGAGCTTAGTCTGTTTGAATATGGAGCAGGATCAAAATAAATGATTCTGTCTACTTGACGCATGCCATAGAACAGTGGTTCTCAATATGTGGATCACCACCCCTCTGAGGGTTGAATGTCTCTTTCATGGGGTCACCTACAACCCTATATACCAGACCATCTGCATACCAGATATTTACATTACAATTCATAACACTAGCAAAATTGCAGTTATGAAGAAGCAACAAAAATAATGTTATGGTTGGGGGTCACCACAACATGAGGAATTGTATTAAAGGGTTTCAGCATTAGGAAGTTTGAGAACCACTGATGAAGAAGGTCATACAAACTTTACATTTTCTATTTGGTACCTCATATAGAATCTTGATGCATTTTTATTTATGTTTTGTTATCATATCTAGCGGACATTTCCAACTCATTCCAAGAAACATAGATGACTCCACCATTATCAAAGGTAATAGATATCATTCCATTTAGTTTGTTTTCATTTTGACTAAAGCTTTTTCTTAAAGCATTTATTTAGCTTGATGACTCATGAAATCATTGAATTTTTCATTGAAAATTCCATGGAATTATTTAGTCTTTTATATTTATTAACGTCTCCCCAAACTCTGCCCAGATTCACCTCCATATTGCTACCTATTCAACTCCTATCTCCCCTCTCCTCAATTTTTAACACATTGAGTTGAATTTGTGTTGCCCAAATATTATTGTATGTGACCTTCTGTGGAATGTGATTGACCTGCCAGGGGTCATACCCTTAAAGAAAACTGACTGTTCCTTCATAAGCAGGAATCAATGGTCAATAACTGCTCCGCTAGGGATGGAACTTTATTCCTACTTCCCCTGATCTGTGCTGGAATTTTTGTCAGGCTTGAGATTATACAGGTTGAGTGTGCATTATCCCAACCACTGTGAGTTCACATGTGCATCTGCCTTGTGGTGTCTGGAAAACACTTTCATGGTAGTTATCCACAGTCTCTGGCTCTTGCAATCTTTTCACCCCCTCTTCCACAATAATCCCCAAGCCTTGGAGGAAGCGATGCCAAGTGTATGTTCCATCTCAAGGAGTGGGACATAAATCCAATCAATAAGTATTTAGATGCTCTTACAATTTTTCTATCACTTTTGTACCAGTGGGCATATCTTTCCAGATTTGTAACTATTTTAGTTCTCAGGGTTCACAGTTGGATAAAACCGATGATTATATTTATCTTCTAGTAGTGGGAATAGCACCTTCCCACTCTATGAAAGCTTGCCAGTAGGGATGAAGCTTCCAGGTAAATATCGTTTGGTGTTTCCATGTTTTAAGGCTTAAGTCTTCAGCAACAGCAACAGCATCTTACTGATATGTTCGGATATGTAACCAAGAACAATAGCAATAGACTGTAGTGTTTGGGAGTCTGTGAGACCCCACTGGTCAGGAACTCAAAAAGATATAATCCATCCTTGGTATTGTGGATTTTTATTTGCTAGCATGTGTTATATAGTAGAGATGTTTTCTCTCTATTCTATTTTCTTTATATATGTATATATTTTGTTAAACCTTTCCATCAAAAAGCTTCAGCATTGGTTATCCCTCCTTGGACTCCTTCCTCTGACTTTCATTCCCATCCCCCACTCCACTTAACCCTTCTCTTTCCATTTTAAACTTTTCCACCTTCACATCCCTGCATTATACATTCCCTCCTTGAAAAGCCCCTCCTCATGGTCCCTTACTAGTTCTCTAACTACTCTGGGTATTCCAAATGAGACACACATTTTGTCTGGGTTAATCATATTATTTGTGTTTTGGTGGTGTGACTGGGGCATCTGGAGTTAAGTTTTAGCTATGTTTCTTGTTTTGTCTATCTGAACCCATATTGCTGAGTGGGTGTTAGGGTTTTTTGTTGTTGTTTGTTTGTTTTTGTTTTTTTTTTTTATTTTAGAGTAAGCACCCTATGATCCAAATACACACATTTGATACACCCTATAAAGGCTTGAAGATGACTTTACAGAGAAGGAATCTGTATATTTTGTAGACCTGATGAAGTCTATAGGCAATTTTCCCAGAAGCTAGCACACATGCACATGAGCATAAAAATTTATGTAACATTTTAGAGAACTCATATCCACATTAAGGTTAACGATAACTCTCCCTAATATAAGTGAAAGTGCCTTCTGACATTCCTTCAGTTAGAAGATGAGGAAAGAGGGAAGGAGAAGGAACGCATTAAGCAAAATAGTACTGAGTATGCAACCATTTTTGCAAACCAATGACAGCTAAAAGGAAACTCTTTTATTCTGAGTGATTAATGGCAGATTGGTACCATTGAAATCACTGTGTAAAAGTAGAGGTACCAACACAAAATTTCTTTGTGGAATTAATCAGCTGCCTTGGTAAAGACATTTGTTTCTAGCAGCTATAGCAAACTAGCATCCACAATTCAGTGCCTAAGAACAAAACAATTTTTCTGACTTAAAAAAATCAGCAAATAAATAAATATTACTTAGCCAGGCAGTGATGGCACACAACTTTAATCCCAGCACTTGGGAGGAAGAGTCCAGGTAGATCTCTGTGAGTTCAAGGCCAGTCTGGTCTATAGAGTAAGTTCCAGGACAACCAAAGTAACAATAGAGAAATGCTGTCATGAAAAATAAATAAATATTAATAACCAATTTTCAACAAAACTACTGCATGCAAATATTTATAACAACTTTATTCATAGCTGGTAAGACTTCAGAAATAGTTGAGATGTCCTTCACTAGATAAACCAGTAGCAGTCTGAGATGCATTGAGACACTCTGCAATATATGAATGATGGGTTTTAAATAGAATAGGATTATGCTTTTATTTTTTCAGGATTAAAACATTATTTTTAGATTACGAGAATATGTAAGAGTAAAAAATTAGTATGATCTTAATATTTTAAATATATTTAAAATTTTTTAAATCAACATATCAATAAAATATAGAAACACATCTTATTAAAGAATATGGATGGCATCTATTATTAAGCTAGGAAGAAGGCTCCATAGATAAGTACTTGCAGGAGGACTGGGATTTGGATCCTTAGAACCTATGTGAAGTAGAATGTGATGAACATATATCTGCAATCCCACCAAACCTACAATGAGATGGATGGTAGAGACAGACATGCCTCTGAAAGCTCACTGCCCAGCTAGCCTGATGTACATAACAGTAAGTAACAAGGAATTCTGTCTTGAACAAGATGGATGGTGAAGATCCACAGCTGGCGATATCACCTGACCTGCACGTGTATACCCCTGGCAAGTGTACCACCATACCAACACACATGAACATATACATATACTTATAGACATTCACACTATATGTATACATACTGCATACACATTATACATACACATGAAAAAAGGAAATCAGAACTCTAGAAATAAAGATATAAATAAATATTGGAAGATAGAGATCAGCAGAAAGTTTAGGGGAAAAATAAAAATAAAAATAAAAAATATTTCCTTGGTCATTAGCCCCAGTACAGTTAATTTTGTGCCTAATTAAATGATAAAAGTTTATCTTAATTTCTAACATTGGTTAACTTCAGATTTTTAAACATATCAAATAAATACAAATATAAACAGATTATATAAATATGAAATATAAATTATTAGCTGTCATATACATTAATAAATTAGTGAAAAGGCAAGATAATATCATAGTTAATATAATAAGACACTAGAATAATATAAAATTTAATCATAGGAAGGAACCAAAAGATCGTGTTCAAGGTGATACATTCACAATTGTAAATATAAATATAAACGTGTAATCTAATCAACAAATCTTTTGAAGAACTAAAAGAAATAAAAACATCTGGGTCACATTTACCTGAAGAGAATGGAGTTTGGAAGAGGAAAGCAAGGAAGAGCAAACTGTTCCTCAGACTCCTGCTGTGGTTTGGGAACCTGTATGCTCTGGTTGTCTAGGTACAGAACCTATATAGTCAAATGACAAATATTAAACGAAGCATGCTAACTTGTTCAATTTAGTCTCTAGCAGGAAAACATGGTTCTGTAGGAAGCTTGTGTTTACTCAAACATCCAAAGTTTCACAGTTTCTATTAAAAATTTAATGGAGCAGATATTTAATTTTACTCCTGTACATGTAGTATAGGAACATGCTTAAAACGCAGGTAATCTAATACTCAAAAGCAAGCACTGATACTCTCAGAAAAGAGTGATGCTTGCTTAAATACAATATTTAATTTTTAATCATAGTACATATGATTAGGTTTTGAAAATCATTTTTACAAAAATGGAAATAATTCTTCAATTGACTTAGTGGATAATCCTCCACCACCAGAAATATTCTCAAGAGCAACTCTGCACTGGAAAATTTTATGATCTAATACCCCTGCAAGATGTGACTGCTCAGAAAAACACTGAACTAGACTACTCCATGGGTAGAAAGAAGTTTATTGGGGGAACAAACTGCCGGTCTTCCACGGAGAACAGAGGATAGCAGCTTGCTTGGAAAGCACATGGGTTATATATGATATTTAGCAGAGTTGAGGGTCTTTGGGTTGATGCAGGCTGTTCAGATTAAGTGAACACTAGATGCACTTGCTTGTGCTAATTTTTTGGACCTATCTTTTGGACCTAATCATTTCAGCCTTTTGTTGATGATAAGGGGGGACATAGTTTTCTGGCTACATTCTGCTTATTGAGGGTCTGGGGGTAGAGTCTGGAATGCTGGTCCAAAACAAGGACTCAAGCTTTCAGGTGATGGTAGGAGACAAGAGAAAAATTCCATCAGAAGAATCTGATTTACTGGCAGTTGGGTTATTTCACTAACTCTTTCCTGAAGGAACCTGAAGAGACACAGAACTATCATTATTATGGGAAGTATAGAGTCCAGTGGGTCAAGGAGAGGTATGACCCAGGACCCTAGAGAAGACATGGTGAGAATCTGGCATTGTAGCCCAACCCTGGAAGCTTTAGTTTTAATCCTCTCTTCCACTTGACCAGACTGGTTCACATAGTAGCAACAGTCTTCATTCAAGAGGAGGCAAGTGCCTCCATTTCCAGCAGTCAACAAGTTGAGGGCTCTTTGTTTTTTCAGGACCAGTGAGGGGAGGGAAGCTGACTTTTAAGTACTTGCAGGGCCAGGGTTGATTCCTGGATAGTATCTGTTAGCTGAGTGGAAATCTGCTGAGACAGATACATATAATGGATGTAACGTAAAGTTAAGGTGTTTTGAAGGATCTTTATTTTAAAATGGTTTGAGCGGTAAGGTCAGTAGGGGAATGGCAGGATCAGAATATTCCTGGAGACTACGTGTAAAGAGAGTGAGACAAGATAAGTGGTTATAGAATGGGACTGGTTTCAGCAGAAGTAAATTTCCCAAAAGAAAAAGACAGCCATACATTTGCTCAAAGGGACTGAGGGAGAAAGGTGGTTGGGTGTGGCTTGAATTTGAGTTAAGGCTAGAGGTAGGAGTTGAGTCCAAGGAAGATGAAAAGTTCAGAAGACAGTTTTAATAGTTGTGTCTTAATAAGTCCATTAGTCCTTTCTACCTTTTCTGATAACTGGGTGTGGTAGGGAATGTGGACTTGCCTTGAAACTAACTTTGGAGATGAATGAATGCCAGACCATTATCTGATTTTACAGCTCTAGGGAGTTCAAATCTGGGCAAAATGTCATTCATGTGGTAGCAACAGATTACTTTTATAGTCTCAGCTGTAGGAGGAAAGCTTCTACCCATCCTGAGGAAGTTTCTACCATAGTAAGGAGATATTTATGTTGTTGTTGTTGTTGTTAGGAGGCATAGGTGTGAAATCCATCTCCTAGTCCTTTCCTCAAGAAGATTACCCCCAAATTTGTGTGGGTTGAAGGAAGGAGCTCAAAAAGCTCCCTATGGGGAGATTTGAGTGCAGATAGAGCATCCCTAGGTGATAGCCTTAAGAAGGGCAGGAAGACCGGGGTGGAAGAAGAGATGTTGAAGGAAGTGGTAAAGAGGTCAAGACCCAATGTCAAAGGGCTAGTGAAATGCCTTGGGGAAAGAGGAAAGCAATCATTACCAGATTTTCAATTTGTTGCTGTCTTTCACCAACACTAAGTATAAAAGTTAACATCGTTAAGAAAAACTCTGTCTTCGGGTATGTGAAGCCTGTGTGTGATAGGTAAAATAAAAAAGCCAAGGTTTGCTCTGCTGTGGGCAGAACTTTGTATTCCATATGCAAGTTGTTAATCATCTAAATCTCACAAACAACATCTAAGGACTGAACATTTTCTTAATTCAATAAAAATCCATTACCTGATCCATTATAGAAAATAAATAGGAATCTCATTCTATAAGAAGTACATTTCAGTAACTCCCTTTTGAGGTATTTCACCTTATAATTACACTTAATATAATACCATTGATAGGTATTGTATTAAGGGCTCTCTATAGGACTTGAAAATCATTTGTCTCTTTTTACATTATTTCAAAAATTGGACTGGATAATATTTTACACTTACATTCTTCTTTTAAAAACTATTCTACCATACATTTTAAGCTTTAGCTTTGTTTCATAAGATATTTGACCTGCAGGTATTAGATATTCTTTAATACACATAATTCCATAGAGTAATGCACAAAGTATTATTTCTATTATTTATCCTCTTCCTCACAGATTTCCAACATAAATGATATGTACTTGTTAAAAATAGCCACTAGCAAGCTTATAATGTACATTATGGATGATGGTGGCAGACGGGTTAGTCAAGCATGAAGAGAAACCCATGAGATGAGAAAGAGGCAATGAAATGAAAAGGAGAGATTCAGCAGCAGTACAGCCAGGACACTGCGTCCTCTCTTCTCACAGATGCTAGAGGTGTTACGATGCTTAGAGCTAGAGTTCTGCCTGGTAGCCTTCTGTTCTCCCTCTTTAATGGTGGAGAAAGCCAGTCTGTCCAGCATTTACAACACAGAATGGCCATCTAAGTAAGCTTTATGTCTAATAAAGAAAGCATAAAGGTTTGGTTGTCTGTCCATGTAAGAGAAGAACTAACATGAGAAAATAGACCATATGTTACCACAGACACTATGGTAACAATCTCCGTGTTAGCCTATGATGTGGCAGACAAATTGGAAAGGAGCAGGGTATGATAGAGGAGGTATCTGTCTTTTCCTGTGGTGGGCAATTGACAGCTAAGGAAGAGAGAAATTCAGATTAGGTCTATGCAAAATAGTCCCTTCTCTAATCCAGTCCTTGAAAACTTTGGGAAGAATTGAAGAGGAAGGAGGGATAAAATGTGGTAGAAATGAAAATGGAGAAACTGGACATTGTAAACGTGATATGTAATGCTCAGCTCACTGGACCAGATTGTACTGTGTTCACCTGAAAGATAAGGAGGCCAACGAGAGGGGAACCTTAAGATTCATGTGGGAATTGTTGAGCCTTGTGGTAGGTCATAATTTTTATGAGATAGGAAGGGTCCCAGGGGGTCTTAGTGTCTTAGAGTGGGATGTAAATCTGGTTCATAAAGTGCTAAAATAGTCAGGAGGGAATAAAAAGGAGAGGTGAGGATAGATGGGAAGTCATATCTGAATTACTCAAAAGCAAATGTGACAAGATTTGTGTCAAAATGAAGTTCCTATGGTGAAAAAAAATGACAGAAAGCCAACTGCCATGCTTGTGAGCTTCAGTATGGCTTAAAGGTTGAAACCAAGGAAGTGAAAGTGGTCTCTACTGTGCTCGGAGCAATGGAGGTAGACCTCAGAGACAGGAATGTCTCAAGCTGCTTTCCTAACCATTTGTAAAGGTCATTTTCAGGCAAGAGCCACGTGGTGTAACGAGAAGTCTCACATTTAATCGTGTCTCAAATGCTCTCCTACTAATGCATAGAATATTTGGGCTTAGATGGATGATTAGGTTAGGTGTGCCTTGGGCCTAGAGTCCCTCAGGAGCATCAGGGCAATAGGTGCCAATGATCCATATGGAGAGAGAGGCACACAGGTAATAATGACAGTGTTTCCTCTGAGTGGGCAGTTATGACCCAGCTTCAAAATACACAGTACACATTATTCTCTATAAGAGAGTTTGCCGGGCTGAAGATCTTCTTACAAGTGCCTTGTCGATAGCCCAGTGAGGCAATGTACAGGCAGCATCTGGCTTGGAGCTTGTCAGATCTCCAAAAGGTAGAGTTCATACGGCAAGTGAGATTGATGCCCACTCCCTTTGGCCCTAGGGAGCCCTGCTGTGATGTATAGTGGCCTATGACAGTGTTCCAGGATAAGGAAGTGGGATGGATGGCTTATGGAAAGTAATAATAGGTTACACAAATGTAACTCATCCTACCCACAGAGGTATACCCAACGTTGCTGTTTAGAGGGGTGGGGGGAAGGTGATACAGGTGATGAAATGTTTCTGTGCTATATTGGACCTTGCTGATACATTTTTTTAGGTTTCTCCTAAGCCACTGACTCCCAAGACCAATTCGTACTTTTTCAAAATGGACTGCTGTGGGCCTTCAATGATCTTGCCTACTCTCTATAAAAAATGTCTCATTATATAACAGTAATCCTGAGTGCCTTATGGGTTTAGGAAGCATGTAGAAGATGTGCAAGCATAACGAATGGGGTGAAAACATGGCAGCAATCTACACAAAGTGCAAAAACCAGTCATAGATGAAATTTCACAGGACTCTTACAGCCACCAACACTACCGAAGTCTGAACTTCTTGTGATGGAAGAGGTGAAAGGGTCTGCGGGAAGGTGCTTTGAGTAAAACCCCAGCTGTAAGGGCCCTGGGAAAAGGTGGGGGAGGGGGAGCAGAGGGGTCAGGGTGGGATTCATCATCAAATAATGCTCATGATAGCCAACAAGATTACCAAGGAAAATCTACAGCAGCCTATGCCTGTAAATCAAAAGCCACCACTGTAAAGAGATGAAATTCAGGAGATAATCTCCATTTTTTATAAAAAGAACTTCCCAAAGCCATAAGGTTACTTAGTATAAAATGCCAGTGTCAGGACTGAGCTTCCCACCAATAGTGATTGCTCTTTAATGATACTTTAAGTAGATTTAGAATCACCTAGGAGACACACCTCGGGGCATATCTGTGAGTACATTTCTAGAGACATTTAACATAAGTGGCATGATTCACAATGAATGAAGCGCCATCATTACCTAGGCTGGGGACCTGGACTACAGGAAAAGGAGAGAGTGAATGAAGCATTGATCTCTCTCTACTTCCTGTCAACCTAGTGTAACCAGCATCCTTTGATCCCTGCACCGCAGATCTGTTTTCTTTTGTGCTGCTTTCCCTGCCATGGTTGACTATCTTTTCAAACTTTGAGCCAAGATAAGCTTTTACTTCCTTCTATAAGTTGCTTTTGTCACAGCAACAGGAATGTTGTGGAAGTTTAGTTGTGTATAAAATGTTTTATGCATTATTGGGTGAGGGGCTAGTCTAGGTCTTAGAGTTCTATATTGTCTGCAGGTGTTGAATTTCTGTGGGTGATGTTTGATTGTTTATGATCTGTACCTGAGGAGTTCTGTATCAATAAAACACCTGAGCTCAGATGCTCGGGGTTCCACTGTTGAGTTGACGATGGCCAGTATGGTAGTACCTTCTGCTGAGGTCTGGCAGAACTTGCAGTTGTGAAATACTCCTCCTTGTCTTCCTTGCTGAGCCACCCCAGCAGTAGCAATGTACTATTACAGAAAAAGCCAAAAAATTAGCTCCTGAAAAATTAGAAGCTAACAGACTCCCAATGAGATGTAGGCTAGGGGGATCCTGAGAACTCCCACAAGTACATACTATTGCCACTGCTGCTGGTAGCATATCAAAATTTGATGACAAATACCTATTGTTGGACATGAAGAAATCGCTCTGGTGCTGAGTAAATACCCCCCTCCCTTGTGCTGGCTTTCCTAATGCTAAAAGGTGCTGTGAATATTATTGGGGGAGAACTGAAGCCAATTGTCCTTCTCACCTATGTCCAAGGCATGGCTTCTTAATGTCGTCAGAGTTCCAGGAAGAATGTGCTTGGTGATGCAATGTTGGGAACACTGTTATGGGTACATAGATGGCCGCCACCTGATTGTGCCTTACTTTTTGGGAGAGAACACATACTTGGTAATTAAAATAAAAACCTGTGGCCAGGGAGGCCATAGCCCCTAGTGGAAACTCTACTGCTGTTGTTTTGCTAAATGTGTGTGATGTGCTAGTGAAATTGCCCAGAGTGTTTGTTTATGCCCGTACATTACTGCTTCTGTTGGCCATTCCCAAGGAAGCCTCATTCCGCAGTGAGAGGCAATTACTTTGAAAAATGATAAATGGACAAATTGCTTAGAATAACTATTTCTGTGTGATCCCAATGATCAGTCCCGTCGGGGAGAAAATGATCACATATCTGTATTATCTCCTCCAAGGTTAAGGGAACTGGGACTAGAAAGCAAAAGAGTGAAAGAAGGGGTAGAGTGCTATGCAACACTATTCTCTGGGCATCACATGGCCACTGCCCTCTTGAAACCAGAACAGCCATGTTTATCCCCTCATCAGACCCTCACCTTGTAGGCTTGTCAGTCATTCCCCCCTCCACTTCCCCTCACTGCATGTAATCATCCCTCTGCTCATGAGGTCTTGGGGTGGGGGGTGGGGTAATTAGCAGCTAGAGTATATAGGAAGAGGGTAACCCCACCTGTGCACCAGGTAGGCTATCATCTATGTTAGAATGGTACTCCTCAGGGAGCCACATGTTTGGGGTCATTCATGTTCCACTGAATAAGCTCAATTAACATACTGGTTCAACAAGATGACTGGATGGAACTGTCTCTTCTCTTCAGTCTATTGTCAATGTCCTAGTTGGGCTGAATTAATACTTGCTCAGATATTTCTCCTGGATATTTAATACAGTACTTTGAAAATAAAAACAAGTCTTACTTTCAGAGGAAAACTCCAACTATGGAATGAAGTTTTGGGCAGCACTAGTTAAAATTAACAGGCAGTTGATGCACTTGCTGGGAACTTCAGAGTGTGGAATGTGTGGCAAATGAACACAATCCTCTCATGAGTGGCAAAGTAACCATGTGACCAATTGCAAGGGTGAGGATTTTCAACTGCATTCCTTGTGTCCTTGCAGGTGTTTACATGTATGTGGCTATAAACTGGACACTCAGTGTATTCCCCTTCTCCTGTTATTCAGCGTAGATACCATGAGCACAGGATTGTGACCTATCACTGTGCAAGTCACAAGATGTCAAAGGAAATGCATGACTTCTTGGGACTTGTCACTCTTTGCTGAGGAGAGCAGCACATGTTTTGGGTTCTATTTAGATTTGCTAAATCCCATTCAGTGAAATAGGGATTTGCTATGTCACTAGTTGAAGACTTAGTAAGGTTTGAAGGTATGCTTATTGTTCACATTGATGAAAATAGACTGTGGTATCAGTTTTGAAGGTCAGTGTGGTTGGTTTATACCACCTGGTTAATCAATTAAGCACTAACCTATGCTGGCTCCTCAAGATAATCTCTCAGGTGAGGGAAACCAAGACTGGGATGGGTGTGTCTACAAGGAAGAAAGGGAAATAAGAGACATCTCTTACTTTTCACTCAGTTTTACTACAAATCTAAAACTTTTCTAAAAATCAAAGTCCAGTTTCAAAATAGAAACATTTTTTGAGACTTTGTCACTATTATTAAAATGAGTGTGAAGAATATTATAAAGATGCTAGCTAGTATCACATTGTTAAAACAAGAGGAAACAGGACCCAACTTTTATAATCATTAGAATGTCCTGAATTAAATGAATTGAGATAAATCTAAAGCCATATAAATTTATACCACTTGAAATTGCACTATGAATTACTATAACTTGTTATCATAAGACAATGAATTACTTTACTTTGACAAACTTGATATCAAAAAAATAATTAAAATGTCCACTAAGCAAGTAACTTATAACTACACAATCAAAAAATATTGCCAACTCAATAAAATAGACTTCATTAAGCATAGATTAGGTTGTGACCTGATTGTATATCAAGCTCCACATTAACACTGCAGTGGCTAACACTAAAAAAAATGGTGCCAATATGGCATGCTATTTTTAAATGTCAAAAAGACTTGCAAGAGAAAACTCTCACAATACTTACTGGAATTACATTTCAGTATAGGAACTTGATGAACAGATTTTCAGTGCTGACAGAACATGACATTTACAACAAAAAGAATTCTTGCTTTGATGAAGGAGGTACATTGAACACTTTGCTTTAACAATTGCAGTGTCAAAGAACTGATTATTTCTTTAGGAAAAAGAGGAGGGCCTACCAGGAGCTGATCTGCCAACACCCAACCTCAGCACAAAGCGCATGAGACAGACAGTTCTGTGCAGCATCAAACACAGATGATAAGAAAGTTAATTGTTTCTGAGGCTTTTCGATTCTCAGCATTTCCGAAGGAACCCGTATAGTAGATCCCTGCGCCATGCATTACTGAGTTCCTACTCACTGAATTCCTTTTCCACTCCTGTTCCAGTCCACTACTAAAGCTCTTTCACTTAGAGCTGATGACAGTTTATAGGTCACCACCTTTAATGTCACACTCCGTCTCAGACACAGATGCAGCAGTGGACTGAGAAAGATCAATAGATATGTCATTGATGTGTAGAGTTTTCCATCTTTCAAGACAGCAGTTTATGTTTTAAACCCAAGCAGAAAGAGTATTTAATCTTCTCCCCAAACCTTGATTAATTTTTACTTCTATACTTAAAGCTAGGATCAAACATGTTCAAAAGATGAGCAATAGCACAATCCACTAAAGCCAAGTGGAGAAAAGTGGTTACCTTCTTGCTCCAGTTATCTCGAGCTGTGTTATCATCTACCACAAATAGAACGGGGAAAAGGGCAATCTTTCATCTACTTCATGGATGTGTGATTCAGGCTGGTTTGGTGGGACATACTGTCTTTCTGCTAGACAGCTTCAGCTAATACGATGGAGGATCAATAGGAATAAGAACCTTCAAAAGATTCTACAATCTTAGGCTTGGCAGCTGCTATCTATCAAATGGAATATCAGCAAGAGTGCATACACATGGCCTCCTGGTATGGTGGCTGGATCTAAAAAACTAGGGAGAGGGGAAATAGAGAGGAAGGGGAAAGAAAAAAAGAAAGGTAGAAAGGATGAAATGACAAAAGGAAAGGGGAGAAAAAGATAAACAGATAGAGATAAAGTCAGAGAGACAGAGACAGAGAAATAGAGACAGAGGAGGGGGAGAGAGAGAATTCTAGGGTGAAGCTATGTGGCCTTGCAAGTGACTTCATTTGAGGTTGAAGCAGCCACAAGATTCTGTAAGGCAAGGAAGATACAGGCTATGCTTCTTGATGAAGAGAGACAGTGTCTGGAAAAGCACTGCCATAGCCACCTTCAAAAACTGAACTGATAGAACTTCATTTTGTAGTTATTTTACTGGGGACAAATGGTACAGTGGGGAAAAGAGAAACAGGGAGGGAAATTGAGGGAATAAGAATAAATCAAAGTGAAATACATATGGAAACCACACAAAGAAGTATATTATTTTATGAGTTTTAAGAATACAATAAAAAGTAACCATCTAACGATGATAAAGAAATTGGTGGTTACTCTTCTCTTTTGAATTTTTTTTTTCGAGACAGGATTTATCTGTGTAGCTTTGGCTGACCTGGAATTCATTCTGTAAACCAGGCTGGCCTTGAACTCACAGCACACAGCGATCCACCTGTCTCTGCCTCTGGAGTGCTAGGATTAAAGTATGCACCACTTTCACGCAGCTGACTTTTTTTAATCTATTACATATGACTCAATGTGGTAATTTCTCTGAGTTCATCCTTTAGTTTTATGGCTGACATATTAGTTATGAGCAGTGAATTATGAGGAATGAAGTGTTAAGAGCTATTGAAAAGACGTTCTTATTTCTTCTTTCATTTCAAGTCTGCAGTGACATAAATAGTGTGTCCCTGACTACATTATATTTATATTGTGTGTGTGTGTGTGTGTGTGTGTATATATATATATATATATATATATATATATATATATATATAGTCTTGTTTAACAAAAATACTTTTCACAAAATGAAGAGTATCTTTAAATATCTTTCTACAGAGAAGTGGCAGGCTAAGAATATTACTAATCACATAAGCATATGTGAACTGCAAGAAAATAGGAGCTGATATTTGCCTTTTTCTCCAAAAAAGGTGATGCTTTTACTGTAAGACAATGTGCCAACAACACAGACTTAATTACATTGAAAAAGATGATGCTGAGTAGAGTAGCAGAGTAATCTTTGAAATACTAACCAAATCTATTATTGTCAGATTACATCATGCATTGAGACTCTAGCAAATGATGTGCACTTGTTCTGACTTAGACATTTGTAAACTAAAGAAACCAAACATGAAGACAAAACTCCAGGCTCAGGAAGTGTTTACACTAATAATTTATTTGTTATCTCCAAATACAGATATACAATAATACAAGTCAATTCTAAGACACTGAATATGTTACTATTATATGATGTATGCATAGAGATGACCAAAAATGTTCTTTACTATATGGAAGCAAGTGTATATTGTCAATATGTATTATATGTGTGTGTGTGTGTGTGTGTGTGTGTGTGTGTATGTGTGTGTTTACACATGTATACCATCTGTAGGAATTTATTAATGTTTGATGACCTGTATGACCTCTATGATATCTAAAGTATCTGGGCCTTAACAAGAGAGGACAAAACGTCTGAGTACATTCTCTGTTTCTGCACAATGAACTATTTTACCTCTGAGCATATTCTACATTTCCTCATTATCTTTGTACATGTGGCTTTCCCTGCTAGAGAAGTATACTTCCCTGCACTATTGTGTGAAATTTGTTATGCAGCAGGGCCCAGGCCAAAGTGACTATCTTAGACCTTGATTTTCTCTGGGACAAAGTCAGTGGGTGCTATAGGTCATGTTCTAACTTAACCCCAAATTAACTTTTAATTTTTCAAGATTTTGCCTGCTTTAGTGCCATGTCCATGAAGAAATTCACCAATTACAAAGAACAATACACCCATGAGGAGTCTCTGGGGATGATCATCGGGTCAGTTGTAGAATTTCAGCAAACTAGCTATGATGCAATTCAACAATTAGATGACGTTTGATGAAATAATTACTTCATGAGAGTATAGAGATTATATTTACAGTTTAATAGGCAAATATACTGGATGCTCATAGCACTGTTTAATTTCCTTGTAAGTATTGTAATTTGTCATGAGTATTTTTGTGGGTCATTCTCTAGTTGGTTAATATTTTTTATTTCACAGAGTACATTTCCTGACCATTATTACTAAAGCAATTCAGTCTCCTGCAGATTTACCTTTCTGTGTGAAATTTATAATTTTTATAAAAATCAATTTTAATGTCTGAATATAATCAATATTAAATTTACAATAGTTACATTTGTTACTGAATCTTATATTCAACTTCAATATTTCAGTTATTTTAAATTTATTACCCTGCTAGTTCTTATATTCTGACAAAAATTGTATTTTCCAATAAGACAAAAACAAAATGTCAATGTCATCCTGCCTTTCATAGAGTATTATTATATAGGAATTATCACAAAATCTTCATTTTACTTTACATTTAAAGAAAAAAATATAATATTACCTTATGGCTATATAGAAGAGTCTAATTTAAGACCATTAAGATACCTTGAGATTTAGATGACCAGCAGTATTCTCAGTTAAAACCTCCTCAAATGGTATGTGTCAAGGCAAAGAGAAGTTGAAATTCAACATGAATAATTACATATCTTAATTACCAAAGATGTTATATTTTTTCTAGAGAATTGTTTGAATATAGGCTATAACTTATAGCTAAAGATTAAGACTATACTGGACAGAGTTAGGGCATCTTTTGTTTCCATATTCTCACTGATAGGTACTAACTGTAGGATTAAAGACTTGAAAATAATTCTTTTCCCAGTATTTGAAAAGGGTTGAACATAGCCAGTGTAGATTCATATAGCCTGAACCATATCAGTGCAAGAATAAAAAATAAAACAAAACACAAACAAACAAACCAATAAAAATCTAGCAGGACAGACTGCTGGAACAGAAGTGTATATATGTCTACATATTCATATGTGTGTAATTTACTTCCGGTTGATCATAGTCTTCAAATTGTTTTTTGCTGCATTTGTACAAGTGAACTAGTTCATATTTGTGAATTACTAAATAGCCATTTTTAAAACTCTAAGTATATGATTTGACCTTTTCAACAATGGCATGTGTGACATTGTTTAAGTAGCAATTTTTGTTTCACCTGGAAGAAAATATCTCAGGGCCCTGGAAAGAATATGAGTAAAATCACTGAAAGGCATGTTAAGAATTTTTCTAATTTTCATGAATTTTTTTTCTCCTTTTCCATGAAAATCACAAAGTCTCCTGAAATAGCAAAAGAATTTTATCATTTTATCACAGCAACAGAAAGGACATCAGAATACTCCCCACTTCAGACTAAAGTAAAATCTTCCATGTGCAAACTTTCTAACACAGTGTAAGTGCCTTTATCTTACTAATAAACAAAACTAACCTACAAAACTCACGATTAAAAAACATAAGAACAACCAAAAAAAAGAAAAAAAAAACAGAGACAATCCAAGGACAGAAAATTTTGTAATTTTTTTTTTTGTAAAATCCAAACTAATACATTTAGAATGGATTAGTCAAGCTGCTAGAAACACCGGCCACAGGAAATGTAAAATTGAGAAAGATCTGATGATATGAGCTTTGGCAGTGTGAGCATTCTTTTTTAGGACACTTTAAAATGCTCATCCAATTAGTATTCAGAGTGAAAAAAAATCCAATCGTTGTCTTTCTTTGATTGCCTTAATCCTGCAAGTAATTCATGTGCACATGGCCTCTGTCTTGCAGTTATTGACTGTTGATACAAATCATGTTATCATTGGTCCCTTTATCTTTCTAGATACAGTGGATATTGAACTTTAATTATATACAGGACAACTAGCTTTCTATATAAACATTATTGCAGTGGTTCTCAACCTATGGGTTTTGACCCCTTTGGGTGTCAAATGACCCTTTCACAAGGATTGCCTAAGACTATCTACACATCAGATATTTATATTATGATTCATGCCAGTCACAAAATTACAGTTATGAAGTAGCAACAAAAATAATTTTATGGTTGAGGATCACCACAATACAAGAAATTGTATTAAAGGGTCGCAGTACTAGAAAGGTTGAAAAACCACTGCATTGTGTCAAATTCTGGCTAATTAAAACTCTTTGTAATACAAGAGCAATAAAGTTGACTGCTTTGATAGAAAAGGACATAATAGGGAAGAGCAGAAGTCGATGTGTATGCATCCCAAAACCAATATTTGCAAATTTTTACATGTTAGCATGAGTCACTAGTCTTTGTCCATCACCAACTTATCCATCGTTGTCTCACAAGTGATGGTGATGTATAGATGATGAGGTGCCTTGTTGCTTGTGTTGCTTGTATCCATCCACGGGACCCTTCAAGGTGAGGGGGCAGAGTTGGCATGGAGGCAGGACACACAGGCTCCAGGAGTCAGTTGAGTGGCAAAAGGCAGACTCAGTTTATTACAGGGGGGGAAGCCTATTATACGCTCTACCTGGCCCAGTGTCCCATTGGCTGCCAGACTGTAGCTGCTGCTCCCTGGACGTGTCTAGGTAGTTCTGTTTCTGGGCATGTCCAGGCAGGTCCATCTCTGTGTATGTCCACGTGGGTCTCATGCCTGTCCAGTAGCAGGTCCAGTTTTCTCCTACAGTGCCTGTTCTTTGCTGTGGTCTAAATGTACACAGACAAGAAGGTACTTGTGGACCTAAGCCACAATTGTATCCAGTCAAAGAGGATCTACTCCAGAGAGAAGCCAAGGTTCTCTGGAGTCTTAGTATTAGCTAGTATTAGCTGTCTTTCTGACATAATTTGAGAGGTAAAGAGTATTACACAAAAAAATTAGTTTCAGAAACCTTGCTCTGCTTTGTATGAGATAATTTTTGTTTGTTGAATTTTCAAGAGACTTGAGCCTTTTTCTCTGCTTTTCCGGGTAGAGTTTGTGTGCCTTTTGAGTATATATTAGTATATCAACAATTAGATCCTTCTCCAACTGCAGGAAAAAAAATGCTACCAATAAGCTTTACACAGAGGTTTAGTCTTCACTGACATTCATTCCTGAACAGGCTTTTAAAATCACTTTTGACCAGTAATGAGCCATACAGCATTTTGTGATATGTTTCTGTAACATGTATTAGCTTCTCTTTAGAATTCTTAACCCTAGTTTACCTGATGGCACAAAGAAAACATACTCTGTTAATGTTCAGGAAACACATACACACACACACACACACACACACACACACACACACACACACCCCACACATAGTGGGCAGGGGCGTTCAAAAGATATCTTGAAAGAAATGAATCCCAATTCTTTTATTTTGAAAACAAAATATCCTTACCCAAATAGTTGGATAAACTTTTCAAAGTCACCTAATTAGCAACTGGAAGAAAACAAAACAAAACAAAACTTGTGTACCATCTCTTGAACATGACTTGATTTGTAATAAGATAGACTTAGCTTGTGTTTTTCTGAAAAATCAAGAAGTCATCAGAGCACTTACTACCTCCAGAAATAAATCAATATAATAGTTTTTCCTCCAGTGACATTTTTAATGTAGACTCTGACTGCTCAGCCTCAGTATTGGAGGAAATCTACAAATACCCACTTTGTTTGGAGCCTGTCTCCATAGCTTCATACAGCCAATGCATCATGACACATGGCTTTGGTAGATATTTTTTAAACCAAAACATCCATTGAATCCAGAGTCCTTCTTATTTAAATCTATTTTTAATATTCTTTATAGTTTTTCCACTATGATTTCAATTATCATAGCACATCTAATTTTTTTAACAAATCATAATATGGGGCCATGAGAGAATTACTTATGAAAACCATTAATTTTCTATGTTAAAAAAAAAAAGAAAGAAAATCTTGTGAGCTTCACCTCAGTATTCCTCTGGAAAACACTTTCAATTGCTGGCTGTTATAGCTCTTCGTCAAGTTACCTAGTCACTGAAGCAGAGCTGTCCTAAATGAAGACAAAGTAGAAACATTACTCTTGTCAAATGAAGTTACCTGGATCTGACAGAAGCTGTTATTGCCTTAGCATCAACTATCAGTGAATTCCATGCATGATCTCTTTCATTATCCGTGCTTACCACCAGAAGACACACTTTTTCTATAATCGCTAAAATGCATTTTATTTTATTTGCCTATGTACAATGACAAGATGTATAATAGTATGAGTCCTAAAGCGATGCTGTCATTGATGTCTATGTGACCAGGGCAATAACAGAAGTACCTTATTCACAAAAGAAAAAACAAAACAGAATACAGTGTGAAATCTCTGTCTTACTAGAGACCAGATGGAGAAATATGTTTTAGTTGACTCATACAAAAATTAGATGTCACTTAAATCCTATTTCTTGGGATTTCTATGATCAGTGAGCAAAAATTCAATGCCAGAAGAACTTAATTAAAAACTTATCATATTCAATATAACAAATACGTGATATAAAAAATAAGTAATTTGTTTGCTCTTGAAAACATATCTTTGAGTCAGCTGTTCATAGCAGACCCACCAACAAGAAGTAACACCTTTGTAAAGGTGTTAAATCTTTGTAAAACATCCTTGGAGAAATCCTCCACAGTTGATACTGCTCTTCAGACACAATGCAAATGTCACAGAAAGGCCTGGGTGGGGTGGGGGTGAGGGGGAATCAAAAAAGACTGATGTTTGCTGACAGGAAATTGAAAGTGATTTGCTGACTATGTCATTCAAAGGGGATTGATTCATCTTTCAAAGGAGTAAGGTTTATTTATGCTATTCCTGTGATGAGTGGTCATCAAACAAAGAAAGGTGAACTGGACAGTATAATAAGGACAACAATGGTGAATTGTTATCCATATTATAAGGAGCCCATAAAACATATGAAGTTAAAACAAAAAAATTATATAAATGGTTTAGAAAACAGTTGTATTTAAAACAGAGATGGAAACTTGACAGTTTGTCAACCTCACTATGAGTGTGCTTGTGATGAATATCTCAATACTTTCATGGTTCTGTGGATGGCAAACACATCTCCCAACCCTTGATCAGGACCAAGAGCTAAGAGTTCCTTTCTCTGGCCATGTCCTGGATATCATATTTGCACTCTGTGACCCTTACCTGCCTGCCTGTCAATCAGATATATTATGTGGACTGCAGATTGACATTAAAAACCAAAACCTTTTTCTTAATTTTAGTATCTTGTTCTTTCAAGTCTTTAAACTTTTTTCTTCATTCTTTCCTTATTTTTATTTTGTACATATGTATACATATAACATATACATATACAATGTATACATTCCTGGGCACACATATTAGCATGTGGATGTCAGAGAACAACGTTCAGCAGTTGATTTTGTAGATTATTATATGCTGTATGAAAGGTAAACTATATACAGATACAGGGTATTGAAAGCAGCAACAGGTGAAACAATGGAAACATGATTCTGTGATGACAGTCTTGACAAAATTTTGTTGGAAAAGACCAACTAAAGGTTAAGTCGTTATGGGGAGCCTACCAGAGAAGACCTCTCAGACACAGTCTATATAGCCAACTGAAAGTCTTTGTTCCAGATGGTGTAGACTATACTCAGGTATTTGGGACCCAAAAGTAGCACCAAGCATTTATAGTAAGAGGTTTTTAAAGGCAAAACGTACCTCCCAGTATCATTCTAAGCAGTTGCAGAAGGGTGATTTAAACAAACAAGCAATTTAGCAGAAGCTAAGATAAGCAGTTAACTGGACAGGGAGGTTCTTCATATGTAGGCAAGTTTAACAGAAGCTAATGAGCTAGCTGGGGCATCTTGACCTCAGGGTCCTAGAATCCAGTTGGGTAATTTGCCATGGGGCTTCCCATCAAGAAAATTAAATTCTAGTTAAAACTAAAATGGCCTCAGAAATAATACAAGATGGAGGAATCTCTGCACTGTCTTGCCCTGTTACAACGTAGATTCTTAAAGTTCAACTTCATAAGCCTTGTCAGTGCAGAAGATAGCCCTGTGATACTTGGTGTGGTGGCACTGCCGCAGAATTTCAGCCTTGTGGAGGATAAGACAGTCAGGAGATCCAGGTCAACCTGGGTCTCACAGTGAACATCTACTTCAGTGAATATTGTCTTCATATTTGCTTGTTTGGATTGCTATTCATTCCTAAAGCTTCTTCCTTTTATGTTATTTTCTCTCATCATAATTCTTTTACATAATTCTTTAAATTTTATTGTATTAATTTGTGTGTATGGGTGTTTAATCTTCGTATGTCTGTGTACCATGCGTTTGAAGCCTCAAAGAGTGCCTCAGATCCCTTGGAACTGGAGCTATGGACACTAGTGAAATACCATGTGTATGCTGGGACCTGAATCCAGATCCCCTAGAGAATCACTCAGTACTCTTAATTGCTGAGCCATCTCTTCAGACTCTTTTACATACTTTTTAATCAGTCAGAATCAGTAGACTATACAGTTCAGCTTTTCTGAAAAATATTGTGGCACTGATAATCAAAACTTGAGTTAAGGTACAGAAAGGAATGACAATAGAATTGGGAAGGACTCCTACCTGGAAATCCATATGACACAGTGTCAACACCTGGCAGTCAATACCACCCAGTGAATGTATCTGGATTCAATACCAACCAGTGAATCCACTTAGAATTAACCCTACCCAAAGATAGCACCTGGAATTTATTATTACCCAATGATGCCAGTTAGAATCAGAACCATTCATTGACATCACTTGGATCAGTACCACCCAATATTATCAGCTGGGAGTCAGTATCACATAGGGAATTATAGGGAACAAAAAGTAATTTCAGCAGAACAAAACTCAGAAGGGACTTATTAAGGGAAAAGAGGCAAATCTATAAACAGACAAGGGCTAAGACCATTATCTCAGAGCCTAGTAATACTGCTCCCTAATTCTTAACTATTTTGTCCATCTCAAAATGAGGGCAAAATGTATGGATTCATGGTCTTCTAAAGTCTCCACTTTAATGAGGAAAAAAGAAAATTATATACATATATATACATACATACACACACACACAATGTAAGCCTACAGACGCAATTTCTCAATTTTATAATTCAACTTTTTATGTTTTTATTTAATTTTTGGTAAATTTAAAATAAAGCTTACTTTGTTTGTAAGATGTTGCATGTATCATTCTAAGATGTACTACTAAATTTAAATTTTATTTTACACATTTAATTTAGTTTAATATGTCTTTACTTTTAAATTTTAATTTGAGTACTATTTAAACATTTGACTTCACATTGTAGCTCATTTCATTTCTTTATAGTCTCTTCACATAATTACAGGTTTAGATACAAAGGCAAAAGCTAAGAACAAATAGAAAAAAAAGAATCTTTAAGCCTGTCTTTCTAGTTCTATCTTTGTAACATGGAATGTGCATTCGATGTCAGTGAGAGGTGAGTGAGCATGTTACTCAAAAGCAGAGTTTGCATAGCATGAGTAAAACCTTAAATTTGATCTCCAAAATCACAGAAAACAAACAAACAAATAAATCTGCTGAGATTTTAGTGCTAGTTTCTAGATAACTCTATGCATATTAAATCATAATATTCTGCTTTGATGCCTAGGTAATTAAATCTGACTGTCACTGTTTTAATGACCAGGTCTCTAGAACACAGGGTGCAGACAGATGGTGGTAGTGAGTTGTTGCTCTGTATTCATACACTGACATCCTAACCTCCTTGTACCTGAGAATGCAATATGACAGGCATGGGCACATGATAATGTGTCCAAACTTTATCAAGTTTTACATCTGCAATGTCTGTAAGCAATTCAATCAGAGCAAAATGAACCCATTCTATAGACTGTCCCAGTTTTAGGAAAATTGAAGCCACTTTTTCAGTCTTTAAAAAAACATAAGGAAATTAAGTTTCTTGTTCGGCACCAGCTTTATTTCTCAAGTTCAATGACTTATATAAGGGTTGTTATTGGCAATGGAACCTTGTCATCAGGTTGTGGAAAGTAATCAATAGCCTTGGCAATAATATGTGATATTTAGGGGGGGTCCGTGGGATCAATGATTCAAAAATGTAATCGTTCCCTGGCATTGAAGATTTTACTTGGTCACATAAGATGTCTAGTTGGGTTCTTGTATTTCCCATTATATGGTGATTCCATATAAATTCCTTTCATGTGTGTATAGATTTATGAAGCTTCTACAGTAGTAGATTTCCATGTAGGTTTTGAAACTCAAGTTAGACAAAAATGGCAACACAGAAAAGGGGAAGTAGACACCTAGTCCCCCTCCTAACCAAGAAGCTATTTACAATTGGTACTGGTTAGCAAAAAGAAAATCAGTTTTCTCTAATGGAGTGTCACTGGGTATATTAACCACACTCCAGGGCAGGCCCCATTCCCAGGAGTAGTTGGCCAACACAAAATGAATTCTGTGGAATTTTGTTTTTGTTTTGTTTTGTTTTGTTTGGGGAGGGACTTCGTTTGTTTTGGCATTTCATTGCCTTGTTGGTTTTTGTTTGCTTTGATTCTTTTTGTTGTTGTTGTTTTTTTAATTTCTGAGAAAGAGGGAAAAAGACAGATGGGTAGGAAGGTGGGGAAGATCTGGGAGGAGTTAGGGAGGAAAAACAACATGAGTAAAACATATTATGTAACTTTTTAAAATTAAATAAACAGAAAAATAAACTGTTTAAAATAATACCATTTAATACAGAAAGAATTGCCATGTAAACATTTTACAATGCCTTTTTTTCTATGCTGTTTAAATACCTGGAATAGTATGTCAGTAAACTTAATGAGTATAGAATAATGAAAAAGTTCTTAAATTCAGTAGAACCCAGGGGCTTTATTCCACCCACTTCTCACACATAGAACAAAGAAAGAAAGAAAGAAAGAAAGAAAGAAAGAAAGAAAGAAAGAAAGAAAGAAAGAAAGAAAGAAAGAAAGAAAGAAAGAAAGAAAGAAAGAAAGAAAGAAAGAAAGAAAGAAAGAAAGGAGAAAGAGAAAAGGAAAACAAAAAACAAACAAGAACAAAAATAAAACCGTTGTCCTTGCTCAAATTTTAGGAGACAAATCAAGAGCTATTAAAACTATTGGTTGTAAATTTTATGTTTAGTTAAGAATTCTCCACTAGAGAATGGATAGCCAGTAGCCAGGAGGTGATTTCTACTGATGTTCTGCTCTTACTCATAGATCCGCGCCTAGCCCAGTCTTCATAGGAGAGACTCCCTCCAGCAGCTGATGGGAACAGATGCAAAAGCCCAGAGCCAAACACCCTGCAGAGCTCAGGGGACCTGGCAGAAGGGAAGGAGGGATTGCAGGGACCAGAGAGGCTGAGGACACCAGGAGAACAAACCTCATGGAATAAACTGGCCAGCATTCTTTGGGCCCCATGGAGCCTGAAGTGGCAGACATAGAGCTTTCAGAATCCCCTATATATGCCTTGTGGTTTGCCTTTCTTGGTGTTCTTTGGAAGCTCCTACAAGCTAGGTGTGCTTTGACTCTTTTACTTGCCCCTGGGATCCTTTACCTCCTATAGTCCAGCTTGATGCAGGGATTATAAGTGCCTGCCCTTGTGCTAAGCTTGAGCAGTAACCCTAGGAGACTGCTTTTTTCTGGCAGGCAGGGTGTGTGTGTGTGTGTGTGTGTGTGTGTGTGTGTGTGTTGAATGGGTGGTGTCCGGGGTAGATTTGGGGGAGAGGGGAGATGAGGGAACTGGGAAAAATGGAGAGAGGGAGGGAGGGGTATCGAAATGTATTATACAAGAGAAGAAAAATAAAAATAATTTTAAAAGAATTCTCCAACTTGAATGTGAGGGCGATGTGACTGCAACATGTCACCTCATTGATTGCCAGGGTTGATTTGGTAGATCTGACCAGCTGGGTGAATATCCCCTTCCTTCCTCCCTCTCAGCTCCATATCTCTGGAAGCTGCAGCTGCATCCTAGGTGGGAGAAGATGACCTTCTCTGAGTAGAGGAAAACCTGCACTCTCCTGCTAGAACCTCCAAACAAGCTCTCAAGAATTCTCCAGCTTAATTTGTCTTTGGAAAACCTTTTCTAAAATATATCAACTAATGAACTTAAAAATCTTTGTTCCCTGGAATATATTTTGGGAACTACCGAGGACTATGATTCTCCCAATGTGATTTATATATAACTGGAAAAAAGAAAAAAAATCAGAAGCATCTCACCTCCAATATTACCTTCTTTTTCCTTTTTTCTCCATTCAAATTGGCATAAGACCTAAAATTAAATTGCA
This sequence comes from Cricetomys ansorgei, assembly GCA_026225945.1. Taxonomy (NCBI): domain Eukaryota; kingdom Metazoa; phylum Chordata; class Mammalia; order Rodentia; family Nesomyidae; genus Cricetomys; species Cricetomys ansorgei. The sequence continues at coordinate 11,713,993 of JAMJFZ010001100.1, read as the reverse complement.
CAATGTAATTTAAATGCAATCACAGTGTTTTATCTAATGTTGCTCTTTCAGCTTGACCTAGTTCGGCCTCTCCTTTCAATCACAATTAATCTACCAGGGAAAAGAGCATCATGTTTAATTTCTCTTGCAACTTGATAATTAACAACCATTGCCCTCAAATAACATGCAAGTAATTAAATAGCCTCACAATAAGGTACGTGGTAGCTTAATTAGCTGTGTATGCAATTTTAAAGCTAAGAGTAATGGCAACAGCTAAATTCCAATCTATACAGTGAAATGCAGAGCTGAATAATACTCTACATGCTTTCCATTTCCATTGGCTGATTCATGGCCCGAACACCTGGATTTTTCTGAATTGGAATATGAGTGTCCAGCTGGCTCTGGCAGTAGAGCATGAGAGTCTGTAAACAGATATGCTAATATTGGTACTCCAGCTATGGAAATAATAGAATTTAAATAGAATACATGACTAAGCAATAATAACCTTTGCACAGTGGTGCTCAGAAGTCAATTTTCACAAAGTTGACATCTGAGAGATATTTCTTTTATTACTTAAAGGAGACTATGGTGCAATAAGAAAATTCAATTTACATTTACATTATTTCTCCCTGCTTATTTCTAAATAAGACTATGACATTATAGACTAACTCACATGACACTATAAAACTTGGTTTGCAATATAAAACATCTTGGGCATAATCTCAGCAAAATGTACTTGTCTATTTGTATTTACATGTACATTTTTCTCTTTACCCAATTTGAAATTTGTATATACTTAGAGGACACTGTGAGTAATTGGAATAAAACACTTTATCAGAAATACCATAAGAAAGGTGCTTATTACATTTTGGGATAATGAAATTATGGAGAAAACTGAATATTTTGAAATGGTTTTCAAAGGACTGAGAACTAAAGTTGTGTAAGTTCATTTAGTTTCTGTTTAATTTATCATTTAAAGGCTCAGTGATACACAGAGTTTGTCTCTTAGAGGGTGGTTCCCCACAGAAGCTGATGAATGAATCATAAAATTTTCTCCTCTACAGCACAAAGAAACAATCCAGGAAGTTAAAGTTCTGCATTGCCTTCAACTTCTCATAAGTGGAAATTGAAGAAGTCCAAATGAGAAGAAGCAAAATAAGATACTTAAATACAGAATTGCTCTGCCTGGACCTACCTTTGCAATGGAGGATTTCAAAAGACAACATTATCAGTCAAGTTAAATGGAATTTTGAAGAGAAATACAGTTGCTCTTTCTGATAGGAAGAGAATTAAGAGAGTTCTATTTGGAACTGGAAGAATGTAGACCTATCAAGAGGGTCTTATTCCAAAATGAGAAGTGGTAGTCAAGTAATGTAATCAGAATATCATGTATAGATAACAGAGATATCATTTTGACTCCCAACCTTCTTTTAGATTGGGTTAAGGGAGAATCTACAACTTCTTATATTCAGGGAATGGTAAGGATTAAATGGAAGAACACCATAGCCAAATATGAACTGAACTACAGGACAGAATTGAGGAAAGGAATTTTCATATAGGAAGATGTCTCTGTATCTGTCTCTGATGCTGGGCACAAAGTACCTAGATTCTCAAACTTTTTGAGTTACACGTTGATATAAATGCCTCCTCATAACACTTGCCCTTAATCACTAATTTGTATTATGTTTGAAATGCCCACGGTAAAAATTGTCATTTTGGGGGTGGTGACTTAAGTGGGAATTAGGAAATCCCAGACAGTTTCAGGATGGGACTGGCCAGCAGAAAGTAGAAGGCATGGTTACAGGGTTTCAGGTTCCAGGCTGAGAGAATGGAAGAAAGGCTGGTGGTTGAGTTAATCACAAATGCTCAATAATTCAATTAGTCATTTTACTTTGCAAAACTGCTGTATAAAGTCTAAGTGACAGAGTCCACCATGCTTGGTGCTTATGAACACATCCAAGCACTGGGAAAACAGTGCTGCCAATGAAGGTTGGGAGACTGGGGGGATTGCACCCCTCCTTCCCTGTACTTTACCTTATACATTTCTTCTATCTGGCTGTTCCTGAAATGTGTTCTTTATAACTAACCAGGACTCAGAGCTGAGTCCTTTGAACAAATTGTTGAACTGAATGATGTGTTTCATAGCTAGGGAGAAAAGTCAGGTTACATGTTTCCCTGTGATAGGAAGAATTTATATAGATAAATAGCTGAAATATTTATGACTTTTTAGGAAGATATCACAATGTCTCCAAGACCTTGTTCAGAGGGAGCGATGTGCACTGAAAAGCCCAGCGTCCCTAGTGGTAAAGGAGGTAACCTCTCCTCATTTAATGACAAGTACTCACTTTCCCAGAAATCCTTTTTACTACGTAACATTTAATGAGCCAATCCAGTGCCTGGGTTCTGACCAATCAGAGAGATCCCCTGCTCCCTTTAAAAACCTTTGCAGGAAGCTGCTGGGGGTCAGCCATCTTGTGTGGTGGTGCCAGAACCTGGTGTACCGGTTTGCTCTGCAGAATAAAGGCGCTTTGATTTTTGCATAAGAACTGGTGGTCTCCATGGTGGTACTTGGGAAGAAGGAGGCTTTCAAAAACTAGGCACAACATACACCATGGTGCTGGAGGACAGAAACCATAAGGAAATATATGCCTAAGAAATGTAATTAAATTGGAGAGCAGCCAAATCAATTTGAACCAACCTCACTCTTCAGAATCCAACATCTTATTTTTCAAAGAAACTCCCCATCAGAATGTAAATCAGGCATTCTCAGTGCAATCTGCATTCATGACGAGATGCTTGATTCCAGACTCCGGTGGGGAAAAAACGAAAGAGTCACCTGGTAAAATGGAGCAAAGGTCAGAGCCAGCCATAGGTGACTGAGTACCGGTATAGTGAAGCCAGGTGTCAGGAGCAGCTGCTGTGGGGTGAGTTTGGACAGTGTAATCACATAGAGGACAGGGAGGGAGAAGGCGCAACAGGCAGAGTGTGCATGGGAAGTCTGAACAAAGACTATGCAAACCATAACTTTCACATGATAAATTCTTGGAATACAAATTAACATGCAGGTCAAACACATGTTTACCCTCTATTTGCTTTGTTGCCTAGGTGGAGTCACCATTTGACCATAACTTTAAAGATTAGATGCTGAAAATCGTCATGGTATGGAACTATGTATTTCTTAAGAAATCGGAGGCTGACTAACACAATATTTGGTTCAGACTTGCATTCTTCATCCTGGCCTTTGCTTCTCAACTCTTATTTTAGTTCTGAATTTCCCCACCATCAAGAACTCCAATCACCAATATCTTCAAGGAGAAGCTCACTCTGTAAATTATTATGCACACCTGGGTTAGCATTTTAACCTTTGGTGTTAATTAAGAAGCATATGCATACATCATTCTGATTGGTAGCTTTGGGTCAGGAAATCACTGTATTATAATGACTGACATTCAAAAAATTAACATGTAAATTATTTCAATTTGCATTTAAATGTAAATATGTGTTGCATATTTAAATATATTTACATAATGTATTTTAATATATTTACATTGAAATTCAGCTGGGAGTGAAATCTAAATGCATAAGTTGCTGACATTTTTATTTTCCTAGCTTCTTTAGAGTAAGCTGCATGTTCATAAGAAGCACTGAATCGTACCTGCACAGGCTAAGACACACTTAACTAGAAAATGTTCTTGCTGAGTTCATAGATCCAACCTGCAAAGGTGCAAACACTTCAGTTAGGAGTAAAAAACAATTACAATATCAGTCATTTTATAATTCAGCCTGGAGGCAAAAGGCCCAAAAATGGTTACCTGTAACCTCTGAGAGCATATTCCATCATTAGATTAACAATTCCCAAGGCAAATACACATTATTAAACCAGACAAGCCATGCCCCATTGAGGCAGGTATAGAAATAGACAAACCAGTGGTGTCACTTCAAGTGGGAAAACAGTAGACTTCTTGTAGTTGTAAGAAGCTTGTTTGTTTGGGGATGATATAATCATTGCCTCTAGAGATCGGACAATATCAAAGTTGTGCCATTGCTCTATCCAACATACATATCTTTGTTTATCTAGCATGTACGGAAGGCACAAAATGAAGACTGAATGCACTAACGTAGTGACCCGACAGCAGAGCAGAGCAGAACCTAGTTTTCACTCATTTAATCCAAATGTCATCTTATTATCAGCCTCAAAGAAACTGTGTTCATGATTCCAGTTCCCCTTTCAGAAAGAGAGCAGACTAGATAATTTGGGTTATGATCAATAGTTTTTTGTCCTCGCCTTTCGCATGTTTCTACTTCTAATGAGAACCATAAAGCAGATACTGCTGTGCCTCCTACATAAACTCAGTAATGCCTCATTGTAATTTTCTCAGAACTGTTTTTCAAACAATGCACATCTTCCCCTGATGCATGGAACAGGGTGGCTTCCAGGTGGAATCTATAGAGTGGGTAATTACCAGTATACACGCTATCACACATATGATGCACCACTCTATTACCTGGAGCAGAGCACTTCTGAAGTCTAATCAATTGCCTCTTCGCATAACTGCTGACTTTGCCTAGGCATCCAGAAAACGCCTTGATGGTGCAAGGTCAGAAAAGGAACAAAACCACTCAACTTAACTGAGACACACATATAGTTTTCTGTGCCTCACTGTCTTCATATGTAAAACAGAATTAAGACTATTTACTGAACAGAGAAGATTAAATTTGCCCAAATTGTTAAACACTATTACATCAAATTGTAGCAATTATCATATTATTAAGATGAGATGTATGTAAATTGTTTTTTATAAAATGAAAGTTCTCTTCTTGATTGCACTCAGTTTTAAGTTCTATCCAATTTAACAATAACAGTGTGTTGAAGGATTGCAATCAGGATACTAAACAAAAATTAGAATGGACAGGAGTAGAAGTCAGAAGTTACTCAGTTTCAAAGTTTCAAAAAAAATCTTCATTTTTCTTTCAAATTCAGTGCTTTGGATTAGTAACTGTTATACCGAAAATTCAATTAAAAAACCTAACATTCTGGCTAGTTAACCACAGACCTCTTATCAGAACACATTTTGTTTTCTTCAAGAACTGTTTAAAGGAGGGAAATTTATACATATTCTAAAAAACAGTTAAATAAATTCAGAATTTTTATTCAAACAAATGTACCCAAAACAGAGAAATTCATGTTATGCATATTATTAAATGAGTTTGTTTTCAATCTCTATTCCAAATTTCAACACTTGCTTTAACATTTTGGCTATTCTTTTTAAAACTAAATTCTAACTTTGCTGAATAACAGTCATTAAATTTTATAATTTGATGGGAATTCTTGGTGTTAATTGTTCCATATTAATATACTTATTAAGAATATCACAGTCATTTAGGTGCTGTCAAATTTAACTTTTAAAAGGAAGAAATCTCAGTCACAACATGTGAAAATTCAAAGTATAATTCTAACCTGTCAAGCAAAATTAAAATCGCTATTTAAAATCATAAAAGGAGTATGCTTTAGAAAACAACATAATGTGCAATCTTAGTGATTTTCCTGAAATCCAAGATGAAATATAATGCCAAGACAAAAATCTCTCTAAAACAAAACTTATCCAACTAAAATTTTTATCTGTGTTTACCTTAATGTAGCTTAGTATCAGCAATTTATAGTTATTAATAATTTTAACATAATTCAGTAACATTTTAATTCTGAACCAAGAAACTCATAGACAAACATACTAAAAAACAATGGAATAAAATCATTGATATCACTAACTATTCTATTTCAATTTATTGCCAAAATACTCAGATAGTTCTTATAGTTGTCAAAATTTAATACAGGAGTCATTTTCCATGTTACCTCATTCAATTTGTAAAGAATGTACTAAAAAAGAGTTTCTAATAAAAATTTAGTTCAAAAACACTTTTTTGAATAGAAGTTACACTATTCAGAGTATGACCAGTATATTAAATATTTGTTTCTGTAAACTCTTGTGATAGGAAATATAGCAATCAATAAATAATTAAATGATGAAAAATAGATGTTCTTTTATAATTTCTTATGCAGTACGAATAGTTAGCTGTCTCTTGTAAAAAGACTCTTTTTCAGTTTCCTCTGTTTAGTCTTGAGAAATATAACAGGTGATCAATAAATACCAATAAGTAGAAGATAGGAATTGGAAAATAGAGAAGAAAAAAGTTGATGAGGAAAACTTTAGAAAATAATGATGTAAAAGGGGGAAACTTAAAAAAGGGATTTTTACCAGTCATAGATAATTAAATTTTCATATTTTTATTGGCATATAGACTTCAGGCACTATGATAATTTCCAGTCTTATTTTCTACTTCAAAATAAAGTAAAATTCTGTACAAAAAAATAAATAAAATATGTGGGTTATGTGATCATTTAAACATTAGAATTAGCAATGAAAGTTTAAAATATATTGGTGATTAAACAGATACATTAACATTCAGAAATCATTTGTTATGATAAACTCATTCTCATATCAATTTCAATTTAGAAAAAAAGATGAACAATGGGTTGTTGAATGTGATCTTTTGGATATCTGATAAAAGGCACTCAAAATAGCCAAGTAAACATGTGGTCAAACAAGGAAAAACAATAGATAAGAGAAGTAAAGATGACATCAGAAAGGTGCAGCTTCCAGTTTCCTCTAGTTCACTGCCATAATAGCCATAGACTAAAGAGTACTAATGGCAGAGTTATTATTACCATACTAATGACAAAGTTGATTATGTCACTAATGATCCCTGAATGTAGAGTAAACATCATGAAAAGCAGTAGGTAAATTCAAGGAAGCCTGATGGCTCGAAGAGTAAATGGGGACAGGGGGATGAATAGGAGCTGGTAAAAGAATGGGACCTCTACCACACATCAGTTGAGTTTCATTAAAGTTGGAAAACAACATAGCTCAGCATGCAATTTATCTTAATCCCAATCCATGCATTATCCATCATGTTCTCATGTGCTCTTGCAGAATAGAAATAACACAGTCAGTGCCTGCTCTCTGACCTTAACGAGGACTTGGCCTACATGTTGAATGGATGCAATGATCTGATATTCCATACTAACACCTGAGAAGTAAAGACAGAGTCTTCAAACAAGAAGGGTAAATCCTAATAGAGGACAATTAACAGAAGCAGCTACAGCAGGCTGAGTCTCATACTAGATTCTTCTCCATACTGGTCCTCCAGCCATGGAAAGCAAAAAAAAAAAAAAAGAAGGAAGGAAGAGGAGGAGGAGGAGAGGAAGAAGAGGAGGAAGAAATTTTATTTCTTTCTTTCAAACTGAAGCTAGGAATTAAAGAAGAAGACATAAGTTGAATGTCTTTAAACTATACTTCCAAATTCATGTGTTGGAAATTTAATTCCCAATGATACAGTGTTGGGAGGTTGGGCACAACTTACACATGACAGAGAGTGATTATTAATGAACTGTATAGTGTATAAATTAAGTACTCATTCAATTATTCAATAATAGTCTGTCAATTGGCAAGTCCGAGAATATATCATATCATCATTGTTTGAATATTTGTGAGGAAAAAAATCAGCTTACATTAGAAAGAAAAAAAAGTTGCCACCCTAATGTTTGTAAAGCAGCATCCAATGCTCAAAGAAAGTAGAAAATGTTCATTAATTTTTAATGAAATAAAAAAGTTATTATTCTTATGTACCATGATACTGCATGCTTTATATTATTTGTTTACAAATAGCTTATCTAATTTTCCCCCTTAGTTGTTTTTATAAAACTTATTGATAGTTATAAAGCATATTTTAATCAGTCAATACTGCCCTCCTAAAGAATTCTTATAGTAAAGAATTTCTATACTTATCTCCAATTCACTAATCCCCCTCCCACCTCCAACCTCCCACCTCCAGATGATGTCATCTTTCCTATTTTAATCTTTTCTATTGTTTCTTGGCATGGTGCTAACATCTCTTGTGAAAAGATTTATCTTTAATTCAGTGAAAGTCAGTTGTCAAGATAACAAACATTGTGATAGAATTTTTGAAACTATAAATCATCCTTTCAAATATTACATCTTGATGGAATGTGTAAGCTACTTGTGTATGAATTTTCATTTTCAGGTATTACTCTTAAAGATCAATTATTTTTTTTTAACGCCACTAAAAAAATAAACTAACTTATTTGCCTAAAAATTGGAAAGACAGCCAGGCAGTGGTGGTACATGCCATTAATCCCAGAACTTGGGAGGCAGAGGCAGGCAGATCTCTATGAGTTCCAGGCCAGCCTGGTCTACAGAGTGAGTTCCAGATTAGCCAAAGTTACAACAGAGAAACCTTGCCTCAAAAAAACAAAAACAAACCATCAAAATAATTGGAAAGACAATTTTCACTGTAAAATAAAGTTCTGCTACATGATAAAAGCATAATTTCTGGAAAAGTAAAGGTGGTTCAAAGAAATACAGAAAGCCAACAAGCATGGGTATGAGGATATGAAAGAAGGGAATGCTGAGGTGCAGTATCTGGTTATGTTGATAGAGTAAGGCAAAAGCCACCAGCAGTATGGTGGTTGTCTTCTAAGGTAAATTTCATGGAACTCTAAAAACAAAAAAGGCCACTGACCAGGATGAATAAAGACAAAAGGGTAACGCTGCAATTGTGTCAAACTACAGGTAAAACAGGAGCATTGTACAACTACAAAAGTATCTGACACCTCCATGTCCAGATGAATGTGAGCAGCTACAGCTCCTTTATTAACTATCCCTTCCACTTTCATTTTTCATTTTACATGCATGTGTTAAGATACTCTGTCAGAAAGTAGTACACTGCCTACCTGCATTGGGAAGTATAATAAAATCACACCTCTCTTCAGAAAGCTGAAATTGCAAGAATGAACTCTTCTGGCATCCCTGTACTCTGATACCCCATAATTATGTATGATGGACAACATCACTTCAAAAAATAAATATCTGAATATTATACTCAGCTAGCTCCATGATAGATTTATTATCCCTGGTTCTGGATGGCTAGATGATAGAAAATAAGAGATTTTTAAAAAGATAAGATCGATGGATAGTATCGGAGTGTTGAGCAGAGAAGAAAGGGGGTGGGAGATATAAGCAGGGCCCTTGAAACAGAAACTATGTCCAGCATGGAGAAAGATAGATGTTGGGAACTAAGAGTAGAGAAGGAAGAAAAGTGTAGTGAAACTGAGAAACTTAGTGATCAGAGCATTGCAAAGACATATGTTGAGAACAAGCCATTGTTTGAGATGTCACAAGAGCACTGCCCTCAGGAAGCCTTTGTATTCCAGGAGACTAAGTGGGAAGTTGCACTTGGAGAGGGCAGAAAGCACACAGAAAAATTTTAAGGGATGAGACAGAAGCTCAGAAGTCACTTAGGGATGGGGAGCTAGAGAAGACTGGGTGAGTAACGTATGCAGATGCACAGACACCTAGGAGAGATAGAATATATGTGACAAGTAACACTATGTCCCCTAGTTGCCATGGAAGCGGCATGTGGGATTTTAAAAGGCTGGCACTGAACACTGAAATCCTTGAGGTGTCCTTGACACCGTGATGCATATTAACTTTGTTTAGTTATGATGGCAGTCTTAAATGTGAGAATGGTATTTTGGAGAAATGAAAATGAACTTTGCATCAAATTATGTAGTTTAAGAATAGTTCATATATAAAAGCACACTTCTCTACCCAGCAACAAAACATGAAAGATTGGTAATTTTAAAACATTAGGATTTCTGCTGCAGCCTGTTTTTCAGCTACCCATAGTTGACATAGCGCTTCTATGTGTGAGAAGTGGCATTTATTTTGCACTCTTCCCTGTGTGCGATGAAGTAGGAACATCATACTGCCTCTTGGAGCTGCTGTAGGTACAGAATGTGCATAAAGCCCAGCACTTGCTGTGTAGTGGATTCTCAACTAGCATTTGCTCATCACCCATGGAGTATCCTCTTCCCCATGGGCTAATGTGCATTTGAATCCAGAACTTGCTACAGAACTGTCAAACCCTAAGCTTGGGAGGTGTAAAGATGACAAAGAAAAGAATGCTTTCTCTTCTACAGAACAATTATTCAATTACACGGGCCTCTGGTTCAAGCCCTACCCCAATTAAGTAGTCAAGAAATACTGTAGGATGTGCTGAGATTAGCATCTGACAAGAGGACAGCTGCCTAAACATCAGACTCTGACACAATATGTAAGTAAAAGTCAAGTGGTAAGTCAGCAATTTATTCCAATACTTTCCTGTGCCCTGTAATGTGAAGCAGAAGTGTTTTGTTTGTTTGTTTGCTTTTGCCAAATCTGTAAGCCTTACTGTGAGGGGAATGCACAGGCATGCCTCCATCTGCCACAGGCAGAGAACCTTAGGAACCAACTCACAATGAAACCTGGATCTCTATTGCCCTCTGTTGTCCCTCTGTAAGCATTTATTGGTCCAATATCACAAAAAAAGGGTAAATGAAGTGTGAGAAAATTCGAGGGAGGGGTCTTATTGTAGAAGTTTATTTTTACTTGAGTTTAAAATATTGTTTTGTGACCTGTTGGGTGAGGGGCTGCTTAGGTCTGGGCATTGTTGAATTTATGTGGGGGATGCTTGATTGTTAATGATCTGACCATGCTATCTGTAGAACACTTGAGGAGTTTTGGATCAATAAAACACCTGAACTCAAATGTTGGGGTTCCACTGCCCAGTATGGCACTGACCATGATGGTGGTTCCCTCTGCTGAGGTCTGGCAGAGCTTACATCTATGAATATGCCTTTGTCTTCCTCAGTAATCCACCACAATAGCTGTACATCTACAAATGGAGTGTTAACATGGGGAAGGACATCACACTAACTAATCCAATATGGAGACAAGGAAAAAGAGAAAGAAACTCCAGACTTCAGAGTCCAGTAAAATATACTTAGGGAAGCTCCTAGAAGACAGAGATTATATATGTGCAAAAATAATGAGTGGAAGTCTCCTGAAAGAAGAGGAGACTGAAGAAGGAAATAAGCCTCTATGAAGAGAAAATTGTGGAAAATAAGTGAGAAAGAGGGCTCAAAAGTGAGAGCCACCAAATAGAGGACTTTAGAGAAAGACATTTTCATGGTAAAAACAAATAATTCAGCTGGGAGCAGGAAAAAGCAAGGTTTCAACAGCTTTTCCTGATCACAGAGCCGATTCTTCCTCCTGCCACTGGGTGCAGCCAGGGCACTGGAAACAGAAACCAGAGTTTGTTGATGGTTTTTTGTGTGTGTGAAGCCCTAATGGGTCTTGTGTTTGAGGTCTATGAAGAAGGATATGTATTTCCCCACAGCGGTGGTAAAAAAAGAACACTAAACTCCCAGAATGTTTCAACAGCAGATTCTTCCCAGTGACCCAGAATCCCCTGCTGTCATGAAAGCCTCAACTTAGAGCCAAAAAGTCTCTTCGTTAAAAACTGTTTTTGTTTTTGTTTTTCAGGAAACCTGACTAAGAGAAAGATAAGCAATCCAAATACAGTGACCGTGACAGTGATGAGAATTCCACCCAGGAGGGAATCCCTCCTGCAGACAAAGTTAGTTGTTGTTTTTCTGCAAACCAGACTCCATCTTAAAATCTAGAAAGTATTTCCTCAGGTCAGCACGCAGAAGCTGTCTTCCAGAATTTGGCCAAGGTTGTATTTCCTGCCGGTAGTCGAATCATCCGGTCTTACTGGTTTTGAAGGCACAAGGAGGTCTTTAGAGAACAACTGAGGTTTGGCACTGTAACTGGCCAGGAGAGGCCACTGGTGAAGGTGCAGCCTTGATAGTGGTTGAAGACCCAAATCTGAGGCACCATGGAAATGGGTCAAAACCTTGCATTGTCAGTTGAAGGAGCCAGCTGCTCCTGCTATCAAAGCAGAAGAAAGCTGCAGTCCCTCAGCCCCATGCATCACTGTGTCCTTACCCTAGCCTGCTCTCAACAGGTGATTTGCAGATTGGCTACCTGTTTCTCTGTCCCTCCATCTCCCCATAGTTTCACATATGCTTTCAAAATAAAATGACTTTTGACCATCCCTGAATGGAAATCCCAGGGTAAAATTCATTATCTTGCCTGGCTCTCAGTGCTCCTACCGGATCTCCAGCCATTTGATCCAGACTCCATGTCCCTTTTCTCGTTCCTGCTCACCACCCACGCAAAGCAATCCCGTTATCCAGCCACTAAGGGGATCGCATCAGGTGGGGTGGAAACAAGGGAGTGAGAGTCCAGACCAGCGGATCAACACAGATTGAAGGGGTCATAAAAAGAAGTTGAGGCTTGGCACCATGAAGAGAGCTCAGAAGAGGCTATTAGTGAAAGTGCAGTGCAGTTACAGCAGAAGACTCCAGCAATTCTGAAGATGCCAGTACCATGGAATCACCACCAATAACAGCAGCAGCAGTGGAATGGAGCCAGACAGATCTTGAAGGACAAACTCTGTGTGCTGCAGAGGGCAGAAACAGAAAAGTGATCCAAGCCCTTTGGAGGAGCCCAGAAGATTGTGAGTGAATTCCAAATAGTTGGACATTGATAATGTTTTTCTGCTGTCCAAAGACATTGTAAAAAGCTCGATAGATGTTTAGATTCACTTGGTCCTGTGCATTAACAACCCTTGCGATGTTTCCTCTTATAAATAGCTTTGCTAGTGTAGTGTTAAATTGTATTGTAAAGGTAAAGCAATTTTTTATATATACAGAAAAGGGGAACTGTTGTGGAAGTTTATTTTTAGTTATGTACAAAATGATTAGTTTGTGCACTGTTGGGTGAGGGGTTGCCTAGGTCTTGGCACTTTGTATTGTCTGCAGGTGTTGGATTTCTGTGGGGGATGTTTGAATGCTTATGATCTGCACCTGAGGAGTTCTGAATCAATAAAAACACCTGAGCTGAGATGCTCATCGTTCCACTGTCCAATATGGTGCTGGCCAGGATGCTGACCAGGTGCTGGCCAGTGGTTCCCTCTGCTGAGGACTGGCAAGGATTACATCTACGAAAATGCCTCCATGTCTCCTTGCTAAGCTGTTCTAGTAGATATACTACTACAGGGTCTGTTGCACCAAATTTAAACACATGACTAGCTTTTGTCAGTTAATTGCTCAATGAATCATTATTATAGACTAGCACTACAGGTTTTAACCTGACAGAACCATTTTTAATACATATAATATATATAACTATATGTATGTTTATATATATATATATATACACATACACACAATATATATATAAATATATATGCAATATATATAAATATATAAATATTTATATATATATTTTATATATATATAAATATTTTTATATTTTTATGATGTTATTTTAGTCTTAGGACTTAGTTTCCATTTTATCCCATAGTATTTGACATATTTTTCCTTTGTTATTAGGAATCTTCAGCTTTCATTTCTTAAGTACTCAAACATCATTCAATAGTGTCTTGGTTAATTTCCAGGAGATTATGTTTTTTTGAAGGATTTTTTTTTTTTTTGCTTTTGATTTGTAATCTGATTACATTGAACTCAGATAGAATACATGAAATTAGTTCAATTTACCTATATTTTTATTCCTGTTTCATGACCTATAACATATTATATACAACATTGTGTCACGCCGACCTCGACCAGCAAGGAAAGAAACACGACACGACTGGTTCCTTCTCAAGGCAGTTTAATCAGGAGGTTGAAAAACAGGAGAGAATGGCCCCAAATCCCGTCCCCTCCACACCTATATATCCTCATGAGAGCCTATCTGCTGCCGCCATGCATCGTCCCTCCATAGGTTGCAAGGGAAAGCATCACTACAAGCCATGAATCACTCAGCCCTCATCTCCGAATAAGGAGTTGTTTATCACTATGCACACAAGCAGCCAGCGCCATCTTGGGAAGCCACAGGGTGTGGCACATGGGACTGCTGAAATAATTTTTTTCTTATATTGTGTTTGGATATAATGTAATGTAGATGTCTTTAAGTCCATTGTATTTATGATGCTATTTAGTTCTGATATTTCTCTGGAATTTTTTTGTTATTATGACATTTAAATTTATAGGAATTATTACTGAAAAGTGTATACTGGTTTCTGTTTCTTTTTGTGGAGTGTGTGTGTGTCTATGTCTGTGTGTGTGTGCATGTGTGTGTGTGCACATGCGTGCATTCTCTTTCTCTCTCGTTTATATTCTACCATGGCTTATTCCTTGCTGTGACCTCATGGATTGATTCTTTTTTTCCCTTAAATCTGATGGATCACTTCAGTGTCTTTTAAAAAGTTGGCTTAGTGGTTATAAATTACTTTGGTATACTTTTTATCATGCAAAGAATTTAGTTTCTCCTCCAATTATAACAGATAACTTTGCTTGGCATAAATACTTTGACCTCACAGTTGTCATCTTTCAGAACCTGAGATGGATCATTCCCGAACCTCCTGGCTTTTAAAGTCTCAGTTGACTCATCTGCTATGAGTCTGAGCAGCCTGTGTTTAAGACTGACTGTTTATCTCTTGTTACTTTTAATGTATTTCCTTTGTTCACTTTGTTTTGTATATTTAATATTTCGATTATATTATGATGAAGAAAAGATTATTTTCTCATTTTGTTTTCTGTTGTAAATGTCTCCTCTATGTACACTGGAATCTTTTTTCCTCACTCTAAGAAATTTTCAGTTTTCATTTTTTTAAGTGATTTCTTTGCTGCTAAAACCAGGTTCTGAACATTGTATGGGAAGGGAATTCACAGAAGGAAGACAGATTGGTTGTTTTGGGGATCCACTGAAAGTCAACTATGTGGTGCCTGACTTCTCCCCAGGAGAGTGAGAATGCCTGGACCCTGCCTGGTGGAATGAAAAATCAGTGGTCTTAAAAATGTATATTTGAGAGAAGATGGACAAAGTAGCAATGAGTACAAAGAGCACAGATTTTGAGAGAATGGACATAACTAGTGTAAAAAAATGAATCATGCCATTCTTGCAAAAATTAATCAAGAATATCTGACAAAAAATGTGTACTTTATATTTGGTACTTTTGAAGAATTTGATACTTTTTATAAGGAAAAGTCTCTATTGAATTTTGAAACAAGGCTTTAATTTTAAGAGAAAATTGAATACTCTGATCAGTGATGTAACCCATAATATAACGGCTGCAAGTACCTCATATGTGGCTCAGTTCATTGCAGCAGATTTTTGCATGAATCATTTTGTTGGTGTCTTTTCAGATTACCTCCTCGTGAACGCCACCCTGGTCATCAGGCCACTGACCTGTTCAAATTGCAGTAGACTTTTGAA
This sequence comes from Cricetomys ansorgei, assembly GCA_026225945.1. Taxonomy (NCBI): domain Eukaryota; kingdom Metazoa; phylum Chordata; class Mammalia; order Rodentia; family Nesomyidae; genus Cricetomys; species Cricetomys ansorgei. Next base: position 11,698,772 of record JAMJFZ010001100.1, on the reverse strand, counting down.
TTCTGATCCAGGAAGAATACAAGCAGAACATCCCAGGTTCAGGAAAAAAGTGGTTGCTAAACGCATTTCCCTAACTCCTCTGGGAGTGCAATGAGGACTCATTCTAGATTACTTACTTCTTTCTACCACAAAGTACAATTTATTTAAGATTGTTCATATTCAGTGTCTGCTACTTCATGAGTCCTTACATCAAAAGTTAAATTACAGCACCAACCCAGATGCCCCACAACAGAGAACTAGATGAGGAAAATGCAGTTTCTGCATAAAATGGAGTAATTTTCAGCCATAGAGGGAATGAAGCTATGTCATTTGCAGGAAAATAGACTTGGCTGGAGATCATCACATTATGTCAGTTGCAAAAAGATGAGCATTGCCTGTTTCCTCATCCTTAGGCTCATAAATTATTTGGATACTTAAAATTATATATGTGTTTACAAATGACTTAAAAGTAGAAATACTGTTGTCTAAAAGGACCAAGGGGGACCAACGGGAAGAGAAAATAGTAACAAAAAAAGTAGGTATGACGTTCCCCTTTCTCATATGCTCAACATAAAAAAAAAAAAAAACAAACCACAGCCTTCTTAAGTGTGAAAGTATTTTGCTATATTACTCCCAACCTTGAAGACAATCTCAGTCATATACCTATCGTGTGTAAATACTACAGTACTGGACCTGAGGCATTTATCTTTCTTCCCATAGACAATCCAGAAGCAGTTTTACAACTTTCAGGACAACTTGCTCCTTCTGTTGCACTGCCAACTCTTGCCTTATGAACATGTTTCGGATGTTAAAGAAACCCATAAAATGTCTGGCATTAGATTTTCAAGTAGTTTATACTTTGAATGAAAATAATTGCTTCTAGAAATACCTCCTAATAAGACCCAAAGGAATGTTTGAGCACAGTATCTCTTCTCAGCCTTTTCCCATTGTTTCAAATTACTATCATCTCAGAAAACTGAGGATAAATCCAGGGATGTCTTAGATAAAAGTGTTAGATTTAAGTGCCTGCTAGCTCCTAAAACACAAATAATGAACAAATCTTAACCTCAACACAGCACCAGATAGGTTTATCAGCAATGACAGATTCTCCCAATAGAAGTAAGATGTAAAATGTATGTAAAATGATGGTCCTATCTTATATAAATACCTTTAGCTGTCCTCCCACTCTCCTAGACTCTGTGTGAAATTGATTCCCTGTGAAGGTTAAAGACCTTAGCTATTTCTCCAGTCTGTCACGGTACAAGTCCGAGCAAGGCTATTTATGTGGTGAATGATTTGGGACAAATCACTTAACTGCTTCCACTCTCAGTTTTCATAATGATGAAAGATTTAAGTGAAAGTCCCTTAAATCTTTTATTATGACAAAAAGATTTAGGGATATAAAGCAATATAAGAAAAAGTACACAAAGCACCCCGCATGGCAGTTAATACTGCAATTTGAAAAATTGCCACTGTCACTACAGTCATCATCCTCATCATCAAATTAAAGAGACAGGACACAGAGAGTTAGTGCTGGCCTTGCAAGCATGGGAGAATTCGCCTCTGAGTATGCCTGCTGTTTACAATCTTTATTGTCTTCGTGGTAAACTAGCGTTGGTAATATTTCTTCCTCAAGGTTGTTGGAAGAGTTTAAAGTAATCTATTTTAAGTGCCCAGCATGAGTACTTTATACTGGCTAACATATTCTTCTTAGTTCAGTGAATGTCTGCTCAATATCTGGGCTCACAAATGCTTGAACGTGCCCCTTGGAAGTTCAATAGGGCTTATTGAAGACTATTTCTAAACAATCTGCGGTACTCTAAGCACTTTGATGCTTTGACAAAAAAATCTTATCGATTGCTTCTTGGATATCTTCAGTGTGTTGTCTCAACACTTCTTGAGGTACAAAAGACAAACAAGATTTTGCGCCCTGTTTTGTCCTTCACACTGCTTCCCTGCATTTAAGCCGTTGGCAGAGACCCGACGAGATCATTATTCAAGAATTCCCTGCATTTTGTCTTTTGTATTAGAAATTTCTTGTAACCATCTGCAGTGGTTTAGAAAAGGTTTGGAGCTACCCCTCCCCGCAACGATTCTTGTGCCGGCAGCTTGGCCATAGTTTGGGTGAGATTACTAAAAAGGAGGGTTTGGTGAGAATGATCCCTGTATGGAAGGCACCAGGCTTGGTGAGGGTTCATGTGTTGTCCTGGAACCTGAGTATTTCCAAGACAGCAAGCAGGCTGTTTTGAAGAGTGAACCGGGATGCTGAAATACACAAGCTTCCAGGTTCCCCAGCACACTCCTCCCAAACACAATCCTGCTATGTTTACTATACCTACCCTGGGGCCCTCACCAGAGGTCGTTCTTAGACTTTCAGCCCTTCCTAACTAGAGGGTAGATAAATCCCTTGTCTTCACCATGCAGCCAGCTGCAGGGAATTATCACAGCTATGGAAAATAGGGCAAGATTTTATCAAAAACACCAAAGCAATTAACTTCAAAAATAATTATAAATTAAGCTTAGTAATTCACTGATTTTATCTTTTAAGTATTTTTAAATTAACTATTCCTTCTTAACCTTTAAACAAAGTATAAAATGTCCTAGGAAAGCCTGTGACTCACTTCTTTACGAAAGAACAGAGTTCAGGCTTCAGGCCTGGAATGAAGTAGCTGGGTTATGGTTCTGTAAAACAGAACTGATTATAACTTTTGAACCTGCCCTGTTCCTACATACAACCTTATCTGTATATGAGAAGAGAATGCTTCTTTGGGGGAAAATTCCTTTTAAAAGTAAGACATACCTGCTTTCCATATTAAGATATGACATTTGCAGACTAGAAATATCTTGCCCTTATATTTAATCACCACAAATTTCTTTTTTTTAACCAAAATCTTATACAAGATGTTCGCAAAATGTATGTTTTAAACGTCGCAGAGGTATAGGTCAGTGGTAGTATCTGTGCTTAGCCCATCCAAGGCTCTATGTCCAGGGTTTAATCAGAAAAGAAAAGAGATGAAAAGAAGGAAGAAGAATGAAAAAAAAAAAAAGAGCTAAAAATCAAGTGCCAAAGACTTGGAAGAACAATAAATTGTGATATAAGCAATCTAAGTCAATAAATAATGTTGAAGGAAAATAAAATAACCTGAAGATAGAAGCAAAACTAAGAAAAATGATAGAACCATAAATTTGTATTTGTAATTAAAGTGGCTAATGGGAATTTTAAGTTAAAACACCATTTTCTATATTGAAGTAATAATGTTCCCTTGACTGTTCCTCTTAAAATGTCCATTCGAATGATGAATCATTGGCATGTTCTCTTCCGTGCATAAATTTTGACAGGAGTATTCAATGCTCCACACCCAGAAGTGGCTTTCTCTTTCTCTAGTGAGGTCCTGTGTTGAACTTACTCAGTTTGAGTTTCTACTCCCAATTTGAAATCTTACCCAATTTTTGCTAACAGATCTTACAAACTATTCCCAATAAAGAGTCATTTCTCAACCCGTCATAATTCAATGAGAAGCAAAGAATTTGCCAAGAATTTTCTTTACATTTGGAAAGAATTCAGCATTGGAAAAGGTTTACAGCTGGTGCTAACAAGACAAAATTAAATTAACTCAAGGAAACGGAATATATTCAATGAAAGTGGAGCACAATAGCAGCAGTTGGTCTCCTTGCTGAATTAATGTAATTTTGAAAATATGTTTCACTGTTTATTTTGTTTTGTTATTCTCACAACACCAAGCTCTATGGGAAAACTGCTATTCTTAGTTTCTCAGATAAAATAAACATCAGGACTATGGAATCCAGGTTTCAGAATCAGAAGTCCTCTGAGCTAGTGGTCTGTTTATGTTTTCCCTCCCTCATATGTTTCATATGTTTGATGCTTTGTGCTTGTCAGGGAGAGGGTAATAGCCAATATCTTCATTATTCCAGGTGCCATGTAAGAGCACTGGTGATGCTTAAGCAGTCTTCTTGCTGCGTGCACATGCAATTATTGTAGAACTATTTTGGAAGGGAATTTCAAGTTTTTTATTTAAGGTCATGATTCATACACTAAAATTATTAAGTTATTTAAAATATTTGAGGTGAAAACCTGTTTTATTCTTATTCATAATGTGTCCAGAATACTACATCATGAAATAATTTACACAAAAAATCCTGTTCAGAGCCTTTGAAGAGGTTAAAAAATAAATTGAATAGAAGTTTTCATAATAAGAATTATATGACTAGAGCTTTTTAGGCCAAAGTAGATTTCTCATAGCTGTGGAAATATACTTAGAGATAGTTTCTCTACCCTCCACTCCCTTGGATCAATCTCTGAATTGCTCACTGTATATAATAAATGCTTCCAAAATGTGATAATCTGAAATGGTAAAACATTTTTTCTCACAAGTCTACTATTCTGGAGAGTTTGGCATGGGTAGCTCTTTTCTTTTTCCAGAATGGTCCACCAGGGAAGCTTAAGGCCAGTGGAAAGATCTTTAGGTGTTGGATGCCTAAAGTGTGTGGATGCTGCCAGTCAGAGGTACCTGGCATAGAATCGACAACCTCAGCAGAGCCCTTCTACGGGCTAAGTGGGTCTCCTCGAGTATGACTTTTATCTAAGAAGAGTTAGGGTCTCAAAATAACAGAGTCCAGATAAGTGTCTCTTTTCCTAACAGCCTCAGATGTCACAGCACGTCACTTTGCCACAGTAGCAATTGTCTGAAGCCAAGAATAAGGAATGCAAAACTGAGGATTCAGTCAAGGAAGTACCAACTTGCACTGTAACAGGAGAATTGCAGCAGAAGAAATTTGTACAACCATATTCAGAAAATGCAACTGCATGATATGTTCTCTTTCTACAAATCAGATTTTCTCTCCACACTCTTCTTTTCCCCAACATCTACCTCACAATGGCATCAGTTTGGACTCCAGAATCTGTCACCTCATCAAGGTCAGGACTGAATGCAGTGTGGTATCATTACTCAGAAATAACTTCTTAAATACCATTTCTGCTGATCTTAAAAACTGAGAAGTAAAAATGTAAATTATGAACTCACCCCACACACACACACACACACACACAACTGAGGGGCAGGCATCAAGAGTAGGATAACCATGAATGACAGAGCCTTTCAAAATGGAGTTGGAGGCATATTTTTAAAAGCAGATCCATGACTGGCACACACACTAAGATTCTGAAATCAAAATAGGAGATGGGACTATTCCTGATCTCTGCAAAGGAGTTGATCAATCTCTGGAGCTCTCTTTCCATACTGTGGACCACTGATTTTGTTCTCTGGATGAAGTTTCCTCTTCTGTAAGAAATAATCCACACAGTTTTCTCTTCCTGCCTGCAGGCTTTTGGGCACACAGGCAACTTTTTTATTTTATTTTTTCTGTCTCTGATATTTCTAGTACAAATGAGGCAATTTCTTCAAAAATATTAAACCTGTGCTGTCACAATTTATATCCTACCATATTAGACAAAAGCTGTCCCCTACACCATGAGCCCTCAACTTCTTCCATATGAATTTCTGTAACGGAATAGCAAATCAATCCTTAAAGTCCCACAGTTTAATTTTGTACGACCCATTGTGATGACTTTCTGAAGAGCTCTGGAAGGGTCCGTGACATACCATTCTCAATATTTGAGGTCCTCAGGGTCTCTGAAAGTCTACTCTAAATGGGATGTCTGGCTAGAAGTTATTTTCTAATTTTAGAACAGCTTGCTATCTGGAGAGTATAAAAATACAGAAGTTTTCTGATTTAATTTCAAGTCCATTAAATCCTAGTTTATTTACAGTTTCTTAAAATTAAATTTTTGTTTTAAAATGTTGCAGGGGTATTTTTCTTTTTAACGTATCTTTCTCTTCTTTCAATTCCCTATATAAAACTGGATGGTGCAGGTCATTCGTTCAGTTTTCTACTCTCAAGCTTTCTTATCTACATCAGGTTCACCGAATAAATTTTCTGTTCTCTGCCTCATGCAAGTGACAGCTTTGTGAGCTTTGTTTTTTCACCTCTCTATAATAAAGATCCTTTACCTTGGTTTTGATCTTACCTAAGGTTTCTATTTCTGTGATAAAACATGACCAAAAGCAACTTGAGGAGGAAAGGTTTTATTTCATCTTATGGCTTGTAGTTCATCATCCTGGGAAGTCAGAGGAGGACTTCAAGGCAGGAACCTGGAGGCAGGAATTGATGAAAAGAAGATAGAGGAACACTGCTTACTGACCTGTTCTCCATGGCTTGCTCAGCCAGCTTTCCTATAGCACCCAGCACCTCCTGCTTGGCGGTGGCACCACCCACGGTGAGCTGAGCCCTCCCACATCAATCATCAATCAAGAAAATGAACTGCAGGCTTTGCACACAAGCCAATCTGGTGGTAGCACTTTCTCATTTGAGATTCCCTCTTCCAAAATGACTTTAGCTTCTGGCAAATAGTCAGAGATGAGACAACACAGTCTCTAATAACATTTTTCTTTTAGCCATTCCTATGAACACTCTCTTAAACCTGGTTGTCTTAGATTTTTGTTAATAATTTACTATAAATTGTATGATGGACATTCCCTACCTCACTACCACAGTGACAGTGTTGGTATTCCTCCCTTTGGTGTTTGTTGTAACATGTTCTCCTGTCATTACAACACTAGTTCTATTCACTTATCCCTGTGAAGGGAGTTATCCACACTGCATAACATTTTAGCTCAGTGGCAGTCCTTTGTTTAGCCTAAAAGGTATGGTGCTGACAAAGACTAACTGGTAATGAGGTCCTGAAGATGTAGGGGACTGGAAGTTTAGGGTGAGGGAATATGTCGGCTTGAGGAGGTCTCTGCAAACACAAGGGCCATTAGAGTAATGATCTGCATGAGACAAGAAGGAAATCTCGTTAAACATGACTCAGTAGCCAATGTTGGTTAGAACTTCTAGAGTCTGACCCCAGGCCGTTCATTTTTGACATTTTTTTTAAAAAAGTTTTTAACATAATACTTTTGTTAATTACTTAAAAACTTTATACAATGTATTCCAATCACACCCACTTCCTATTCCCAGTTTACCCTCCCACTCCTGTACCCTTCCCCCAAAAAATAAACAACAACAAACAGACAAAAGAATAAAAATAAACAAAAAAGTCCAATCTGTATGGCAATGGCAGAACAGATCAGACATCAACTTGGTCTCCAGTGATAGCTCGGGTCAAGGCCATCAACATGGTCTCTGGAGGCATCATAGATTATGGACATACAAATGGTTTCCTATGGTTGCATGGATCAGGGACTTCAAAATGGCCTTTGGCAGCATCAAGGCTCATGGACAGCCCTATGATTTCCAGTTTCTGCATGGATCACAGAAGCCATCATTGTTTTTGTCTGTAGCACTGATCACGTGAAATTTGATGCTGCTGGAGGCCATGCTGATGTCCCCAATCTGTGCAGTCACTAGAAATAACGTTAATGTCCCTGATCCATGTTGACATAGGAAGCCATGTTGATGCTGTCTGTGATCTGTACTGCCACGGGAGAGCATATAGATATCCAGTGATCTGTGCTGTAGCCAGAAGCCCTGTTGATGTCCGTGACCTGTGCCATAACCAGAAACCATATTTTTGACATATGTAAGTACACTACAAAATGGGAAAAAAAAATTTCTTAGTGATAAACACCACAATAAAGCTTAAGATTTGACTATATCAAAACTATTTTGCAAAGTACATGTGACCTCTTTCATAAGAATGTGTACCGACTGAGAATGCTCAGAATAAAGGTCTAGGAAGGAAGAGTCTGAAATAAACATAATAGTCTGGGGAATTCAGGTGAGGCCTGGCCCTACAGATAACACAGATCACCAGACTATTAACTACATCCATTCTCAGCTTTCCTGGTACAAGAATGTATGCATACGTTCTTTTGAAGAGACAACCCAGCGTGTTTAACTTTCCTGGTTTTCCCAGCACCTATATCTGAGCACAAGAACTTCAAGTCCTTTATAGCCCTTTATTTCATTACCTATATGCCCCTCCTCATGCAGCCAGGATTTCCTCACAGCATAGACAATAGGTTAAAGGAATGACCATTGCAAGAGTAAGTCAGAAACGATGTGTATTTTTACAATCTTGTCTGAAAAGCACTTGCTACCACCACTAGCACATTACTGTACTAAAGGACAAAATAGCCCAACCTGTCCATAAAAGGTGTATCAAATTCATTTTATAACCATAATGCACAATTGGTTTTGTGGCTGCATCTGGAAAATGTTGTTTGTCATACCATATAAGATCATGTAATTTATCAGTTAGTACATAGACCAATCATTAAGCTACAGATAATGTACCATGATAATTGTCAATGACTATTTAATATGAATTATTTCTTTATGTATCTACTTATTTTAGCTAACTTAGTAGCCTGCTTTTTTTCTGTTCTTCCATTTTAAGTGTAAAAAAATCAATTTTAATGTTTATTGATTTTTTTTATTCTTCTCTTGTACAACATATCCTCACAGTTTAAATAGAAGAAATTGCCTGTTTGGTTTTAAGGTATTTAAAAAATAATTTTTAACAGTTTAATTCATTTATACAATGTATTGTGATTATATTCGCGCCCACCCATATTATCCATTATTCTCCTTCATTTACGTGGGAACCTCTTCTTTTCCCAACTAGTCTCCCAATAACTACAAAACTTAAAAAATGGAGAAAGTAGGATGGAATGTTGAAGGGCCCAATCCTTTTACAGGTATCTGTACTTGCTCTGTATTCACAATTACATTGTCTGTGTTTGGTTCTTAATTTATTTTATTGTTTTTCCTAGCTTGAAGCCTACAAACTTATCACAGATAAAGATAGAGAAAATGGACTTAATAGACAGTGCTGTCAAAGGTTTTCATTTTCTAATTCAAATTCAAATTGAAATAAATTTTGACAGATTTCTTTTTTAGAGCAGATATTTAAACTTAACATATTTTTTTTCAGACTTTGTTTCATTCTTTTTCCTCCTATCAATCTTAAAACTCCTTGCTAAATAGATGGTAAAGCCAAAATGACATTTGAATGTTTTTAAGTTTATTTCTCTAAGAATAATACATTTTACAAAAAATTTGAGAATGGTTTATTTAAGGATGTGTGTGTGTGTGTCAGTGTGTGTGTGTTTGATATTTATAAGTCTACTTGTGTTTATATTCTTTATAATCTATGAGAGGTGATTATAGACCCTCCACTGTTGCCAGGTTCTACAGGTATCTAAATTCCTTATATAAAATGATTCTTGTTGGGATCCAAGTTACCCAGACTATGGAAGCTTCAGCTTGACAAGGTTCCTGGGCATCCGCTGTCGGGAACTGGAATTCTTTAACTGCCTTGCCCCTTTCTTATCTTTACTGTACAGTGACATACGTTTTCTCATCAATAATAAGATCTTCATAAGCCTAATAGTAATATCAGAATTAATCCCTGAGCTGGCCACTGTGGGCTGGAATGAAACACAGCCATGCTATTCAGAAGTAAATTGTACTCACATCCGGACTTCCAAGTCCTGGAATGTGAGAGCAACCCAGGTTTATTTCAAGTGCATCATAAAGCTATTCCTGGAGTAAATGCTGATCTTCCCAGGAAGAGATAAGCCTTAATAGATAGAAACCAGAGAGCTTAGTTAGAAAGTTAGTGCACCTGGAAAAACAAGAAGACAATTAGCCCTTCACTAACGAAGAATATAGCAAGCCTACACCAACTTAAAAGTAAACATTCCCAGGACTTAAAGAGAAAAATAGCCTCCAACTTAGTCAGGCCACCAGATAAGACTAGAAATTTAGAGCTTTGACTCAGAAGAATAGATACATACCAAGGAACAAAAAAACCATAAAATCTTCCCTTGGCAGTGACATCCCTACCATCCACTAACTGATCGTTGTATTGTTTACTCTTTGGTGAGAACTAAGAAACCTTGAAGCCTGCAGCTTCAAGGAGGAAAGACACCTTCGCACTGGTTCCTGTTTTGAGATATGCCTGAAGATCTGCAACCTTAGATAAGCATTCCTGCAGTGCTACTTAAGCTACAGAAAAGTCTTGGTCAGGCAAGAAGAACGAAGAACAAGAGAATGGACAAGGGCGAGGACGAGGATGAGGACAACGGTCATAGAGACAGAGACAGACAGACAGGAGAGACAGTAGGAATGAACTAACTGAGAAGAATAGATTGCAAGGCCTAGAGAGTTGGATTGCTAGCTTAGAGAAACTTTGTTTTATTCCTTTAATGTGCACATTGTTATTTTCTTTGATTTTATTCTTTGCTTTTCTTTATCTTTATTTTACTATTAAAGAAACGCTCCTGCGTGTCATAATCACCATAAGACATATTTTATGTGTCTTATTAAAAGAGCTTTAAGCTTGCCAACTAAGGGTCCCATAGAAGAGTGAGATACTGCTGCTCACTTGTCGCTAGTTTTGATTGTTTACCCTCCTTTGTGGAAGCTGAGGAACCCATCGCGGGGACTAGAGCTGGACTCAGACCCCCGCAGATTCTATCTCTTCATATAACGTATACACATCCTCCCATATATGTTAAATCACCTCAAAGTATTTACAATATCTACTGCAAAGAATTGATTTGCTATATTGCTTAGGAAATGAGGATCTAGAAAAGGACTATATTCAGTTGTGACAGATAAAGTAATTAATCCGTAACTACTGTAGTTCTCTTCCAGGTTCTGTTCGTGTGATACATTTGAATTATGATTTTGTGGAAGTGAAATCTTTTATACTTTACTTGGACAATGGATGAGATGAGTTAGGATTAGGACTCAACTGTGATTAATAAGACAACAGCGTCAATGAAGTGAAATCTTCTGTAAATTATTTTGTTGGGGTCAGAATGCAGAGGCTTGATCCAGTAGGATCAAGGCTGCATCTCAAGTCAGCAGCAAAATTTAGTAATGTGTTAGAGTCTCCCATGTCATCATACTGTTTATGGAAGTATGGGAGATGAATGATTGAGAGGGTTGGAGACTGCAGTTGAGACCTGGCACCAAATGATAGTGTCAGAGTTCCTGAAAAGAGCCCAGGAGACACTACTGGGACTAGTGGAGCCTCAGGTGCTGTGCAGATCCCAAGATTTTGGAGATGCCAGGATCATGAGCTGACCATCAAGGACAGAGGCAGGTATGGAGTGGAGGCAGCTGAAGCTGCTAGGTAAGCTGCAAATGGCATTTTACATTTTGGAGCTGGAGTGATAGTACTATCAAGCCCTTTGGAACCTAGAAGATCACAAGTGAAGCCCAGATATCAGACATTGAACTTTTAGACACTTTGATTCGGGCTTTGGTTTGATTTAGTTGTAACAAGTTCTTTATTTTTGAAGTAAGAAAATATGCTACTTAGTTTGGATTTTACAGGAGCCACAGATTAAAGAAGATTTAAATGAGAACTCAGATTTTTTACATTATTGGATTTTTCTTTTAATACTGGGACTTTTAAAGTTGGGTTAAATTTATGTTATGTTATTAGGGTACAAACCATAAAGGGAAAGTTAGAGTTTAAATTGATATGTCTGTGTGTCAAAGTTGACAAGGGGTAAAATACCTGTAGCAATGTCTGTGAGATATTTCCTCAGTTGCTCATTGATGTAGGTTGGTCTATGACCCTGTGGAGATGTGCTGTACCCTGACAGGTGGACCTGTGCTATGCAAGAATGTTAGCTGGCCAGGCGGTGGTGGCACATGCTTTTAATCCCAGCACTTGGAAGGCAGAGATAGGCAGATCTCTGTGAGTTCAAGGCTAGCATGATCTATAGAATGAGTTCCAGGACAACCAGAGTTGCAACAGAGAAACCCTGTCTTGAAAGACAAAAGAAAATAAAATGTTAGCTGATCATGAACCAGAGAGTAAGCAGTACTACTCCATGATTTCTGCTTCAAACTCCTGCCCAGGGTTCCTACCTTTATTTCCCCCATGAGGGACTATAAAGTATAAACTTAAGTAAATGCTTTCCTTTCAAAGTGCTTTTGGTCTTAGTGTTGGTAAACAGCAACAGAACACAAACTAGAATACAGAGTAGTGTAACTCGAGGATGTGGATGTGTCTCCTGTATCAACTCTCTGAAAAAGAGAAAAACCTGACTCCAAAATGTAGCAGGTTTAGCAATGACAACATTATTATTTTCAAATGTTGGCATCACAATATCTTATAGGTCTTTATCATCTTGCATCTTGAACTAAAACTGAAAATAGAATTTTTTCACTTCAATGTAAAAATTTGAATTTGAGAGAATCACAGAGATATTTTCAGCCGAAAGGATATGATTATCTCCTTGTTTTCAATGCTGGTTAAACATGAAAGCATGTAAGAAGTTGAAAATTATACCAAATATTCACTTGCTTGCCTTTACTACAATCCTGGATTTACCTAAAATAAAAGAGAACAGATCTCATATTGAGTATTGAATCAGACAGATTGCAACTTGAAAAGCTCCATTCTTTTGTATAATTTTTTTTCCTTGTAGGTTTTTAGACACAGATTTTTGCTATGTGTCATTTACTAGGCAGGAATTCACTATCTAGCCCAAACTGGACTAGAACATATAGTCACCGCTCCTGTCTCTGCATCTAGAATGCTACTTTTATGGCAAGTGCCACCTCTCAGATCTCTCTCTCTCTCTCTCTCTCTCTCTCTCTCTCTCTCTCTCACACACACACACACACACACACACACACACACACACACTCATGCTTTGCTTTTCAGAGAAAAGATCATTTCTTAATCTTATGCTTCTGTTGGAGAGGGAGCCACTTTAATTTATGCATGTGGTTCTTTCAGATTTTAAGTCAATATTCTCCTTCATCTTCAAGCCCAAGTTAAGAGCTAAAAATTAAGATTTTCTTTAAAAACAACACTTCTCCAAAAATTTTGCTCCTTCTGTGCCAACTGTCTTCTCACTTAGAGTGTGGGTATTTGAATATTATGAGGAGATGGCTCACCTTGGCCCAGATCCTGGCAACTGGCTCACATGGGAAGAATGTCTAACCAGTCTCTGCATTCATTCTGCATCTGCAAATTACTTCACAAATATTTTCTTGAAACCTGTTTTCTAATTCACCTTTGAGCTCACAGGCCTACTGAGAGCTCACCCCCAATAAACCTAGGCTGAGTTCTATGTTCCCTCCCTAAGTTTTTGTACACTTTAAGAGTTTCCCAGCACTGTGGCCCATTTTAACTAATGGTAATCATTTTGTAGCACTCGCTAGAATGTTTTTCCTTTCATCTTCAAGAATTTTTGACAGAAGTATATATCTGTGAAGAAATAGTTCATCATGATAATGTCAACGTGTATTTTTTTCTTTCTTTCTTAACAGAGAGGCAAGTGCATTCACAGAGCCAGGCATTGATGAGGCACCACTGGCATCTCTGCCAACAGTCCCTCCAAGGCAGACATTTGCATTCCCAGAGATGGAAGCAAAACATTAAGCTTTTGCTTATCCCTGGCATCTTTTTGCTGAACACAAACGTTTTTCTTGAAATTCATCATTGCTTATGAATTTCACAAATACTAAACTATAACATTCATTCAGAAAACCTGATGAGCCATCAGCCTGGAGAGAAGAGTACTCCCTTGACATGTCATCAATATGTCATTCTCTGGTGCTGTTTGAGAAGGTAGCTGCATGCATTGTTGCAGAGAAATTATTTAGCATGTCACTCTCCTAGCACAACACATTCACACTACAACAACCGTGTGACTTTTTCCTTTTGGGGGGCTTTGAGGATAATTCGTTTCTTACAAGTTGTCAATAAATGTCCAATTATATTTTGTGATTCTAACTGCTATTTAAGCTAATCATCAATATTTGTCAAATGACTGAGCTATTTGGCAAGTGACATTTCAATTTTATGATACCAAAAATGAATTTTTAATTTAATTTTTACAAATGATGTTCAATGAAACAGAACATCTGTGTTGAGTTCTCCCCTGTAAAACATAGGCTAGATTATGTGTGTAGCTGCACAGATAAATATGGTGATCCAAAATGTACCTTTTCACCTATAACACCAAGAATGCCAACATTCCTAGGCAAAGAATCTCTTTCACACTTGTAACACTATGGTGTCAATAAACAGAATGTCATAATGAACAGCTAAAGGAGAAAAAATGTAAAACACAGGAAAGCATCATAATATGTTTAATTTCTAACCAATAGAATCTACCTTTTGCAATGTTTATAAAAGCAAAACAAGGGGAGCTGAGCCATAGTAAGTAAAAATGTTTTTAGGGTAGACATCTCCCTAGGCTTACTTTATAAGTCTGTTAGTCAGCTGGATATCTAAGGAGACAAATTTTAGGAGAAACCAGGTACCATCTACTTTAGCATCCTTCCCTCCATGAATTAGTACACTCAGCAATGACAATGGCTTCCCTGATCTCACATCAAAAGATGGGAACTCAAAATTAAATTCATCATTAACTGTTATCTAAAGGCTTTTGAAAGAAAGTACTGACACCATTGTTCAGTTCCTGTCCACCAGTGTGCAGCAATGCTATTATTTTGCAAAACATAGAAGTGACACTGAATAGTTTTTTGCTTTGTTTAACTTGTTGGTCATATTCTCTCAAGGAACCATGGAAATAAGTTGTAGAGTTGACATGTCCTGTAGAATATTCATTGAAATTAACAATGTTCAAGCACTTCCTACCTGTTCTTGAGGAATTTGAACTCCTATCATGAAGAGATCTGTAAATATTTTCTGACTGTATTACTCATTGAACATTTAACCCATAATTCTAGAATTGTGCACTCTGGTTTTGCTAGGCAATTCTTTGGTTAGTGGACTGAAATAAAATAAGTAGAAACATGAAAACTGTTCCATGCTCTTAAAGAGAGTACTTATTAGAGAAAACTCAGACACAGTCTCAAAAATTAGAGAAATAAGAGTGTTACCTGCCTCTTACACAGAATCACAATCTGTGCCCAGGAAGCTGGGCCTCTGCCACTCACCCTTGATAAGCAAATTAAAACACCAATAAAGGAGATCTAGTCAGTGTAACAACAACAAGAAAGCAGACAAAGAGACCTAGAGGCCCCTAAACCCATCTTTGTGGCTCTGAAATAAGGTTGAGATTTAAGTAGAGAGCTAGAGTCTAAATGTCTAAATGTCTAAATGGCTGATTTCAGACTCTCCAGGAAGCTATTTTGACAATTTTTAGTCTTGTGAAGATTCTGAATGAAGGGCTAGTTTCCTCTCTGGTTGGTACCAGGATTGAAGCTTCTTTTTGTCCCGCATGAGATCCCAGTTTCTTGGAGCCACTGTTTCAATAATCTGGTAGGCAAAATAGGACACAAGATGTCTTTTCAGAATATCTTCATCGATGCTTTACTGGTTACAAAAACAATAAGAAAAGGCTTTAAAAGAAGGAATAGTCTAACATACTGGGAAAGTATGAAGAAAAGCCAAGCAATGCAAGCTAGGTAAACAGATGAGTATGATCAGAATTTAAACACAAATATTCTGACAGAAATAACTGGACAATGTTAAATTTTACTAGTGTCTGTGCTCTTGGAAAACAAGAAGATTAAAAATATCTTCCCAGTCCTTTGCATTCGTGGAAATCATTTCTACAGGCAATCTTATTTTTCTATGCTGCACAGACAAGACTCAAAATTGACTTTTATTTACCTATGAAAAGGCCATTGCTAAAGTTTCCATATTTGGGCTCATAAATGATTGGCCAAACTTGAAAAAAGGTCTATGAATTTGACTTTATGAAGCAGAATTCCTGGAAAGAAGCTGTGTCTGCAAGGTTTAATTGGCTGATTAGAACTTTGGTGATGTGTAGAGGTTTGGAATGTTGCATGCCCATAGCAAATTATTTGATGGCACTGTCATCCTGTTTAATAGCTATGTATTGCCCTCTTCTGTACATATCCTTACATCTTTTGTGGCCATTAGCTAAAACTTTTGATTATAAAAAAGACCCTAAATAGGATCTAAAGCGATTCACAGATTATTTCTCCCCTCTTTGTTGTAACCTATTTAGCTGCTATGCCCACCCATGAATTTGAAAAATATGTTATTTTACGACCGTCTTTATTCTGTTACTATAAAAATCTCATGAAATTGCTACTTCATTGAAACATGGCATTTGGGAAAACCAGAGCCGTGATCATTGACATTTGCCTGTAAGATAAACTATCTTTTTTATTTCTTTGCAGTGAGAGCTGCTTCTTCTGTCATCCTGCTCAAACTTTGATTGAGCTTAGCCATCATGGTAATGCAGCAGAGTCCCTCTGAATGGACCCTCCAAAGGATCACCTGACCTCATAGAAAGGACTGCCTTGGTTACTATTCTGCTCATCCCATTCTTCAAACATCTGTTTTCTCATCCCTATTTATTCTTCTTTATTGGAGAAAAGTCCTTTCTGCCTACTTTGAGTCCTATGTGAAGGTCTACGTGATGCTTCCTTCCAGTGGTAATATATCCCTTCTCACTCAACCGTCCCCATCCCCCCAGTGCAGGAGTCTTATCCAACAGAATCCTCCTTCTCTTTAATCCAAGTCCATATTTTGATATGAGAGTGTTGGGAGTTTTTGAGAATGACATAATCTTTCTTTGTGAACCAGAGTCCTAGAAACTCAATAGCCACTAAAGCTGCCCTTGTAAATGCTTTCAGTTTTAGTCTGAAAATTTAAAAGAATTGTTGTGCCCAGTGTTCAAAGTTCCCCTTCTTCAAGTACCACCAGGAGTCAGTTCTGATGCAAAAATAAGGTGCCTTTATTCAAGTCTAGACTCCAGCACACGCACTGTCTCCATGCAATGAGAACTAAAGTGTGAGCCCCGAAAGCCCCTGGAAGCAAGCTTTTTTATTGTGGTTACAACAGAGTTCGTGAGTTTCCAACCACACTGCTACAGGATTGGTCGATAGTTAGCTACTGCAGGGTTGGCACAAAGGGATTGGTGACCAGGGATCTGGTCCCTCATGGGCCCTTCTGTAAGCCAGGTGGGGCCTTATCTAATGGATGCAGGATACATGATTCACCCCTGGCAGATACAAGATATATCACCCTGTTCTCTAATTTTCTGGTGCTTGGTTAGGGACTTTCTGGGAACTAGGGTGGGGGTGAGACTTGATCTTGAATTCCTCATGGCCATTCTAAGATGAGCCTCTTTTCAAGATGAAGTTTGTTCAGGCCTAACAGAATAAAATAAAATCCATGGACCATAGAGGATCAGATTCAGGATGAAGTTTATTATAAGTTTATAGATAGGAAAGTGAGAGGAGATGGAGAGAGAGTGAGCCATGGTATTTGAATTAGATATGTAGCCAAGTACACGGTAGACAAGTAATTTAGTGGTATGACGGTATAGAAGAATTTCAGAGAGAGAGTAAGGGAGCCCAGAGTAGCAGAAAGGTGGGCAGACCCAACATAACCTCATGAAACCCTGGAACAATGGAAATAAGGGGTAGGAATTCTGGGGGGGGAAATATATTATCTCATTAAAAGGATAATTATTTCTCCTCTATACTTAGTATGACTTAAGGTCATACTAAAGTGGTCCCTCCTTCCTCAGAGGTAAACTTTTAACCAGGTAATTAGCCTGAGCAACTAGAGCAACTCTTTTATGTTTTAGGCAGTTTGAAATTTGAGACCTCCACCCAGAAACAGCTTTCCCTAAAGGGCATATACAGAGCACAAATGTGTGCTATAGTTCATCTGTTTCTGATATTACTCAGTTCTTGATGCATACTAGTGTCAGGTCAGTGGGGCCTTATTTGTGAAGTACTAGTGTTGTGAGGTCCTTTTGATCCAATTCTACTGACATACAACTTGTTGAAAGAAAAGAAAATTTTATTAAGTTCAAGCATAAAAAGAAAAAAAGAAAAGGAGAAAGAAAGCTGGACCAGCCAGGGACTTAGTCTGAAATAAAAGTTTAGAGCTATGTGTTGTAAATCAGCCAGAGCTCCCTCCCTGGAGCTCCCTACACCCTCACCCTCTGACCAGGTATTGTCCCCTGAGCCCTGTACCTGCCACCAGACAGGTACCTGTCCTGCCTCTTCAGTCCCATATAATCCCCATGGGCTTCAGGCTCTTCCTCTTTTGTCTCCTCTCTCTCTTCCTCCTTGGCCTCTCTCTCTCTTTGCTTTATGCCTCTCTTCCCCTCTCCCCCCTACCTCTCACCAGGGTGTCTCCTCTCTCTCTCTTTCCCTCCCTCCTCTTCTCTTCTTGGTTTCTTGGTCTCTCACCCTGCTGTTCTCTCTCTCTCTATTTCTCTCTCTCTCTCTCTCTCTCTCTCTATTTCTCTCTCTCTCTCTCTCTTTCATCTCTATCCCTATCTATCTATCTATCTATCTATCTATCTATCTATCTATCTATCTCTTCTTCCCCAGTTGGAAGTGGACACTTCGTGTCTCACCCCACCCCAATAAAGCTCTTGCGTGAGACCCTGTTGTGTGGTGTCCTGCACATTTCTTTCACTATGATCTTGACTCAAATTTTTATAAACTATTTAATATAAAAAAACATAGACATTTTGTGCCAACATAAACAAAACTTAGTCATGATTTTTAGCCAGTCAGAAGCTCATTAACAAACATGCTTAGAGTCACCATAACCCAGAAATGACACATCTCAGTTCCTCAAACAAGTACACTGCAATCATTATGTTTTGGTTTTACTGGTGGGCTCTCAAGGCTAGGGCCTTTTCTCATTTTCCTAGGAACCTGAACTTAGTCTCTAATTTAAAATGGATTTCTCTGATATGATTTTAATATGAGTATGTGCCCCTACAATCTCTACTCTTCCCAATAAACTTGTAGAGTGCTTTCTTTATACTCCCAAGAACATTTTTTTATCAGTTATTTATCAGTCTGTGCTGCATGGGTAGTGCTTGAAAAATAGTGTGAATTTCAGGTCCAAGAAAAAAGAAATATCATTGTTCATCTGTACTAGATTCATGGCTGAAGGTCCTATAACAAAATGTAGAGGGCAAGAAAAAACAAACAAACAAACAAACAAACAAACATACAGTTGTATGCTATGCAGTCTTTATGATCCATCTTGGGTTTCTAGTGTTGTGATTGAACACCATGCCCCAAATCAACCCTGAGAGGAAAAGGTTTATTTCAGCTTACAATTACATATTGCAGTTCATTATCAAAGGAAGTTCGATAAGTTGGAAGTCAAGGCAGGAACCTGGAGGCAGGAACTGACATAGAAAAACACGGAAGAATGTTGCTTACTGGCTTGCTCAGCAGCTTGGGTTTTAATTAATTCCAGATGTAGTCAACTTTATCACCATTATTAGCCATAACAGCCATAAGGAAATAGAGATCTGAAGAAATAGGTTCCACCATGCATCTTTTATGTTAGTCTTAGGGAAGAAATTGATGGTTCTGAACAAGGTAACTGGATAACAAGTGTAGTCTAATCATAAGGTGAAGGAAACACAAGCAGCCTGTTGGCTCAGATCTGTATTTGTGATATCTTCAGAAATAAGAATGTTCCTTTCCTCAGGGAATAGAAGATATATCTGACCTGTATCATATGGTGGTCAGAAAAGCCTTTCTAAGGGGTTTTGGCTTTTTTCCTTCTCAGGGGAAAAGCTGGGAATATGTGATAGAAACAGGCAAGACACCACACAACAAACCAAGAGGTTTGTTAGGATGGGGTGTCTGCCTCCAAGCAGGTAGACTGGGAAAGGACTAGGCATCTGCCAGGTTGTATTAAAAGGTGGGGAGGAGTTGTATGGAACAAGAGCATAGGGGTAATGCCTGGCGACAGAAGGTGAAAGTGTTGCGCAGTGTGGCAAAGCCCTTGGAAGTGGGGTGCTTGTGGGAGTTGGGTGAAGCCATTGGAAGTGGGATAGGGTGTGAGGGGTTGGGAGAGTTCCAGGGAAGAAGGATCTGGAATATGGCCAAGCAAGTTTCTGGAATGTGGGCAGAGGACTTTGGGTGGTTCATGATAGAGATTACAAGGATTAGAAACACAAGAGTGTTGACCTAGATCCCAGAGACAGCAGGGTCAATGAATGGAAACTTTCTAAGGCATATATTCCAGGAGTAAGAAAACTCACCTGCCAAACTTGATCCAACAACATTCTTGCTGAAGCTGGACAGGATGATGAGACAGCTTTGGGATTGGTGGAGACTGGTGTGAAACTTGTCAGATGTGGAGATTTATTAAATATAGATATCGCGGGGCTCTGGCTAATCCAATTTAAACAGAATGATTTTAAAATGTTTGAGATTCAAAAACAGCCTAGTGTGGTCACACTCTGGTTTACAGTAAGTAGTATTCCCTTTTCTTTGCTTGGGAGAATGGATTTAGAGGTGTCTGACTAGCACTTGTCTGAGAGAAGTTCTTTGTCAATAAATCAAAGAA
This sequence comes from Cricetomys ansorgei, assembly GCA_026225945.1. Classification (NCBI taxonomy): domain Eukaryota; kingdom Metazoa; phylum Chordata; class Mammalia; order Rodentia; family Nesomyidae; genus Cricetomys; species Cricetomys ansorgei. Next base: position 11,678,446 of record JAMJFZ010001100.1, on the reverse strand, counting down.
ATATTATTCTGTGTTGTTTATATGTAAATAGAGGAGTGTAATGTTCAGCTCTGAAGTGTATTTGAGAGTAAACTCCAAATCATCTTCCTGAGTCCCTCCTTCCTTCTCTTTAATAACCACACTCATTTCATCCCTTTCTCTCTCTTTCATTTTTTTTGAAAAAAAAAACAAAAGCCAATTCCTTAAATTCCTTTCATTAGATAATTGAAAACAAATAGTTCAAAAAAAAATAAGAACGAAAGCAATAGAGTGTATTTTGTTAAGCAACAGAAGCAGACAGGACTGTTTCCCCTTCCCTCCAAGAAGTCTATGCATATTATTTCCTATGAGAAAAATAATAATGCACAATAATTATTCCATAATAATAATATTTTCAAGTGAGGACTTCCTCAGGCTAGAATTGTGTTCCTTTTCAGTCAGCTCCCTTTCTCCTGGCACTCCCAGCTACAACAGTGTTCCCTTTTCTTCCCTTTCCTTTGCCTTTTGTTCTGCCCTGAAAGGCTGGGAAATGAGCATAATGGCTGTTTTCCTTGGGCAGTGAGCTGAGAGTGAAAGCTGGGCTCCCCATGGACTAAGTATTTTGATGCAAATTTACTCAGAAGAAACAGTGCTGCTGATTGCTGCAGGACCGCACCTAGCGCAGGGGATGCTTGGCTGCTCCCAGTCCGGAGGCTGAGCATTAACTACGCTGCTGAGCAGCAGGTGCTCATCCTCCTATGCACTCAGACGGCTTTAAGTCTCTAGAAAAGACAATGTCCCTCCAGGGAGTTAGCTAGCCCAGAAGGTGTGAGGGGAAATTTTATTTAGTCCCCAAGACTGGGAAAACAAAAGCAATTGGAGCTATTAGGAAAAGTATTTACATTATCACCACGCTTCCAAGCAACTGATTTTTAAGAAAGCTTTGCTTAGCAAGGCAAAAAGCAACAATTTTATTAAATAGAAGCATTTGGTTGCAAAACTTGAAAGCTTCTGTAATCCTGAATTTATTTCACTATGATCTTCATTGTATTATCTAATTTTTCTCTGCATCTACTATGTATTCAGGAAACTGACACAGACCTTAAAGGAAGATTGAGACTGGATTCTTGTATTTTGGATCAAAATATACTCCCAGTTCTTATGAGAATATTCTCTAGTGAGGAAAGGTTCTGAGAGATCAGAAACTAGTTTCAAGTTCATATTTTGGAAAACAAAAACTTTTGTTTTTTGAATCTTTTTTTTTTATACTGAATCATTTTTATTAAAAAAGAAAGAAAGAAAGAAAACAACTTTTATTATGCATTTATGTTATTTTTGTGAAAGGTATGTTTACACAACATACAATACACAAACATGGTATATTCACACAATAAAATATATAAAAGATTAAAAAGAAAGGTTATAGTGTCTGGAGAGATGGCTCACCAGTTTGGAGTACTTGTTCTAGCAAAGGACTTGGGTTCATAACCATCTGTAAATCCAGTTCCAGGGATCCAGTGCCCTCTTCTGGCCTCCACGAGTACCAAGAATACATGTGGTACATATAACAGACATGCACATTAAAAAGCCCCAGCACCCCTAGTGGTAAAGGCACTTACCTCTCCTCGTTTATTAATGTCAATTACTCACTTTCCCATAAGCCTCTCTGTTTAAAGGCAAGTACTCACTTTCCCAGAAATCCTTGTTGCGCTTAACAAGCCAATCCAGTGCCTGGGTTCTGACCAATCAGAAAGAGGCCCCTGCTCCCTTTAAAAAACTATGTGGGAAGCTCATTTGGAATTGGCTATCTTGTGTGGTGGTGTCAGACTCTGGTTCACTGGTTTGTTCTGCAGAATAAAGGCTCCATGTTTTTGCATCAGGACTGGTGGTCTCCTGGTGGTACTTGAGTAGGGGTATTTTGAAAACTGGGCATAAACTGGGCATAACACACATGAAACATACATATTGAAATAAAATAAATACCTAGTTACTTTTATTGCAGAGACTAAAGGTCATTTTATAATCATATGATCTGTTTTGGAAATCTATGTACACAAGCATACACTTATAATCTGTGGACAGTGTTAGTGCTTGTGAATCTATATGTGATACTTTACCATAGGATACACAGCCTCTTAGCATTAAAAAAAAATCTGTAGAGGGAAGATAGGCATATTGTGGAACCACCTCCTAATCCATCCTCTGGATCACCCCATATCCTGCTTCCAAATCACCTCAACTTCTTGAGTCATCAGCAAAGGACTTGTCTCATATGCCGACCTACCTACCCCCATATAATACCGAGGGGCCATGGTCCTCCTCTTCTTTTTCCCTCTACTCCCTCTTTCTTCCCTTTCTCTCTCTCCCCTGACCAATCATCTTACTCTCCTCCTCCCCTCTTTCTTTTCCCTCTCTCTCTCTCTCTCTCCCTCTCTCTCTCTCCCTCTCTCTCTCTCTCTCTCTCTCTCTCTCTCTCTCTCTCTCTCTCTCTCTCTCTCTCTCTCTCCTCCCTCTTTCTAGCCTCTCTTCCTAGATGCAGCAGCATCAGCATCTTTCCCTCTGCAGCGTCCTGTTCTCTTTGGGGACTCAGCATCCTCCTCCCTACCCTCTCACCAAATAAACCCCTGCCACAGAATTCTGCTGTGTATACAGTCCTGTTATATTCTATCGATCTCCACTGAAAGAATTCCTATGGGTAGCAGGATGCCATATGGAAGACAGGACAAGACAAATCCTGTCCAGGTGATAGACAGCACTGTTCAGATAAACTAGGGGCACCTAATAAGACAGAACATAGAATAAAGGTGTTTGTTCTTTATCAGAAAGCCTTCTGCTAGTCAATAATCTTAAGAGGTTTAGGGCTTTCAGGTAAAGGTGCTTTTCCATTAGTTAGCACTAGGGCAGTCTGGGATATCATGTCCCTTTGCAGAACCAGAGACATCACTCTGGTCCCATTCTTCTGACCAGTAACTAAAACTCTCCCTGCTCCAGTCTTTTGTTTTGCAGGTTGCAAACTATGAAGGAGGAAGTCCAGCCATAATGTCTTCCAAGCCTGCTTGAACAGGCCAGGACTCTCAGAAAACGTAGCTACTCTCAAATATAATGTGCTCTAGTACACTCTAATGAACTTTGTGTCTTGTATATGGCATTCTGCCACTCATTGGAATTCTTTCAGTAGAGATCACAGGATTGGACACATAAGACTGTGGATCCAGATCCCAGGGACACTGGGATCAATGAATGGAATTTTTTTCTAAGAGAATATACCAGGTTAAGGGAAGCTCACCTGCCCGATTTGATCCAACATGATCCTTGCTGAAGGCTGGACAGGGTGATGAGGCACAGCTTTTGGATTGGTGGAAATTGGTGAAACTTGTTAGATGTGGGGAGTTATTAAATGTGGATATGGGAGGCTCTGGCTGATCCAACTTAGACAGTATTGCTTAAAAATTTTTGTAATGCAAAGACAGTCTAGTATGATCATATTTTGGTTACAGCAAATAGTGTTCCTTTTTCTTTGCTTGGGAAAATGAATTCAGTGGTGTCTGACTAACTTTAAGAGAAGTTCTTTGTCAGATTGTTTTTTTTTGTAGGTACCTATGTGGCTACCTAATACTACCATAACTGAACATTCCCATTTTCCTGTGTTGTGTTCAGAGTTGAGTATATTTTCGTCCCCATCTCGAATCCCTGCCACAGTATTTCGAATATAGATTATGACAGAGCCTTTAATAGAGTTTTCCTTTCCAGTTTAATAGAGGTCATGAATATTTCTTCCATCGACATCCTAATGTTCTTTCCTCTCTCAAACAGGCAAATCAGATAAGGTCTAAATTGAAAATGAAAGTGATGTTTGGTTTTTCTCCAAAGAGTTAGTTCTAGTGCAGTGCCATACCCGGCATTCTTTACATTGCAGACAAGATCACATGAAGTGAAGTTGCTGATTGATAGTGGTGCTGTGAAGAGTTCACGTGGCCTGTTTGCAGGCAGGTCACCTGTCCAGAAGACACTTAGAAGCAAACCACCCAGGATAAACAGAAGGGACTGCAACAAGGAAATGTCTACAAATGCCAGCCAACTATGAATAGGACTTTATTTCTATAAAGTAGAGCAAAAAACTGTGAGCTAAAAGGAGCTCTGACTAAAAGTAGTCTAGGATTCTGTCTGATTTGTGATAACAGATCTTACCTTCATCCCAACAGTCTAAAGGGAAGGATGGAGGATTACAGGTTTGGTGACAGACCAAGCCCACTCAAGTCCTCACTGGTAAGTCTCTGCTTTGCTTCCTACCCTCTCCTCTCACATAGTCTTTCAATTATACGTTGCATTGTTTACTTATAAGTAATAGCTTCAAGAGAATATACATACAGGCTGTATTTAGATGGGAGAAAGAAATGAAGGCAAATACCTGTACCATAAAAAGATTCATCTCAAAATCTGATCTACTGGGGCTGCAGAGATGGCTCAACAGTTAAGACCACTTGCTGCTCTTCCATAGAACCTGAGTTCAGTTTCTAACACCCACACGGTGGCTTACAAGCACCTGTATCTAACTCCAATTCCAGGAAATATGATACCATCTTCTGGTCTTCATGGGGACCAGGCATGAAAATGATGCACATATATCCATGCAGGTTGAACACTCATATACATAAAAACAAGTAAATCTTAAAAAAATCTAAGCCACAAAAGCTTAAATATACGATACTCTTCGAATACATTATTTAATTTGAAGAGATCATATTTTCTCTGAAACAAACTATCAAGCAACAAAAATCTCTAGTATACTATAGTTAAAAAATGGGTGATGCTAAAAAAAAAAAAAGACAGAAACTATTATGATGTTCCAGTTCCAGGTAAGTAATGGTAGGCATTGCCAAACAAACTCAATCAACACTGCAACTACCCTTGTATTGCAAAGATGCTTTTGATACATAACATTTTAATATTTTATTTTTATGGATTTTTTTGGTATAAATTTCAAAGGAGGGTTGTATATGTTATATATGTCTTACACATATAAGCTGGTATTTTGATACACAGATCAATGGAGGAGTGATCATATAATCAGCTGAGGAGCATAGCCAGTATCTCATAGTTGCCATCATATTTTCTGTATTCGTATGATGACATTTATGACCCGTTCTTTAGAAAGTTTCAAATATATCACATAATATTGATTTTACTGTAGTCAACATGTTGTACTTTATTGCCCCATAAGTAATTTGTTTGGAACAACTGAGAGTTGGTACTTTTTGAACAATCTGTCCTCATTTTCTTCCTCCTCAACCGTGACAACCACTACTCTAAGCAGCCTGTATTTTACTTCAATGAGTTTAACTGACTGAAATTTTGTTTGTGAGACCATGAAGTATTTCAACTGGCTTAACCTTCTCCAAGATGATCAATGATGTAAATGCAAATTATCAGTCTTCCTGAAGTCTGAATAATATTCATGTGCATGTGTATGTGTGTGTGTGTATCACATTTTACTTACCCCTTCATTTATCTATAGACATTTAGATTGTTTCCGTGTCTTCTCAATGTTGCAAATGGATACATCTTCAAGATTCATATTTCATTTCCTTAGAAATAAATATCCAGAAATGCGATTTTTAAAAAATCATTTAACAGTTACGTCTAACTTTTTTGAGAAATTTCCATATTGATTTCTTGCACAGATATAACAATTTTGACTTTCAAGAAGGCACAAGGGATTCCCTCTCCTTGGGTACTCTCCAACACCTGTTATCTTTGGTTTTTAGAATATGAAAATTAAGAAAGTAGATCCATTTATGATATCAAAAAGAGTCAAAATATTTAGGGATAAACTCAACTAGAGAAGTGACAGAAGCATAAAAAAAATAGCTATGAAGCGTTAATTGAAGAAACTACAGAAAACGACAGCAAATGGAAATTCTATATTTATGGACTTAAAAATTAATATTTTTTTGGATATCAACTACTCATCGTTATCCACAGACAATGTAATCTCTGTCAACATCCTGATGATATCTTTATAGAAACTTAAAAACAATTCTAAAATCATGTGGACTCTCATAAAAGCCTAAACACATCTTTCTGGGAAATTTGAACAACATGTAACACTGGGCAGTAGTGGTTCAATCTTGTACGCATTACCCAGAAAAGAACATATACATTTACAGACAACTGATTCTAGACAAATATCCCACGTACAGGCAACCAAGTAACAATTCTCTTCTCAGTAAATGGAATTGAGAAACTGGGTACCAACAACCAGAAAGACATTGAACTTGAATTCACATACACAATAATCAACTCAAACCATGAAAATATAGGGCAACAACAACTTTTTAGGGGGTTGGAGAGATGGCTCAACTGTTAAGAGCACTTGCCACTCTTGCAGAGGACCCAGGTTCAGTACCCAGCACCCACATGGCAGTTTCTTTGTAGCTCCAGTTCTAGAGAACACTCTATTCTGATATCCAAGGGTATCAGGCATACACATGGTACACATATATACATATATACATATCCCAGCCCACGGGATCTTCAACCAAGACCCTAGGAGAAGGCATGAGAATGGGGCATGGGCAGGGGCACAAGAAGTGAAAGGCAGACAATCTGTCCATCAAGCCTTCGATTTATTGAACACATAGTACCAGTATTTATACAATTTTCGAAGTGGGGAGAAGAGCGGGAATGTGTAAGCAGGTTGCTATGATAACCTTATCTTAGCAGATGAACTGGTCTAACTGGTTAGGATGTCCCAGAGCGAGTGATAAGGAAGTGCATGGAGCTGTGAGATTCTCTCTAGGGCTTTCTGTGTAATCTACAAGGGTGGAAATGTAGAATGAGGAAGCAATAGGGTTGTGTTACTTGGAAGGACAGCTTCTCAGAACTGTGCAGCTTTAGGCTATCTGACCTTGTCCATACCTGTCCATTAAGGCCAGAGAGAAAAAGTGGAGTGCCTTGTATTTCAAGCTAGCACATCCAGAGGGGACTGCTTACTACATATACATGCAAGCAAAACATTCATACACATAAAGTAAAAAATCAGTAAATAAAAATTTAAAAATAAAACTACAGAAATTTCTTTTCTTAAATGATGAATAAAAAAAAGTGTTAAAATGTTAAAAAATGTACATAGCAAATCATGTGTGATATTTATTCTCGGCTATCAACTTGATCTGTCTCTGGGCATAGATCTGTGGGGGCATTTCAAGGAAGGATTAATTATGGGCAGAAGATCCTCCTCTAGAATGGGGCAGCATCTTCCTGACTGGTGGAAAGAGGTAAGAAAAGAAGCAGTACTGCTTACCTCCTCCATTTGCCTCTTGCTAGTCAATAGATGTATCTGCTGCTGTTCCCCATTATCATCAGAATTCAGTGACTCTCTAGGAATCTCCCAAACTTCAATTATCAGACTGTGGGTAAAGGCAAGCTTCAACAACCTTGTTCTTTTCATTTCTCATAAAAACACACCCATATTCACACATTCATATATCTTGTGAATGAAGCAAAGCTTGAAGGCACACACACATGCACACACACACACACACACCTCACACACACCTACATCTTGTAAGCTTTAACACACACACACACACACACACACACACACACACACACACACACACACACACACATTCACCTTACCCATACATCTTGCAAGCCTCCTACTACATTGTGAACGAAGCCTTGTGGATGTTTTGTTCCCATTGTTACATTGAACATTCAAAGCAATGAATTTTCAATTGCAGATCAACAGACTTTATGGAAAGCAAGTAGTTTTTCTTAGCCAGTTTCCTTGTTAGGCTGCAGTTTGTGGTAACCAAATAACAATTTATCATTCTACTGTTTGTCTATCAAGATTAATCACAAGGAAGAAAATTTTTACTTTTTCTTTATCATATAGAGAAGAAAATCTCTCTGTTCCACTGTCTTTATGCTCTCAAGGTGCACACAGAACTTCATAATTGTAAAACAAGGAAAATCCAGTTTGATCAGTTTAAACTTAACAGTGGGGCACTGAAATTCGTTTGTTGTCTACTAATTACAAACCTGTCTCTCGTAGGGAAAACCTGTGGCCCCTAGTAACTGAAAATTTTTTGCTTTTGTTTCCTAACCCTAGCAACAAGAATATGTAACTTACTCCATAACAGCTGGCAAAAACCACTGATAGTCTTTTTAACTACACATTTTTTCTAGTTATTCTTTCTGAAGTTTCAATTGAACCATCAGTTTAACTGAGTGGCATTGTTTTTAGAAAATCACTACTGTTGTTTTGCATTTTCGTGATGGACTGAATACCCCACAGAATTTTAGTACCACCAGAGAGATAAAGTGACCGTGATAGAAGTTAGCACGGCAGGGTCAACAGCAGCACCAGTACCAGGGACCATTCAGTAGACAAGTCCCTGGAGAGTTCGTCTACCCAAGGTTAAAAAAACAAAAAAAAAAAAACAAAAAAAAAATTCACTATCACCTTGTTAGCTGACAGGCTGTACTCCTGAAGCCCCAACACTGGTTGCAGTTCCTGACATGGCTCCTGATATCTGACATGGCTCCTGACATGACATCATATTCAAGAGACAAAGATGTCAACGTATGAGCCTCTGAGAAACACTTATCTGAACCACAGTAACAAGGGTTCTGCACTGAGTTAATGCTAAGCCCTCAGAGTTTTGACACATTTCCTAATCCAGGTTTCAGTAGTTATATAGAATATTATACATAAATTAAAACTAAAAACAAACCTCCCAAAGAAGTTGAAATTCAATGGGCTACAACATTTGTGTCTTAAAATTTCAAAATGATGTATTTTAATGTATATCTAGACAAAAAGATTGAAAGATGGTCTTGGTTTGGAAAAGAAAACATCACTGAAATTCCTTAAGTGCCAGATAAGAAAGCCATGAGGTCACATAAGTGATGCTACTTCAAGCAGAATTGTGGTGGATACAGAGAAATGGTTTGAAGGAACCATAATATTATAGATGATAACATTCTCTTTAACATACAATTCAAGGTAATCTCTGAGATGCCAAGCCCCAAGTTACCCTTTAAATACGCTGAGAAGAAATAATGTATTCTGCTTTAGAAGCAACTTCCCAATGCCTGCCTCAGAAGGTCAATATGTCTAGAATACCAAAAGATCTTAGCTTGGACATAAAAGTGTGGCAAGAAATCAGCAAACTCATCAAGGTCTAAGGCTCAGCATTTATCACCTCAGAGCTAGGAACAACTTATCATACACTCAGGCTTCAGCAAGATGTGGTGTGGAACTTGAGCAAATGCACTGGTTGCTCGTGGTCTACCGTTAGACCTCAACTTTCGATTCCCAATGTATGTCAATTTTCAAAGCATCGGGAGCAACAAGGGCAACATAAACACCTACAAAAAGAAGCAGCTTTTCATTCCTCACTGACATGAAATTGCAAGCTCCCTACCACATATAGAAACTCTCTGGAGAAGAGCAAAAGAATGTACTGCCAGTCAAAATCAGACAACTGATGAACTGAGACAGAAGTAATTTTAAATTTGAAGATAGCTTAGCATTAAATTCAGTACAATGATCTCAAGTATGAACTGAGTTATATTTAACATAAACATAGACAGATTATTTTATACCATATAAATACTGGTGTTATGTTTTTGTGGTATTCATAAACATATCCTTTCTCTGATATATTACCTTGAGTCTTTTATGAAGATGTTGGTATTTTTGTGGGTTTTTGTGATGTTGTGATGTTGGTATTTTAGCTCTACTGGTGGGGACTAAAAACATATTGTGATCCTTCTCTATCTCTCTGATTCATCCTGTTACTCTATTTGAGATGATGAATAAGTACAGTTAACATTTTCCATGTCCTTGCATTAAGGATATTCTTTAAGTGGAAAGAATTGGGAACATTTAGAGAAGCAGTTGAAGCAATGTGAAAATATATTTTGAGAAAAGTGTTTCTGAAATTTCTTTTCAGAGGTTGAAGAATAGTTTACGATTCAGTATCAGATAATCACAGAACAGAATATTTACATCTTAATGGAGTATTTTATTGACTTTGGAGACACTCTGAGTTCAATTTTTCATCTACCTACCTTTCCCCCACAGTTTCTGGAAATTCTCTCTAGCTATCCTATATTTTCTAATCTCATCCTATAAAGTCCAAAAAAAGTTTCTATATTTCTAATCTGTTTTCATCTTAAGTGCAAACTGATGGCTTATTTTATGCAATGAAGTTGATTGTTAGTATCTTTGTATCCATTATACACCTCCTTTTTCTTTTGTAGAGCTAACAAAATTAAACTTCTATGAAAGAATACAGTAACAAAATTGAAAACAAAGAGAATTTTTGTGTTTGTAGATAGAAAGAGTTAAGTAGATTATGTCATTGTTTTGTTTTAAATAATAAATTGAAATTTATTTTAGGTTTTCTGATAATTAAGTGTATTTTAGTTGCTATCATTACAGAAATACAATGTGAAATTATAGCAATGTTTGACTCACTACAAATAATCATTTAATTGTCTACAAATATCTCATACCATATTCTGAATGTCAAAAAGGTACAATAACATTTATTAAACAAGATAATAAAGGGCCATTAAATAACCCTTTATTAGCATACAAAGGTAAATTTTTGGAAATGTCAATTAATTAAAGTACATGACCAAATCCAACCAGAAAAATCTGTCTCTTTGTATCACATTTCAGTGCTATGGAATATACTTCCACTAAGGTATTTTGCCAATCTAGAAATCAGCTGTGGGTTGTATGTTTTTAAAAATAAATGAATCTTTGGGATTTAAAATTTCTGAAACTTTAAGAAAATTGTATCATAGCAAATATATACACACTTTAAATAACCATGTCAATGTTAAAAAGGAGTATGCTTTTTAAAAAGCAGCTATGATCATGTGGTTATGTTTATTCTTTGTACATTATTATCTTAAAGTATTATTCATTTTATCGTGGATCATGGATTCTACTTAACAGAATGCCCTCAATGTTGAGATTTGAATATTTGCATCCCCTTAAGTTCATATTTGGAACGTACAGCCCAAGGTAATAATACTGAGACTGACACAGAGTTCCCAGAGTCATAATGCATGGATTAGTATTCCACAATGGATTCATCAGATAACCACTTCCCCTCTTTGTTCCTTTCAATATGGGAAGGCCTTTTTCCCTTTTGGATCATACAACAACAATAATTCATCTTGAGTGAAGAGACTTGAACCTCACTGGACTCAAAATGTACCAGATCACTTTGCTCTTGGGGAGGGAGGAGCCTCATGAATCTGGTCTGTTTCAGGAACTTTCACAAGCTATTTTGAGTCATTTCCTATCTTAGTGAGTATCCCTGTATGACAGAGTATTTCAATCTCTAAAGAAACTGCACTACAAGAAGCCATAGGGAAGGTGCAGCATCAGTTACACAAAAACTCCAGTATTGAAGGGCTCATGGAAAAAGACTGTGTGGCCCAAGCCTTTACTGCAGGTAAAGGTACAGTCCAGGTACAGTGGAGATCCCAGAACACTAGGGATTCCAAGACCGTGAGATGATGACCAAGAAAAGCAGCAGCTGTGGAGCAGATTCAGCCTAAGTCTATGAGATAAGCTCTGTATGCTGTGGAGGGCAAAGCCAGAGAAGTGTGGAGCTTCCCAGGCCCTTTGGGCCCTTCTCAGCCCAGATGTTTGTGAGTGAGTCCCAGGTGTCAAGTGCTGAGCTTTTTTAAAGCACCGAACTTTGGGTTTGCTTTGATTTGACTGTTACTGCACCCAGGTTCTTCCATCTTGGAGTAACTTATTTATTGTTTTATAGGATCCCACATTTATTTAAATTTAGATATTTTAAAAATACTGAAATTTTAATGAGTTAAAGTTTTAAAGACTGTAAGACTTTTAAAAATTGAAATGTTTTATATTGTGATATTGATATTAATAGGAGATATTGGAGATAAACAAGAAAGGAAAGGTCATAGTTTGATAGTGTCCCATTGATGTCTTTTCGTTTTTGTTTGTTTCTTTCTTTTTGGTGTTTTTAAGACAGAGTCTCACTGTGTAGCTCTGGATGTTCTGGAGCTCACTATGTAGACCAGGGCATCTCTCACACTCACAGAGATCCACATGACTTTGTCTAGTGAGTGCTGGGATAAAGGTATCCACCACTATTCCCAGCTTTATTATTTGTTAGAAATGTGTTTTTATTATTTTATGTGTATGAGTGTTTTGCCTACATGTGCATCTATGTGCCACATGCATGCTTGGTGCCCAAGAACGTGGTGAGTCTCCATATGGGTACTGGGAATCAAACCTAAGGCATTCACAATAACAAGTACCCTTAATGATGGAGCCAACTCACCAGCCTGCAAGACATATTCTTAATTAGTGTTTGAAGTGGAAAGGCCCCAGTCTATTGTACCACTTCTGGGTAAGTTGTTCTGAGGCATTTAAGAAACCAGGCTGGACAAGGCCTGGAAAACAAACCAGAAAGCAACATTCCTTTAAAATTCCTGCTTCAGTTCTGTCCCCAAGGTTCCTGCTCTGCTTGAGTTCCTGTCCTCACTACCCTCAATGATAGGGGTGTTAATCTGAAAGTATAAGATGGAATAAATCTTTCTCTCCAAGTTGTTTTGATCAGTGTTTTATTACAACAGAAGCCAAAGTAGGATCTCTGGTAATCTCTTGGGGAGGGTTTCCACAGAGTATAATATTGTGAATAGCTTTCTTTTTCTTTGATAGACTTTCTCAGTGCTGTAAAGGAAGGCCAAAAGTAAAGGTAATCAACTGTGATAGATAGAGCAGCACTGAGGAGGCTAGAGCAGAAGGATATTGAGTTTCAGGCCAGCTTGAGCTACATGATAATATTCTAATTCGGAATCCAATAAATAAATAAATAAATAACTTGTAATTAAAAGCTAACTCTATAATAATTCACTGATTTTTTTTACATAAATAAGATTTAGAAAGAGTTATCCCTTTACTATAGTATTTCTAGAGCCTCCACATGATTTCTTATAAGTAGACATTGAAAGAATATCTTTGAATGAACGAATTATATGAATTAATATTGCTGTCTCTTTCCTCCATCATCTTCAATAATCAGAAACTTCAATAACATGCTTTTGTGTAATAGCTTTTCTTTGGGGATGTGCTGGACCTAATGAGTTGTTTCCAACCACTCAAAATAATATAGCCAAATTAATGATGGTGTATCCAAAATTAAGTTGTTAGACTTCCCACCATACCCCATAGTTTGCTAAAGCTAGGTATATACTGAGATATTCTACAGAGAGACTGACAAGGCAAGGAATTAAGGATGATTTTTTTAAACTAACTGTTGCATTGGGGCTCTCAGTTCAATTTTCCAAAAGGAATTGAAGTTTCCACCCACCACTGAATGAGTTTAGAAACAGATCCTGTCTCAAGCCTATCCTGAGTGGAATAAAGATACAGCTAAACACATTGATTAAATAGTTGTAAGAAGAGACTCCAACCTAAGCCAAGCTCAATTGCTGGCTCACAAGAGTGGATTTTTTTGGAAGCTGCTAAGGTTTGGGGGGCAATCTGTTATACAGTGTATTGACAAACACACAAGCTAACCCAAACAGCACACTCTACTGCTCCAGACATTAAAGCCAGGAATGGAGAAAAGTGAGTATAATGCATTACTTTAAGGTAAAACTCACTATTCCTCCCATCACCCATTCTAATATAATTAGCCCACTGGCACTCAACTGCAAAACATTAAGGTTAGTAACTCCTGTTTTTTTCCTCTGGCATAATTCACTCACACTACTAGGATGAAAATTGCTCGTAAATAAAAAATACCTTTTTTGTCCATCCTTTTATAAAATTAATTGATGTTCAAGCATTTTCTTTGTCCCTTGTAATTTTACATCTTGCTCAGTAAGCAATAATTTAATGTCTAGATATGAATGTAGTTAATCGCTCATCAGGGTTTATTATTAATATAACACAACTTGAGACTATGTATTTGGTTATTGTTAATATAACACAGTATCTGAGGCTAGGTACTTTGCAATTTAAAGAGATGATTTGCTTTACAATTCTGGTGGCTTAAAAACTCCAAGTAGCATATATATATGGTGCTATAATCTAGCATGGTCTTCTTTGGTTGTATCACTGCATGGTAGAGAAGCCAGAAGGATCAAGCATGTTGGATGTCATTTCCTTATAACTCTCCAACATTACAAAACTGGTCCATTTATATGAGAGCTATGCTAATTCCCTCTAAGGCTGATGTTCCAATAACCTAATCAGCTTCCAGTAGACTCCACCTCCTAAGAATTTAGTCTATACTACTAAGGATTAAGCTTCTGGCATAGGGACTTTTGGGGACACACTGAAGTTATAGGAAGACCATAGTGGGAGAGATGTCTGACATATTTTACTGAATGTGTGAAACTCTTCTGGCTTCTCTACAGTTAACTGTAACTTGATCAGGACTTATGTGTCTTATAAGGGATGCTATAACACAATACCACAAACTGAGGGCTTTTGCAGTAGAAACATATATTCACATTCATGGAGGCTGGAAGTTTGGCTTCCTTAGAGCCTCCTAGCCATGTTTATGGAAAGGTAGAAATGCAGAAACAGTGTAGACCACAGAGTAGCTACCCTCCTTGTGTTACCTGGCAGTGAGATGGTTCAGAAATCAGGGAAGGAAATGCAGACTTTCACTAGAAACTAAAGCTTGTTAGTTTGTTCACTGAATGTCATAAAAACATGATTTGCACTACACACGCACACACACATACGTGTGTGTGTGTGTCATATTTTTTAAGCACTTCATATTCATTGTAATTTATGAAAGGCCTTATCAATGACAAGTTAAAAATAAGAAGACCAGGTCTTTGGTCAAAGAAATTGCTCACCATTCCACACTTGACTACCACTGTACTGCTACCAAGCTCTGGCACCACTTCCTCTCACCTTCCAGCAAAGCCCTCGGATCCTGAGGGCTTTACATACTTTATGGAGCAGAAGTTGAAAATGTACATTATCTCAGTAATTTTTGCACTTTCTGCTTTGTGAATGTATTTCTATGGTCATTGAAGTGATTAACCAACTCAAAGTCTGTGGCCTTCACAATTTACATGCTTTCACCCTTTGCTCTGATTTCATCCAGTTTGCTTATGGATCGTTTTCACTCATGGTCATCTTGCTGCACCGTTTACCAAGTACGTTGTTGACAGTGACCATGACTGGTTTTACACCACCCAGACAAAACTCAAAGTGGCCTCATACCACTCTTGATAGAGACCCTGCTTTCTTGTATGCACAATGAGTCATGTCAGATAGTAAGATTAGGTGATCTGGTGGTTGATGTGGAGACCATGCTCCTTGCGTTTTGCAACTGTTTTTGAAAATAAGCATCAATGTCACCAAGACAGAACATGTCTTCTACTATAAGGAGTAACCAAGACTCAGCCTTAGCAGGCACTTTAACCAACAAAGTAATCAGACTACAAATGAAACTTGTTTACGCAGTCTTTTATGTCTATGAATATTACATTGAGTTAATTATTTCTTGATAAGGAAAAAATAAGGAACTCCCATTTCTGAAAATGTGATAGAGCACAATTAAAAATGCTAAATTTTTAGCAGTATGATGGTGGTGCAGGCCTTTAGTCCCAGCACTCAGGAGGCAGAGGCAGGTGAATCTCTGTGAGTTCGAGGTCAGCCTGGTCTACAGAGTAAGTTCCAGGATAGCCAGCGTTACAATAGAAAAACATGTCTCCAAAAAAAAAAAAAAAAAAAGCCAAATTTTAAAGCCAATGAGAATACCTGGCTGAAGAACAAAGCTTGAGTGGAAGCCGGAAGATGCAACGAATCACCCCCACAAAGGGACATGAAGCAAGAAAGACTTAGGAGCCTGGAAGATGTGAAACTCAGGGATTTCCCAAGTGGACAACTGGAATTGTAAGCAACAGAAAATAAAATGCCCCTAAAATATGCACATGGGCGATACAAAGATTGAAAGTAAAGTTTGTATAACAAAATCTTAAAAAAGATGCTAATTTAACTGTACCAAAATTAAGGATTTTTATTTAAAAGGAGAATATTATAAAGAAAGAGAAAGAGAGGCCATAAATGGGAAAATGTCCACAATATACATAATAGGAAAAGAATGAGTGCTGAAGACATAAAAATAATAATACAAGCCAACAACATTTGCAAAGGAATAAATATTAATATAGGCATAGTCTTGCACTGTTTTTATTTATTATTTATTATTTCCATGTGCTGGTGAATGTACACAAGTGTCTGTCTGTAGGGGCAGGGTAGAGGTAGCTGTTTCTGTGAGAACGTTTGCTCATGCACATGTATTCAGAAACCAGAGCAGGGTGCTGGAGTTTACTCTTCCTTTACTCTCTGCCTTATTGACTTGAGAAGAGTTTGTCACTGAACTGGAAGCTCATCATCTCATCTAGGCCAGTAACCAACGAGCTCTGGGATCTATCTTGATTGTCTGCCCACTGCTAGTGTTCCAGGCATGAGCAGCTATGCCTGGCTTTTGATGAGTGCTGGGGATTAGAACTAAAGTTCTCATGTTTACAGAGTAAGTGCTTTTACCCAGTAAGCCATCTATCTCTCTAGGGCTTAATTTTCATTATTCAAGAAATGCAAAACTGTAACTATTTTAGGCTTTCTTTAGCCATTTTCTTCCAAGAAAAGAACAATGATGTTCAGGATACCACCATTCAGGACAAACCTTTGAAATAATACAGTCCTCCACTGACAAGACAAAAAATAAATGAGATATGGTAGCATTGATATGGAGCTAGCAAAGGCACGGTAACTTCTATAAGCCCTTCATCCACCAGCAGACATCAAAAATGCAGCACTGAGTGAAAGACACTACACAGAATCGTAAGCGTGGTGGTTTGAATAAGAACTGGGCGTGGGGGTGTCTCTGACCCTTTTGCCTGCTCTTGGGATCCTTTTCATTCTGTTGGGTTGTCTCTTCCAGCACTGATGTGGGGGTCTGTGTCTAGTATCATTGTATCTTATTGTGCCCTGTTCAGTTTATGTCCAAGGAGGCCTGCTCTTTTCTGAGGGGCAACAGAGGGAGAGTGTATCTGGGAAAGAGGGAAGGTGGGGGTGGAGTGGAGGGAGGGGAAACTATGATCAGGACATATTGTATGAGAGAAGAATTTTTAAAAGAAATGGTTCCCATAGACTCATAGATTTGAATACTTGGGCACCATGGAATGAAACTAATACGAAGTATGGTTTTACTGGAGTAGGTGTGGCCTTGTTGGAGGACATGTGTCACCGGCAGTGGACTTTGAGGTTTCAGAAGCCCAAGCAAGGCCCAGAGTATATCTCTCTCTCTCTCTCTCTCTCTCTCTCTCTCTCTCTCTCTCTCTCTCTCTCTCTCTTCTCTCTCTCTCTCTCTCTCTCTCTCTCTCTCTCTCTGTGTGTCTCTCTCTTCTCTCTTCTTGTGGATCCAGATGTAGAACTCTCAGCTACCTCTCTAGTAACATGTGTGTTCCCATGCTCTTCACCACATTGCCCCCTGTGATGACAATAAACTAAACCTCTGAAACTGTAAACATGCCCCTATTAAATGAGACTTTCCTTTATAAGAGTTGCCATGGTCATGGTGTCTCAAGCATACACATTGTATTGTTCACTGACTAAGACAGTAGGTATAGTTCCCTCTTTGTAAAGTTTACAATGGATGTGAATTACGCAGGAAGTGTTAAGGATGCATCTTGAACTATAAAGACAAGCAAGAAAATGATAAACATATACACTAAGGACTTTGGAAAATAAGAGTATAGACAGAACTAAAAGAGAAGCAAACAGAAATACAGGTGATAGATGACAGATTGATGAATGGTAGATACTCAGATAGATAGATGACACACAACAGACCATAAACTTGCTTGCAAGGTGAATGAAAACTGAGAGTTCTGCCTAGAAAAAAAATTTCCTGCTTTATCTTACAAAGCAGCACCAAGGTAGTAAGTGTGTTAAATCGTGTTGTATAATTAAAATCTCTTCAGTGGAGTATAATGAAAATGTTTGAAGAGTTTTATAATTAAATAAATTAAGCCAATCATATTTGCATGCAAATCTGTAAAAGCTGCTTCTTAGGAGTTACTAATTTTCCAATTTGATGATATCTTAGTTGGTGATAATTCTATACTGAGCTGCTTTTCAGACAACTTTTGTTAATTACCTTTCCATGTACTTAAGTTCTCCATTGCATGTGAAGGGAAAATAAAAGGCAGACAGTTTGAAAAGGAGAAAAAGTGGATCAATGGAGCTTAGTATAAAAAGAAACACTATTCCAAACAGATTCAATATGAAAAATTGTATACAAAAGTACTGGATTCTTCTACTGGAAATATTTTATTATAAAACAGTAACTTTTTAAATGTGTTTAATGTATCAATGTACTTAGAGCATTGCTGTTAGTTTTTTTAAACTGTATTTTTGAATTTTTTTCGTCTCTCATATAATATATTCCAACACCCTTCCACCCCTCCCTTTATTCTTCCCAGATTCCCCCATTTCCCCCATCCCCCATCCTACCACTCCTTGCCTCTCCCCAAGAAAGTGCAGTCTTCCTAGGGTTACTGTCAAGTATGACACAACAAGATGGAACAGTGTCAGACATACTTCTTTACTTCTATGTTGGACTAGGCAACAACTCGGTAGGGGTACATGGTACTCAAGGGCAGACTTGAGTTTTAAAGCTTTTCTAACTGGAGCTTTACTTTTGTACGTGTGTGTGTGTGCGTGTGTGTGTGTGTGTGTGTGTGTGTGTTGTATATATATGGTGACTATGCTCCCATATGTGCATACAGAAGTCAGAGGAATTCATGAGCTATCTTGCTTCATCATTCTCTCCCTTATTCCCTTGGGAAAAAATGTCTCTCAGGGAAATTGAAACTAGTGGGTGACCAACAAAGTTTCCAACGATCCTCCTGTCATCTCCGTCCCCAACCTCGCTAAAGTTATAGACATTGGCATGCACAAGTTTTCAAATGGGTGCTGCAAAATTAAACTCCAGTTCTCATGGGTACACAGCAAGCATGCCTACCTGTTCACCCATCACCTCAGCCCCTATTTTGATTTTGACACTAAGGAATAGAGACATATCAGGAAATGATCAAACCAGAGCAAGAACAAGTGTCAAATCAAAATAGGGACTGGAGTGATGGCTGAACAGGTAGGCATGCTTGCTGTGTACCCATTAGACAGGTAGAGAAAATACCAAAATCTGAGCTCCATGTCTGGCATTTAGGACTGCTGATGAAATATTTGGTCTCAGGGGTTGGGTATTCCCACCCCTCTAGCTCTGTGCCTGTAACCTGTAAAGCCTTTCTTTTTGGTGAGTTCCATTTCTTTGCCTGTAGTTTTTCTCGGTAGATCACACATAGCTCTGCTATATCCACATCCTCAAGTCTTTACTGTACCCCTTTGACAGCAGTTGTTGTAGCCTCTGTTTACCTTGATAAGCATTTCTCTGAAAGTTTACTTTTCTTTCACATGGGAGGGTGTTTAATAGGTTCAGGAAAAAATAAGATAAATAAACAAAAACACTCATAAGGACTGGCCATGGAAAAATGTGATAAATAGCTGGTAGTTCTAGAGAGGTTGCCTTAAGGAGGGAAGAAAATGTTCTAGCAGAGCAAAGTGTTGGCGCAGAGCAAGGCCTCAGCAAAGCAGGCATGGGATCTGGGTGCATCCTGGGTTTCTAAGTGCAAGCCTCCAGAGGCTAGGAGTAGACCCCCATGGACATCAGGTTGAACACTAAGAGGAGTCTTCAGTGCATTGGGTTTATTGTGATGCCTGGGTCCTGAAGGTGAGCAGCCAGAGAAAGTGGTAACACTACTGTGTTTTGGAGGTGAGTCCCAGCTGACTGGGGAGAGTTGATACCGGTAGCTAGTTGCTAGACACCAGCAGATGAGATGTGGACTCCAGATGTGGGAGAGTGGACTACTGGGTCTAGTGGTGGACCCCAAGAGGTGATGGGAGTGTCTCAGGAGTACAAGGGACCCCAAGTAAGCAAGCACATTCAATGTTTTGGTGAGCAGAGGAAGGCTAATGGGAAGTGAAGAAGGGAGGCAAGCAATTATGGGTGCAGATGAGGGCTGCCTTGCATCCAAGGTCCTGTGGGGAGACTGAGCAGGGCTTGGGGTTTCGTCATTATAACATAGAACTGGAAGAAAAGATGGTATCCAGATTCCCTTCTCAGCACCTAGAAGAGATGGTCTCTCACAGGGACTGTCTGCCATGAATCAGTACTGCTATGCCTCTGTAGGGTACCAGATCTGCTGTTTGTAGATGAACATGAAGTGATAGAATGGCATGATGCCCTTGACTATCTTAGAATAGTCAGTCTTGAATATCATGAGCTGGTCATCCATCTTTTTGCTTTTGCTTAGTAACCCTGTAGCCTGGATACTGATCTTCAAAAACTTAAAGATGCTCAAACAACTAGGCTGTGTGTTGAAAATGTGTACTGCCCATCATCTGCGAATGTTACAAATGACACATGTATCAAAAACTAAGACACTAGAATTATAGCATAGTGGGTTCGGATGGTCAGGCCACTACTAATATTGAATATACACATCAAGGCAGTCTAAATACAAGTGTTCTTAAACTTGAAACATGGCTGTATTCTGAAGAAAATAGGACCTAACTAAAACAATTGGGGATTATTTTGGTTTTGTGGTATTTTGATTTATTAACTTTAATACCCAGGATTATTTCTCTTCAAATGGTGTTCAATTACTGAAACACCATCAGTTCATGAATATTATTTGTTTCTGTTTGTTTGATATGATTATACTGATTTACACACTTTTTTTTCCTTTGAAAGGACACATAAACCTTTCTTTATCCAATGAAGTTCATGAATGTCACCAGCTGTTACTGAATTTAAAAAGGTATTCCCCCTCCCTGTGAATAATGGTAGAAACTGCCAACCCAGAATATGTGTTCTTAGCAGCAGGATTATACACATGCATGTTCAGGTCCTTCAATAAATAGCAAATGTAATAGGGTGCTCTGACCTCCAATTTTCTAACAGGAGATTAAATTTCATATGGAAGGTGTCATCCCTATACTGGAAAGGAAAATAAATTCTTATCACTGGAGAGAGAGACAGAGAGAGAGAGACAGAGAGACAGAGAGACAGAGAGACAGAGAGAGAGAGAAAGAGAGGGGGATTGAGAGACGTGTGTGTGATCAGAACTTCCGATCTTCCTTTTCTCTGTGTACTGACTTCTCTACAGTTGTGTCTCTACAGTTATGTCTCTCCATTTATTAATATGGAAGCATTTGATATTGCTCACAAAGATATCTTTGAATCTTCATTGTCCCATGAGGCTCCCAAACAAATATCCAATATCTGTGTTTCTCCTGTTTATTTGTGGCAATTATTTCCAGCAGGAGCCCTGAAGGGTGCTGAGGTAAAGCTTTGCCTTAAACATGCATGCACTTTCTGTAAATAAACAGCATGCCACCTTTTGAGTACAATTGCTTAATCTTGAATTAGTAAATGGGGATTTACTACAGAATGATTCTAGTCAATTTCATTTCTGCACCAAACATTTTATCTTCCTTCCGATAAGAGGATTATAACCTGATGACTTCTGCGTGATACACCAGACACTCCTGAATTACAAGCCCCAGCTGCCCTTGCTTTGACGAGAGGCATCACATCTGAACAGATGTGACAGGGTCACATCAAAGTAAATCTGAAACCACAAGACAATTATGTGTGAATGCTTGTTCCCTTGATGCTTATTATTGCTATAAATATATACATCCTGAGAAGTAATGGCTTCTCTGACCTCTTTTGAATTCTGTATGAGACCATGAGGTGCCATAGCAAGCCATTGCTATGACCTCTTTACTTGTAAGGCTGTGGTGATATGATGGTATATATTACTACAGCCTTGTCTGACAAAACCAAAGAACTAAAGCTATAATCTAGTATTTTGCTTATTGCATATTGGATACACAGAAACAATACAAGTTATATTTTGAGCATGGCTAGAATCCAAATGAACAATTCAGTTAGTAGTAGGGGCTGGAAGAAGTAATGAATTAGGAATCTTAAAGGAAAGAGCAAATTTACATTTTAGAGTTTTGTGGTTATTTGGCCATAAATATAACTTCAGAATTATAAAATCATGCTCAATTTGGAACATTGTGTTTCCAAGTACTGCAGATGTTGAGAATAAAGTCTCAACAAATTCAAAAGGAAAAGGTAGGAATCAGAATTATTGACAACAGTCTCCTTCTTTGTTTCCTGTAGGGTGTGCTCCAAAAGCAGCAACAATCAGAGGGCTCAGGCACAAGCTTCTGACACTTCAGTGAGGAAAGGTAGTGTTAACAGCCATATCTCCCCACAGGCTCACAGTGTCCTAGCCTTCTAGGAGAGGGAAATGGACCTATAAGAGCACAGAGCAGTGAAAATGCAGGCGTGAGCATCATCCCTTAGTAAAGAGGAAGCTTGTGAGCAAAGGTGAGTTAAGGCTCCAGATCCTTGTGTACAGAAGTACCACAGATAGCAGGTGGCTCGTGACAATCTTGGGCCTCATTGACTGTGGATCTTGAGAGTATACACTTCTGATGGAATGTAGACCAGGCTTCACAGCTTAGTCATTCTCCAGGAAACAGAATGTAATTTAAAGATGGCTCCAGATAATTTTTCACATTGCTCTGGAGGCCATATGATAACAAGGAAGAAATTCCCAAACAGTGATTTCCATTGTATCCTGGAGGAACTGAAACTATTGTGTTTTGCAGTCTGTGTGTGTGTGTGTGTGTGTGTATGTGTGTGTGTGTTTCTGAAAAAGAGGCATTATTCACTTTGTATAATCATGAGCAAATTATATACGAAAAAGACTTAAGAGGAAAAGGTTTGTGTTTGCTCACAGCTTCAAAGAGGTTAAGTACATCATGGCACAAAACAGAGAGAATGAACTGGAAGTAATATGAGATTATAAATTTCAAAGCCAACCCCAGTGACATACTTTCACCAGCAGAACCATATCTCCTAAGCTTCTCCAAAAAGCATCACCAACTAGGTATCAGAAGTGTTCATAAGACTGAGCCTATGGACATTTTCTCTTTCAAACTACCACAAAGATAATGTTTGTTGACATTGTAATAATTCCATGTCTTATTTAAATTGTCTAATTTCAGAAAATAATAAAGCTCAAACTTTCAAAAGCAGAAAACACTAATAAAAATATAATAATTCTTTGGATATTGGTTCTGTTTAAAATACTTGTAATGCCTTTTTCATAAAATATTTAGTGATCAAAACTATGCCCTTGGATTTAAGCCATTGATATATTAGAAGAATCTTTATGGCACTCTAGAGAAATGCCTTGCTTCCTAGGTGATAAGAAGGAATGACAGCAATAAATGGACAGATTAAGCCAAGAGACCACTTCTTAAGATCACTGCAACATCTATTTCTTAAATTTTTCTGATATCCTATGATCAATTTTCTTGATGTTCAAATCAGTTTTAAGCATTTTATTAAAAAAACCTTCCATAATTTTACATGTAACATGATTTATCTTTAGAGACAATAAATTAAATCTTTGTCCAGTTCACAAACCAAAAGTAGATAAATGAATTTCTTTTTTCCTGCTATCTTTTTGCCTCTTACTTTGTTCTTATTACAAAAAAATGTATTGAAATGGAAATTACATTTTAGTTCAGTTGTTTAGGAAAATACATATAATTTGTGGGTTGGAAAAAATGGCATCAATAATATATTACTTCTCTATGTGCGCACACACACACACACACACACACACACATATACCATGCAATTACTAAGAAAGCACAAGGCATCCATGAATCAATTGGTTGTCATGGAGACCTCTACAGGCATCCTGTTTACTTGATTAAGGAGAAAACATCTACTAAAGAGATCATAAGAGCTGTAATTAGATCTGGCTTCTAATAATATTGCAGATCTTTCCTTCAGTATTATTTTTAGTATTACGTGATATTTTAAATATCCGTGAGTGTCTAAAATTGTTTCCTTTTGTGTTATATGAGAACAATGGTAGTTTCTTGATGACCATTACCAAATGTAAGTATTTACAACACAACTCCTTGTGTACAGTTAGTGCTCAGAAAGTTATACATCTTTGTATCACATTATAGAATTACAAATATATTTTTATTTTCCTTTCTATTTCTATCTCTTTTATTTTTGTGCTATTTCAGATTAAAAACATATTCTTAAAACACTGCCTAGAAAAAAAAGTAATGATTCCTGCTTCTTATGAAATATATATTTTTCACTAGTTATTGTGACAAAAATTTACATTCATTTCCTCAGTTGCTCTTCTTAGCACTGGAGTAGTGTAGGTACTATAATTCCTACTTGACAAATGAACAGCATAGCTCAAAGGACTGATTTTTCTAAGACCAAGTTGTCATTAAATGTAAAAGCTATATTTCAAACTCCCTTCTTTCCTACCTAAACTCTGAACATACTTATTTCTAATCTGATTGTAAATCATAAACAACTTTGACACATAGTGTTCCAAGAAAAGTCTCATATAGAAATCACCAAGTTGTTTTTGTGGTTTGAATGAGAAGTATTTTCCATGGAATACTTGTCTCTTCCCTTGCTGAAGGAAGTATACCATTAGGGGAGGACTTTGAGAATTTACAGCCTCGTTCTGATTACAATTCACACTCTACTTCCTATGTGTGCATAGTGATGTGATTGCTCAGCTTCCTACTCCTGTCCCCATGCCTGCTGCTTGCTGCCATGCTGTCCCACTGTGATGGATTCTTATTCCTCGAGAATTGTAAACCAAAACAAAAGCTTTCATCTGTAAGATGTTTTTGATCATGGTATTTTATTTCAGTAACAGGAAAGCAAACTAAAGTAGATTGCTACGTATTTGCAACATTCACTTTGGACTATGAGGAAAGTAAGAAATTAAGTTCAAGAGATTGCCTACATCAGACATTGCATGTATTCTGGCAAAGGGTTCTTATAATTCACTGTATCTATCAGTAATATGTGGATCATGAAGAGAGTATGGAGTTTCACGTGGACAAGAAGTTATTGTTCCTGTTAACTAGTCCAGATGTAAGAATTGTACAGATAAAGCCAAAAATTCCAGTCCTATGGTAGCCAATTATGCAACCTGATTTTTCATCTATGGTGTTTATTAAGGATGCCCTGGTTACAGAGCCTTGCAGCCTTTCAGTGAAACCCATCATGATCATCCATGATAATCGCCATACAATATACAAAGGAAAATAATTTCACTTTTTACTCATTGAATAAAGCTTCAAAGGCTCCTCAGGCGTCAAATGCCTGAAAGGGCTAATTCTAGGATAATGGTATTTAG
Organism: Cricetomys ansorgei; assembly: GCA_026225945.1. Taxonomy (NCBI): domain Eukaryota; kingdom Metazoa; phylum Chordata; class Mammalia; order Rodentia; family Nesomyidae; genus Cricetomys; species Cricetomys ansorgei. The sequence goes on along the minus strand of JAMJFZ010001100.1, from coordinate 11,653,105 downwards.
TACATAGATGAGGGGAAAGGAAGCTATCCATTCCCTGAAGGGGAGAGATATGTCACCGGTCTATGATTGACTCATTCTGTCACAGAATTCCTTAGTAGTCATACTACGCCTCCAAGCACAGTGAAATGTGCTCTGAGAGCGTTCCCTTTCCAAGAGATCCCAACACATGATTGGCAATTGCTGCTCTAGCATTCCATTGTGTGAGACCAAAGAGGTATTTTCCTACTGCACGATTACTTTTTTTCTTTGCTTATTTAGTGACATGGCTGGGCTAGTTAATGAGTTTAGTTTCACAACTGTGTCCCTCAGAGAACTTGGGTATGCAACTAGTATTTCTGACTGCTAGGAATCACTGACTTATCCAGGCTTTCATTTACATTCTCTTTCCTTGTTCTCCTCTGGCTCTGGCTGTCTTCCTCTACCAATAGTATAACAGCTGTCAGCATGTCAACATTTGTGTAATTTTATTTTTGCTTTGCTTTCTTTTTTGTCACAATTCTTTGAAAAATCAATGACTGCATAAGTTAGGCCAAGTGAATTTGGGTAGGATGATTGAGTTTAAACATTGTGGTTAAGTAGGAAAGCAATGAGAAAAGAAAGCTTTGACCTCTTTCCCTCCCTGAACCTTCCCTGTGAACAGGGAATGGTGGAACATCAGTCTTATGTTTCCAGATTGATGGTATCATCTGGTTGCCACTACCAGTGTGGATTTTGTAGAGTCATGGACAGAATCTTCCAGTAGTCACTGATTACAGAAGTCTATCTGGGACAGTTTTTCTGGAAAATGGGGAAGTCGGCATCATCACTTGCATAAACCAACTGGAATAGCTTCCCTATAATACAGAACTATGTTTACAAGGCATGCATTGCTCTTGGTCAATGATTCCTTCATGTTCTGTATGGAGGACCAGGTGATGTCACTCTTTGCTTTCATCTGATTAATTTAGGCAATCAATGACATGTAGATTGTGGAAAATATTATCTATCAGGTTGCAGAAATAACCCTGAGTGCTTCTTCCACTCAGAAAGCCATAGGAGATGAAAAAAGCCATTTTATAAAAGTATTGGAAAGAGTCTTTCCTCTAGACAAACGTATGACTTTTAGCTTTTTTCCTCTCTGAGGTCATGGTTCCTCTGTTTTTAGTGAGTTTCCACAGATTTTGTTGAATAAACGCTTGCATATCTTTTAGAAATCCTTTGGCCACTACCAAAAGATAGTAAGTAATTTTTAATTTTAAAGGCTTAATGTAATGATAATTTATGATAAAGATGTCCTGAGTAGGTCGAGTCATTTTTCTGAAATCTTCACTCTGGGTTTGTGGTTTTTATAGTTCTTTGGCTGATGCATAAGAAACTTAGAGGATTATTGCGGTTGGCTAACTATACCTAACTGTCTACACATTTGCCAAAATGTTGCCACTTTTGTATGATTAGATTTTCAGAATAGTGCCTTCATTAAAAACCTGTCACCAGAAAAATATATGTTTAGCATTTGCCTTGAAACTTTATTATTTTGTCTCAATTATATTAAAATACCATATGTTCAACAGTAATAGCAGTGAAGGGAGTGAATGAGTTGACATTCCTATCTTTCCTGCCAAAAAATTAAATTGAATCAATGATATATTTTTAGCAAAACATGAATTATTAAAAGAAGAAAATCAGTAACAATCTTGAGAAATTTTTATCATTATTTTATACTTTGGGGTATATTCTTCATTATATATTTAATAACTTTAGTTTTCTGAATAGTACAATTTGGATAGAAAATTAACATTAAGAAAAACAGTGCATATCTCAGTTTACAGAAGCTTTGGGAAAAAGAAAAAATATAAACACAGACTTTAGATGCAGATATGGCTGTTAGGAGTATTACTGAGTTTTCAAAAGTGAAGAGAGAAAACTTCCAGTGATCAGATATGAAGAATGGAGAGAGAAGGAAGGTCGCAGCTGAAATTCTGTTTTCCTAGCTTGTCAGGAAGATGGTTGAGCATGAAAGCACCATTTCCCAAGATAACATGTCAAAGGGCAACTACAATGCAATGCTAGTACTCGAACTCATTTTAAATATCACTTTCTGTTTTCTAATTTATATTTTTAGTATATTAGTAGTCAACATAAGCATTATGTAGTTTAGGAAGTATTATAGACTTTTTTTTTTCTTTTTTGGCAGAGGAAGATGCAATTATCTAATAAGCCTGAAGAGTGCAAAGATAGGGTTCTGGTTAAAGGAAATCAGGCAGTACATTATCTTTTAATCACATATTTGAAAGTCTATACCATTGAAGGAAATAATAACAAAGTTTCCTACATCAGTAATAAATGTAATTATAATAAACTATGTCATAATAGTAAATAAAATAACAATAATGATAAAGATAAATAATAATAATAAATCTAGCTGAATGAATAGATAATAATGAATAGATAATATAAGATTACATGTTTTGAATGTATTTGAACACTAATAAAATAATGATGAGAAATGGATAAATTGTGCTCTTACTGTTAAATTTAAATATTGGCTAAGGTGTAAGATTAGGTCTTAGGTTATATCTATGTCTATATTTTCTCCTTGAAGTTTCTATATATTGAAATATATGCTGCTTTCCTTTTTTGCTAATTTTCCATCTAAGTTTTACCATTTATAAAGCTAAAGTTATTAAATATATTATGAAAAATTGCCCCCAAATATGAAACAATGACAAAAAATTCTCAACATTTTTAATAATCCTCTTATTTTAATGTTTGTAGCATGGCTGCATAAAACAGGTCAGTTAATGTTGGAAACTGAAAATATCAAATAATGTTGATGTTAGAAGTTATGTCAATGTAATATAAAGTGAAAGATAATATAATAATAAATGCAATTATTTAAAAATCATATAAACTATATTTTATGATATATTATACTGTTCATAATTTATAAATCAAATAATGACACAAGTAGAAATAAAAATAGAAAATATTCAGAAGCCTGTGTGCTTTGGATGGAATGTAGACACACCTCCTTTAATCAGAGAATTCAGAAGGCAGTAGTGGTCCACGTCTTTAATCCCTAAGAAAAGCAACCTGAAAGCAGACACAGAAAGCAGAACTCACTCAAAAGGAATCAATTGAAAGAGTCAGTAAGGCTGAAGAGTCAGTTGAGGAGCTGTTAAGTAACAGCAAGTTGCAGAGGAGTTACAGAAGCTGAGGCTGGAGTGAATTACAGAAGAGTTACAGATTCATTTACAGAGGGAGGATGGAGCAGTGAGAGCTCAGGGAGAGACACAGAAATACAGCAGAGCTCAGCAGAAGCCCAGAACAGAAGGGTGAGTTGAGCCAGAAGAGTCAGAGTTTAGAAGGAGCTAGTCAGAGTGGCTCAGTCAGCAGTAGGTCTCACAAGATTAAGGCTGAAGCCTTCTAGACCCTGGCTGTCAGTGTAAATGTTCTAGATTACACGAAGCCTAAAGCCTTCTAGTTCAAGGATTAGGACTAGATTGTAAAGAGACTGAAATGCTCTAGGGTTCCAGGGCTCCAGGATTAATTTAATTAGACAAAAGTATAAACTGTCCTCTGCCCTTTATCAACATCCACTTCTGGTGAATTTACATCAACATTTACTTCAACAAATATTACCATTGTTTGAGAAGTGAAATGTGAGCTCTTTAACAACTTATTATTCAAGGAGATTAAAAATTGGAAAGGAGATTGTAATATACTATTAGAAAATTTAACATATAGACTCAGATAAACAACAGGAACATTAGAAATTTTCTTTTGATGAAGAGGCCATGGAGTTCACTACACTGCACTGATGAGTCGGCATGTAAGGGGTCTCCTCATCAGACCCAGGTGCCATGTTTACACAAGCACATCTTTCTTACAGCCCTATTTACCCCAGGAAGGAGTTATGGCAGGATTTGGGGATTTTCTGAACTATATATTGCATGACGTTTACTCAGTAGAAACTTCTACTTTTGACGTTAATTTGCTTCTATAATTATAGTTATGGGGTATATATATAGAAATGGAATGTTTATGGACTACAAGCAAATAGCATTGCCCATTAAGCTAAATGAGTGGAGGACTGAGCTCTGACTCTTCAAATATCAACATCACTCCTAAACTCTGAATTTCTTGTCTCTAACTCAGATATTAGGATGATTCATTCCATAGGACAGTGAAAGCAACCCCTTCTGCTCTCTCCCCTTTCTAGGCTCTACAGAATACAACTCAAAATGCACCTATAACCTAACGCCCCAAGAAACATTAGAGACTCTCCTCTGCTGTGTGCTGCATTTTCATATGAAAGATCATTAGAAAAGGTTCTGGAATTTGAAGCTAACAAGACTGCAATGTGCACAGGAGGAAGTTGTTCCAGTTGGCTTAGGGAAGTGATGACTTCCAACTTCTCCACTTCTCACAAAAGCTGTCCCAGATAGACTTTGTAGTCAGTGACTACTAAAAATGACCATTACTCATTTCTCACTTTAAAATTATAGAATATTTCAACATCTCCTAGAAGAGATTACTAATTATTTTTGTATTTTTTTCTTCTCTGTCTTACAGCATAGCTGATATTTTCAAGATTCTGCCTTACCTCAGAATTTCTATCAAGAAGTATTTCTGCCTAAGTATTTTATATATTTTAATTAAAAAAAACAAAATATTTTGTGCACAATCTAAATTCTCATCAACAGTTGAGATAATGACACTAAGAAAGAAGGGAAGGCTGTGAGCAGAAGGTCTTTGTGACACTATTGAAGATTTTAGCCCTCCACTGAACAATGGGGGCAGAGCATCAGAGTAGACACATTAATATGTGAGGACATTTGCTGAGTATACAGTGGTGACAAGAGTTTTGATTTATACATTCTGTTGGCTGTTTTCCTAGACCTTTCAAAGTAGATGGAAATAGGCTTTGTTTTCACTTTGTCACTATTCATGCTTGGCTCAGACAGGTAGGCACAGTATTACACTAACTGAATCTCAGAAAACATTTCAGTAAATTTGATATTAATTACAAACTCAAAAGAATAATATAGCAACTTTAACCATAGATAAACCAGAAAAAATACATAGTTTTCCAAATTTCATTTGACAAGGGTGACTTGGTTATTACTATTAATTTAATTTTAAAATCACTCTCATAAAATATTTTGCAATAACATAGCATTTATCACTTTACCAGGTCCAGTATTTTATTCTAGATTGTAGTCACCTCAGTAACAGTTAAATGGTTATATCAAACATTGCTCTGAGTAAATTCTATACATAAATCTCTAAGCATTCCGACAGCTATATAAATGTTTATTTTTTCACTTTTTATACACAGGTGCAACAAGATAACCATGGGATCATTTTAACATATACTACCATGGATAGGGCTTTAATTCAGAGTGTTAGAAGCCTTGAATATGATCCCCAGGCTGACACATAAAAATGAAACAAAATTTAAAAATTAAATAAAAATAATATATCATCCCATGACTGTCATGAGGAAAGCTAATAATTTCATCTACTTTCTCGCTTTGTCAACCAACCACTTTATATAGCGTTCAACTTAATGTTTTTCTTTTTCATCTTTTAGACAAGTGGTGGTTTCTCTAACATATGTTGCTGCTTTGTATGAGTGTGCTTTTAATTTGCATGAATAATTTTAAACCTTTTTAGTTTTCAGTCTTTCTTACTTTTAAGGACATGAGAATTGAGCTGAAAGAGATCAAGCAGCTTCCACAGGTTACATAGCCTGAATCTTCACCGCTAGGATCCAAAACACCATCTTTCCCACTGAAATCCTTTCTAGTTCCATTGATTCACAGCTCTCAAACAATGTGCTTCCCACCAAGGGATTTTCTATTTGCAACATACCCCTCTTCTCCATTGATTCACACTATGAAAAAACCAATGATATATGGGAATTCTATAGCAATGTATAGGAATTCTACTGTGCTTTATTTGTAGTGTAGATTGGTAACAATATATACTTTGTGGGCATTGTAGTGAGAGATGCTGTTGACATTTCTTTCCACTTTTACTTAGATGTGGATTCACATATTGCAATTCAATATGACTGTCAATTAATGGTAATGTTTATTTTATCAAATATAGTTAATTCAAGTTTATAAAATTGAAAACTATAGTTTCTGGAAAGAAGCTGGACAAAACGTAAGTTTTAAAGACAATGGATATGGCAACATATTATAGAACTTTGTTACTTCACTTCAGGAAGCATGAGACACTGTGTTGTTCGTGGTTTGCAGAAGTAATTCCTCATGGTGTGTTAGCTTATATTTGAAGAACAACATGATTTCCAAATGAGCATAATCTGTAGCTTTTAAAAACAAGTAAGTAACTCATCTCAGAGATAAGTTTGGAGTATTCCATGGTCTAAACACTCTCTGAGACTTTCCAAAATCTTAAAAAGGAAAATATTTGCCACAATGAAGCAAACATGTATACACAGTATTTGCCAAAGGCAGTTGGACCCTCTTCCTACTAGCATGTCCTCCTCAGACACAGTTGCTCAGTTTCTCCAGGGAAAACTTTAATGCAAAGGTGCAGCTGGCTTGCTGCTGTAAAGAGTGGAGCTTCCTCCTGCTGCCAGAAGGAGGGAACTTGGAGCTACAGCTTTGTTACACTAAGATACAGCTTGTTTTCAATGAGTACTCTGCCTCTAGCTGGAGGAGAGTATCAGGAAATAGGATGCCTGAAGGGGTCTGTGTCAATCTCTGGGAGGTTTCAGACTTAAGTAGAAAAAAAAAAAGCCATGTTATCTTGGACCCAGAAATTTTGTTTTCTGAGGTTTAGGGAGTATCTGACATCTTAGTGAGGAGGAGAAACTTATTATATTTAGTAATGTACTAAATATACTGTACTACAGTGCTTATAACACAAGAGTATTTTATAATAAATGTGAATGCTCACTTTACTCATGTAGAGATCAAAATGTGTCAAATTTTTAAACTGTATTTCAAACACAGGCATTTCTCCTCTCTATATCTAATGTTTCACACACATATTTGGAATTTTTTATTCAAGATATTATTATAACAATAAAATAATCTTGGAAATAATTTTCTAAACAGAAAAAACAAGGAATGTTTGATGATTATATATATATTATATATATATTTCCCTTTATATGCCAAAGCTGAAAGACAAAGTTGTAGACAGGGGACCATATATAAAAATGAACTAGGGCTTTGTTTCAAGCTTTCTTTATTCTTGATACTTTGATACTTCCTAATATTTCTAATATCAAACACAACCAGACTTAATTACCACTCTTCAGGTAAAAGTTACAACCCACCACCAATCGTGGATATGGCTAAGATTTAACTCTCCGACTTTCAGATAACCATACGTATGCTAGTTAAAATGGAAGGAGGAAAGAGTAAGAAGATGTGGGGAGAGGAAGAAATAATACAAAGGAATGAGGTAGAGATGCAGGCGTGAGAGCGAGTGAGAGAGAGAATATGATCTAAACTAAAGCAACTTTGTGAGTGATGGGTGAAAGAATAAAATAAAATCTATTGAAGAGTAATGATTCTGACAGCTAGCCAGAGAAAATGGACTAGTGATGTCAGCGAAATGGAGGCAATCATGCAACTTGGATTTGTGTGAAAGAAAATGCCAACTACTGAGATAAAAATCCAAGGTGATTATTAACAGCATTTGTAAAGTTTTATTAGAATTTGTTGACAACAAATCCTCTTAGACTAGTTTCAAAGGCAAAAGTTTTAAATATCTGGTTTTTAATCAGATTTCATTTTCTTTATATTGGTGACTATATGGTTACAGCAAGAACAGTAAAATGAATGTACATTGAGAAGAAAAATTTTGCATATAATTCTAGAAGCAGCCACCATGAAAGGACAATTAGCAAGAAATGTCACTACAAAGAATTTCAATATATCTCTATAGATATATATAGATATAGATATATATTTATTGATATATATCCAATGTTAAACACACAAAAGTTAAGTAGATGCTGAAGAAAACAAAATCAAACATTTTATATTTTTAATTTGTTAGTGCATAATTCTAATTTTCTATTTAAAAGGATATCAATTATTTCCTTGATCGTGGGATAAATAATACAATACTAGATTTGTAAATTATTATTTCATAATGAAATTTCAAACATATAATTTACAGTTTTGCTCCAAAATATGTCATGGAAGTGTCTACATCAGTAAAGAAATGAATCTTGTTATGTTGGCCTGAACAATTATACACTAAGACCTCTGGCATCAGAGGGCCAACTATATGTGCATTAAAATAAATGCTAATAAAATATTTCATAACATATGTGTACATAGTGAACATTGTAGACATCATGTCAACATTTTCTAAGCAATTCACAATAACAAACTTTGCATTAGTGCACAATGTACAATGCATCTGAAACCATCCCATAAGCAGTTGAAAGTATGCAGAAGAATGTTGATCAGTTATAAGTAAACTCTGTGATGTTTATATAGGAACTCCAGCCTGAGTGGATTGCAAAACTTAAAAATTTCTAAAATAGAGGTAACCATTCACTTCTCTAGATTATTGGCTTTTAATGCATGACAAAGCTTCCAATACTTTGTTGACTTTAATAGGAAACTGGAGGAAGAAATGAAAGAAGCAAAAGTCAAAGTTAAAAATGCAGTACTGTAGAAAGCAGAATGGGATAGCATTTTGTATCCAGGGAAATGAATAGCAAAATTGTAAATCTCTCTGTACACTGGGAAAATGGCATATTAAGAAATTTTCATGAATTATTCTTATCTTGTAATAGATCCATTTTTTCTTAGTAAGAGATTAGTCTGAGACTTTGATAGTGGTTTAGAGCACTACCCATCTCTTAAAAGCTTTTATTTTCTTGTGATTCCTAATGTTGTTAAAATATGTTGTTAAATATGTTGTTAAAATTCTGTTTTCCATAGTCATAGCTATAGCCTCTTTTTTTCTTTTATAATAGTAGGACTTACGATTTTTAAAATTTCATATATCTTCACATCTGCTAAAGCGTTGTATAAATTAACACTGTTATCAAAACACATTTATTTTATTTATTGCTTTTACCTTATCTTTGATATGTGCTAATTTAATTTGAATCTTATCAACTCATTCTATCACTATGCTTCAGTTTTCAAATAGAATTCTCACACTGTTTAAATTGTGTTCCTCTTTCGTGATGAACAAACACCTTCAGAAATTGCACAAAGGTTAGAAAAACATTTTGAAAGGATAAACTATCAGGAATCGTTATACCAAAAGGAAACATTTCAGAAGACCCGAGGTAGGGAAATGAATGTTTCGCAAGCAAATGCCAATGGAGGGTGCAAGATATTTAAAAAGTAATCAGTACCAAAGGTCTTCTGAAGTGTCCACTTGAACATAATTTTTACCAAGTACATGAGCCATTTTAGTGTTCCTACACTTTATGAAATTTTTTCTACTGTATATGTCTTTGCAGAATATATTGCTTAAGCCAGACATTTACTACTTGCCTGTAACTCCAGCTGTGAGGCAATCATAGCCAGGATTCTGGTCCTTGCTGACTTCCACAATACCTGAGAAAACAAGGGTATTGGGTTCAGGGAAAGACCTTGCCTCAAATAAATAGATGAGGAGTGATGGAGACTACTTGTTGCCCTTTCCTAGTGCTTCCATATGTGTTCAGGCTCATGTACAGCCCAATACACACAAATAAAGAAACAAATATTTAGAAATTTGAGTTCACCAAGTACTAGGACTTTGCCTGGTAAACTAGAGACACTGCCATCAATCAAAACGTTTTCAGTTTGATTGTTTTAGCATCTGGTTTTGAAAGGTTCACCCTTTGGAGCACAAGCTGGCCTTGAAATTGAGCTCTTTAAAATTTTGTTTTATAACTTTCTTTTAAGAAGTTTATACATCAGTACTTTATTTCCATCATTTTTATACTACCCTCTCCCCTCCAACGCCTCCTTTATCCCTCTCTAATTTTTAATTATTATCTTCACATACATAAATGTTTATATATAAACAAATGTGCATATAAATACAGTCTTCTGAATCTATGTAACATTGCTTATGTATGTATTTAAGGATGATGGTGTGGGATTATATAACCTCGCAAGGTTGCTCATCTCTAGAGAAGACTGCTTTTCTCTTGAGGCATCCATGAATTGTCTGTAGCTCTTCATGGAGGGAATTTTTGCAGAAAATCATCACAGAAATCTACAATTGGCCAAAATGCAGAGAACAACTGACTTCATCATGACTGTCCACGGTTGACATACCTATAACACAACTCCAATAACTAAGGCCCTGGTAACATCTCAAAGAGAAGGCAGAAAGACTAAATGAGCCAGAGGACTAGGCTGTCTGGTTTGAGGCAGCATCTTCTACATATGTCATTTAACTCTTGATTCTCCAGCCTCAATCTCTCTAGTGCTGGGATTACAGGTCTATGCCACCATATTGCAACCATTGGATCACAGGTTAAACTTTACCCAGTATTAGAAAAGTGATAAAATGGACACTAGAATTTAAAGAAGCAACAGGGCATCAATGAAGGCAAGAGCAGAAAGCTGATACAAATGCAAATACAAACAGTGCATCCAATTAGATGTTAACTAAACCCTAGAGCTGGATCCAGACCCAGAATCTGAGGACTGAGGAAACAGTAGCCAGTGAGACCTATGACTCCTGCATCTGATGCTCTGCTGATTGGCTCATGGGTGCTGCCATGTCCTTTTTTTTATATAATGCACATGAGGGGTGCCCTCAGTCCTAATGTATGTAATAAGTTTACTGCTAGGTTCTCTGTTACGGTTTCTATACCATCATATGTCTAGGTCTTTCTGACTTAACTTGATAAGTTCCAGGAGACAATACTTTATGTGTTTAAGTCACTTATCAATCTGTGCTGATAGTTTGAGCTGAATGGATTGTGAGTGTTTGGTGTGAAATCATTCTGCCTTAGCATTTACACTCAAGATGCAACTGATGCCTATTTTATTAAATAGACTCACTGGGGCAAGCAGGCTAGAAAGCTGCTGCTCCACCTGTAGAGTCGAGAACTCAGCCTGCCTCCTCAGTGGCTGTTGAAGGACTAAATAGAGAAAAGCCAGAGGGAGGGCAAATGAGCCATCTTCTGCAACTGGATTTCCCTTTGCTCCTGTCCTGAGTCATTGGTGACTCAGCTCTTCAACTGGAACTATAAATGGACTTCCAGCTTGCAGACTGTGCACCTTGGGATTTGCCAGCTTTTACAGTCATGTGAGCCTCTGCAGACAGCCACATACATAATTACATATAAGCACACACACACTCACATGCACGTGGGAGTTTGTGTGTATATACACACACACAAATAACTTAATCTCCCTAAATTTATATAGAAGCTTCCATAAGTAAAAACAAAACAAAACAAACAAAATCCAAAACAACCTTTTCTTTGATGCCTTCATCTTTTCCTTTGTATTTCTTTTACTAAAAAAATTTTATTTTTATTTTTGCAAATGTTTGTATGCTGGTGTATTAGTATGTGTACGTGCATACAGGTACATGTAGAAGCCAGAAAATGGTCATGGAGCCCAGAACTGGAGTCATAGGTAGCTATGAGCCACCCAGTGTGGGTATAGGAGCCAAACTCAGGTCCTCTACAAGAGCAGTAATTGCTCCTAAGTGCTAAGCCATCTCCCTAGCTCTCTCCTCTGTGTCTGTTTTTGTTAATGATTTTTCTCTTATTATTTGAGATTGTGATATAATTATACCTTTGTCTCCTCACAATAAATCACTATAAAATGTATAAGTGAATCAAAACACAAATAGTTTGACACACATGCATTCATAATTTTCAAAATTCAGGCTTAGTTTTATTTCATGATGTATAACTTAAATGGTTTTATTTTTTATTTTATGTTTATTTTTATACATGTGCATGCCTGCTGTCTGTATGTGAAACACATATTATCAGTATTCCGAGAAGCTAGAGGAGTGCATTAGAACCCCTGGGATCGGAGTTACAGGCAAGTGCCAGCTGCTTGGGATGTGGGAGCTAAGAACCAAACCCAGGTTCTTTGGAAGAACAGCAAGAGCTCTGAACTGCTTGTGTCACCTCAGTGATATTATTTTAAGGGGTGAAAAACACATTAACTATGCATGGATAGCAGTATGTAAATATGACAGTACTTTGTCACCGTGTTCAAATCTGCAGATAATTACATATAAATATTGACCTGATTGAGGAAAACAATTTTACCAGTTTTTGACTGAATGTAACTTACATGGTAAATTCAATTAAAAAATAGTTTCTTAATATTTTGTATACAAAACATAGTTTCCCTGAAAGTGTGCTTTATCATATTAAAATGCAACCATTTTGGATAAACTGAAAGCTCCATAAGGCATTTGTGATTTTTTCTTTCTTTCTTTCTTTACTTGTGGCCATAAATCTTTCTGCAGTCTAATACATAATAAAAGTATTCAGCAATGCTAAATTCATAGCTATAAAGCAATAAAATGGATCCCTCTAGAGGACATTCTTATAATGATTCTTGTTAGAAAAACTGTTTTTCTGCATTCTCATAGCTAATAAAAATTTAATATATTTTAAAATAAAGTGTCAGGTTTAAAACAAAAAGTGGCAGATTTCAACACATTATTTCTTTATTGACTCATAAAAGATATCCAATATGTAAAACTGCTAAGGAAAATACCATAGAGCTTCATAGAACAAAAGATAAAATCATGCAAGTAAAGCAAAAACAAAGCTCACAGTGATTATTATAATTTATTAATAATGTTTAAATTGAGCTTATCAACCTCTTAATTCCACAAATGAGAAAGACCATGACTGCATATCTAGGCAACTAAAATGTTCACTGTTACTGGGAAACGATCAGTCTTCAAAGAAATGCTTTCTTCATTGCTGGTGAGTTCATCTATCAGCCAAATATTTTCACATGGAAGCAGCAAATCAAAACTTCTTACTGTGTATGTCACAGTAAAATGAACTCTGATCTCTAAAATTACCAGCAAAAAAGGTCATTAACTTTGATACACAGGTATCTTCTGTAACACATATGTTCTTATCTCTCAAGTAAAGATATACATTCATCTCAGTTTTGGTAAAATGGATGTAGAATACTTACATTAACATTTTTTAATATGGGAAATGTAGAAAGTGCTTGTACAATAGAAAGGAATGATCTGACTCAGAAATCAGGTAGGACTGTGTCTTGTAAAATGTTGGGTCAGTCAAAAGCTTCAATAGGAAAACTGCCTTTATTGATGTATCTTCCATTATCTGGGAGATGTAGCCTACAGGTGAACTGACTAATTAAAATAAGTTATTCATGAAGCACAATGGAGAAATAGAGAGTTCAGATGAAGGCAGAGACAGGCTGGGGAAAGGTTGAAAAACCCATCTATGAATGTTGCATTCTGACCTGAGTGTCCACCCTGTATCAAGCAGCATTGCACCAATGTCTTGTTGATACATCAGCAAGGTGCACTTGTCACCATCCTTCCAAACTTTTATAACCCAGCACACAAAACAATGATCCCTTTAAACTGTGAATGAGTTGAATGAAGGTGAGTAAATTTGTCTATAAAGTTGGCAAAATATTTTTCACAAAGTAAAACACACTCGATCTTGTCTCCCTTGTGATCCTACACTTAGCACAATGCGAGCTTTGTAATGAGCACTCAATAACTACTTATAGAACTGATGAAAATGCTAATAATGATGTTGTAATGAAGCAGGAGGAATTTGGATTTATTTTCAACACTGAGGCTTTTGCATAGCTAAGAGGTCACAAGACAAAAGATCAGAGCATTACAAAATGCACTTCGAAGAAGATGCAGGGAGGAGGATTATGACTTCTATCTATCTTTGTTTCCTATGCTGTAATTTATGCATATGTATTGGGCCCAGAACAGAGAGGGAGTTGAACCAGAAGAGTAAGAGATCAGAAGGAGATAGTTAGAGTAGCTGAGTCAGCAGTAGGTCTTGGAAGGCTAAGGCTGAAGCCTTCCAGGTCTGGGATAGCAGTTTAAATGTTCTAGATTGCACAAAGGCTGAGCCTTCCAGTTCAAAAATAAAGACTAGATTATAAAGAGGAAACACTCTAGGGCTCCAGGGATCCAGGCTAGACCCAGTGATTTAGTTAGACAAAAGAATAAACTGTCCTCTGTCCTGAATCAACATCTACATCTAATGAATCTACATCAACATTCACATCAACAACTCAGACCAGATTCACATTGCAATGTATAAGTTGAAGAATTTAAACATTTCTTAAACCAAAATTTGGAAAACATCAAAATTAAAAAAAAAAAAAGACATTTTTTCTGGACTTTCTTTCAATGATCTAAAAACATCTTAGGGAAGGTTATTATAATGCAAACCCATCTTTTCTTGGGAAAGATGTGCAAGCAGTGTGTGTGTGTGTGTGTGTGTGTGTGTGTGTGTGTAGACTACAGCAGCTCCACCTTCACATATGACGTAGCATAGAAGAGGAGGTACTTTCTCTCCAACAATCACTTCTCCAGCTGGGGTATAGTAGCTTACACAAGAAAGTTCTTCCACTAATGTGGCTTTCTTGTCATGTAGTGTTCTACCCTGTGACCCACCATTGACAAAAGCATCTCTAAATGAGAAACTGTTCTCTGGCAATAAAGACACCCAGATATTTATTCCTCTGACTTTCAAATAAGAAAGAGAAATAGTTTTCTTAAATTCTTGAGCTAACTTTCAGACATAAATACATTAATTATATATAGAAACATGTAGTGGTACACACTGAAATTCATTTAAATTTTACTTTCTATTGCTGAACACTGATTCAGCAGTATACCCTTTTTCTATCCTCTTACCTTAAGGTGGTATCTATCTTTGATTATAAAGAGTTTCTTGAAGGCAGAAAAAAGTATGGACCCACTTTCCAATTCAATCTGTTAGTCTGTATTTCTCTTCATTAGGGGTTGATATTAACATTAGTAGATATTATTGAACAGTGTGTATTAATTCTTGTCATGTTAATGCTATTGTAATGTTCTACTAAGCCTCTTTGGATTGAGTGCTCTTGGAATGTTCTTTTGTTCTTCGTGCCTTCTTGGGTGTGTTTATCCTTTTCTTCAGGCACAAGTATTCATTCCAATATCTTCTGTAGATATGGCTTACTGGTCATAAGTTCCTTAAATCTGCTTTTAATCATGAAAAATTTTCTTTCTCTTTGATTATAACTGGGTATAGTTATAGGTATAGCAATAGCTATAGCTGAGTATAGTAGTCTGGGCTGGCATCTGTATTCTCTCGACTCTGGTAGAAACATTGATCTCTCCTGGCTTTCATGATCTCCAATGAGAAATCTGCTGTTAGTCTTATGCTCCTGCCTTTGTGTATAAGTCAATTTTTTTTCTTGATACTTTCCATAGTCTCTTTGTGTTACTCACATTGAATGTTTTGTCTGTTATATGATTATATATGATTATATATGATTATATGTTATATGATGTGGGAAATTTCTTTTCTGGTTCTGTCTTTTTGGTGTTCTTTGTGCCTCTTGGACCTTGACGGGCATCTCTTTCCTTATAGTAGGGAATGTTCCTTATATGATTTTGTTGACAATATTTTCTGTGCTTTTGACTTGGGTCTCTTCTCCTCCTGCTATGCCTATTTCAATGATTTGGTATTTACACCTTCTCAGAGTTCCTTCATGTTTCATTCTTGGTTTGGGAGAGATTCGACATTTTCTTTGACTAAGCGATACAAATTCTCCACCTTGTCATCAGGACCCGATAGCCTCTCTTCCACTTGCTCCACAGTGGCCTTAGTCTTCTTACAACAATTAAGCCAGTCTCCCACAGACATGCCCACAGGCCAACCCAACCTAGATAATCCCTCATTGAGATGCTCTTCCTAAGTGATTTTAGGTGGTGTCAAATTGACAACCAAAGATAATCATCACAACATAGTACTCCATGTAACAACATTTCACCGCATCACTTGAAAGACTATCAAGATCCATTTAAACCATAAAAATCTGTGAAATTTCAAATACAACAGACACAAAAAAAAATCGATAGAATTTTGACACAATAACATTTAAGTGGAAAAAAGAATTAATGATACAGACATCCAGAGAAGAGAATTAAAGGAAAAAAGAATTAGAGATACAGATATAAAAAGAAAATTTGGGATCAAATGTGGAAGCTTGCTTATCAGTTAGTAAGAATTAAAGGAAAGGAAAATAGATACAGCATTTGAAATGAAATCGATGCATAAACAACTAAAACATTTACAACTGGCATTATTCTCCTCCATGCAAGGTGACTTTTGAAATGCCACTACAAAGGAATGACAGAAGATTGCAAGATGGTGACAAAATTTCACATCAAAAATAACAGTAATATTTCCCCTGAGAAAAACAAAACACATATCACGTCAACGATTTGAAACTTGAATAGTACGGAACTTATTTATAGCTGCGTTAGAAATTTTATAATGATCCAATGCCTTCAAGGTTCTTCAATGACTTCAAAGGAAATCATCTTCAATCCAGATTTTAACCCAAAGTTAAACAAGTTATCTGTCAAAATTTTAGGTTCCTAAATGCATTTTCTAAGGAAGTTTCTTTGTATATCAAGAAAAAAAATAGGCTAGTGAGTGAGAGAGCTGAGAGAGAGAGAGAGAGAGAGAGAGAGAGAGAGAGAGAGAGATATTCAGGAACCAGAAATCCCAGTAAACATAATATGAAACTGGCACTATTGATGGGGGCCTTTTATCATGCTCGCACCTAGGTTTGGTTGTACCATTCAGAACTGTAAAGAATGTCAAGCCAATGAATAGAATTAGGTGGTTATTGATGCTTAAAGACTTAAAAAGAAAGGAAATGTAATCATGATACAACTCAATACTCATCTATATAAATTTACATACAATTGGAATGCATACACTAAACCTTGCCTTAAAAAGTTAGTGGTTAGATAGGGTTCAAGATGGAAGTGGTGCTGTGGGATGCATGGCATTGTGTAGTACCCAGAGAGTGGAAAGGTAGCAGGTGATGTATTAAATGACAAAGGCCTGAAATAACAGGTGTAGAGAGATAAATATAAAAATAAAACTGAACAATTAAAAAAGTGTATTCTCTGAAAATGGAGTCAAGAAATGAAAATTCTATATAAGGAATAATTGTGGTTTGTTGAAAATTTCCCCATTCTTTATTGTTTACACAGGTTTTTACATTACACCAATCTATGCTTCAGAGGGAAATTCAGAGGCAATCTGAAAAACCTTCTCACACACACTTGCCACAATGGCGGCCATCTTGACATTGACAAAATGGTTGTATAGGAACATCTCATTAGTAAGTGAATCTCTTGTTTGGAGTAAGAAATAAAGACACTAGGAAACAAGGAAACAGTGGGACAGGAGTTTACTATAATTGAGTTGCAGAGAAGTAAGGGAAGGGATACACATGTTCAAAGAATTTGTCTTTAAAATTTTAAAATATAAAACTTGGACATTTTTTCCAGACGCTGCAGAAATGAAGACGATTTTATAACACATCGGTTGCTTTGTTTTTTTCTAAACTCCTAGGATATTGAAAACGTCACCATTAACGTGTCATCACATTCAGAACATCGACCTTCACTTTAGCACTGAGGCATTTCAGGGAAGTGTTTGGTTAAATCACAACACATGTGGAGAGTTGCATCCAGGAACTGTTTGTAGACAAAGCTAACATTCAGCACCAATGCAGGTACTATTTTCCAAACATGTCTCACAAAGTAAACTGGCCACAAACAGCATTCTTTCCTTCCACAGGGATTCTATAACAAATAATGCCTGTCTCACATGTGTCAAATGCAGACAAGGAGCTCACTTCTCCTCTGCAAAACCATAACCTGTCCAACTACATGATCATCTCTCTGAGGCGATAAGTTTTATCTGACAATGAATACATAGATGTTGTCTGATGCTAATTAACAGAATTAATTTTGTCAATATTTTTCTACTGATTTTTTCATTCTTGGTTTGTTTTTAATTTCTTAGCAGTACAGTGACTCTTGCTCAAATAATAAGATCTTGGATCTTACCCTATACTTGGCACTAACTCCATCAATTCATGCAAGAAAGCAATATTTTGATTTATTCTAACGAACAATCTAATTTTTAGGTTGACCAGTGAGAGCCCTGGGCTTTGGGTTTTAGTGATTTTATGTTGTTATTTGACAAATTTTCAATATAAACAACATTCCAGAGAATAAAAATGGACGGATCAGTGGCCCAATGAAATTCAATTTGAGTATGTACAGTTCTTCCTGCTGGCACCTTTATGACTGCTTACATAAAAGCATCCTGCCAGATTTTCTTGCTGTGGCCATGCAATTTATTTGCCTATAATGTAATAGATTATATGCATAATGCTACTTGAGCTGTTGCATTTGTTACTGTGTCTCTTTATGGGTAAGATTTATTAGATTTTAAACTATTGCCCATTTCTGTTATTTAAGGATATAATATAGCACTTGGAGAAAACGAAAAATACAAATCTAGAACGTATAGAAGTTAACCCACAGATTACTTCAAATATGTCAGCTAAAATGAGCTACATATTTTTGGCTAAGGTGAAGTTCCATGATCCTATAGCTAATACATACTCTGGGGCTAAAATATAAGTCTGAGACTTAGTTTATATAAAAATATGTCTGTGGACAGACTAAGGAATCTTTTATTTCAACTCTATGAGCATACCATAGAGGACTGTAATTCTGATAAAGATATTCTCAATGATAAATTCCCAGAAGCACCTTCAGATGAACACCAGCAGCATGCAGAGTGATCAGTAGAAATCTTGAGATCAATCCCAGCTAAAGAAAGACCAGCCAAGACTGGTGCTGCCTGCCTATAATCCCAGCACCCAGGAGGCTGAAGCCAGTCTCAGCTATGCAATGAGATCCTATTCAAATAAGTAAAAAGAATGAATGAATCCATAACCACCCAGACAGGCTCGTGGAAGGCAGCTAGGTAGAACAGAAAGAGCAGTGTTCTCCGAGGCAGTCTCCACAGCACCCGCCAGCTTTGCAAGAAGTTCTCAAAATCAAATACCCTGTGGACAGTGCATACACATGTGGTTGGTGAAAGGATGTTCCTAAATACAGATGTAAGAGAATCGAACAGATATTCGAATGACTTCCACTTGTACTAGTAGGAACTTTAATGTGCCCCATGTCCCTGCTAAGTCTTCACTGGGGAAGACCCAGTTCTTCTACCCTGCAGCCTGTCCCTGTCTCTGCTCATATGGAAGGCCATTTCTGGACTTTTTCATCATCCATTCCCCAAAGCTCCACACTACCATTTTTTTTTTAAACCTTGAATCCTCATGTCATCTTTCTGTTAGCTTCTTCCACTGAGTTTTCTGCCTTGATTGGATGTGAAGTATAAAGACGTGACCAAAGCAGGTGCCTGGTACTGTTTCTCTTTCACACCCTCCAAAGAAATTCCAAACAGGGAAATGAATGTTGTTTACTGCCCACTAGATATGGACTACCCCTGGAATTGGTCATAGTCCCACAATTCCAACACTTACATCAGCTCAAGGAATAAACACTTGGCTTTTGTCTACCAAGTTCCTGTTTAGTATGCTCCCCATTCTTTCCTCATAAGCTTTGATTGCTTTTAAGGTTTTTAAATTTTTAATTGTGAATGTGTCTGTGTGTGCATGTGTGTGAGAGTGTGCATGTGTGCGCACGCGTGTGTGTGTGTGTGTTGTGTGTGTATGTGCGCACGCACACCCATGTGAGCCCAGAGGTATCACATTCCTGTGGAGCTGGAGTTATAGGCATAGTCCACTCCCAGTTCAGGTTGTTAATGTAAAAAAGTAATCTCAGTGCTTTTTCCCCACAAACAGAATAAATTAACTATTTCCATAAAGTAATTTCAAACTAATGTAAGTTAAATAACTTATGTACCTGAGCCAGGAGGTACCTTAAAACTCAAGTGACCTAGAAATACACTTGAAATAAGCCACCTAAGTAATTTCACAAAGCTACTCCTAGACTTTGAGACCATAAAAACCAAATTCAAGACAGACACATCCCACAAATTTTTTCATGATAGTTCTGAATTTATCAGTTTAAATGGATGCCTAGCCATATGTGTTAAACCTTTGCCATAAATCCAAGGAGTTTTGTTCACAGGGCAATTTGTAAAATCTGTTGTGACTACATCAGTCTCAGCTGGTATATATATATATATATATATATATATATATATATATATATATACACACACACACACACACACACATATCTTCCAGTAATATAAGACCTCTTTGCACTCATACAGAACATCTAGCTTTAAAATAACTCCTACTGTAATGGCATCTGGTCACAGAAATAAAATTCGTATCTTAAACCCCAAACAGCTAATTAGCTCTTTGTGTTCAAATGGGTCCAAATTTCACAAACAGTATCACAAGCATCAGGTACTGAAAGAGTCAGTAAATGTAGGTGCAGCATTAGTAATAGTAAGGAGAGTCCCAACCTACTAGCACTCAGTTCTGTGACCTGAAGAAGGTGACATCACTACTTTGAATCTACTTCAGGGTATACCTGGCTCGTATTTATAATCTTATGTAAGGAAGGAAATGGCTATATATATATATATATATATATATATATATATATATATATATATAATGTATTTTTTTTTCAAAACCTGGTAGTGCATAAGAGCAGAAGTGGCAGGAGCAATAAGAAAACCTGTTTAATTATTGAATCCTTCTGGGACTACAGTGCCGTGCACATCACATAAAAGCTGTGTGAGATGGCTCTGCTTTCCCACCTGACAAATGAGGAAACTGCATTTAATAGGAACTCTGCAACTTGTCCAGAGTCATTCCCGTCTCACCCTAAAGGCCAGTGGTTAATCTTAACTTTTAGGGCCTCGGGAAACCAGTAAGTAGGTAGATAGATAAATGATATAGCAATGTCCCTTAGGTTTGGGGAGTAATGTAGAAGGTACCAGGCTTGAGAAGGGGAAATACAGCCACTGAAGGAGCAGGGCACGTGAGGAGTAAGCAAGGTAGATGATGGATATGACAAGATACTAGCATAACCACCCAGTAGCCTGTTTCTGCCTTTAATAAGAAGCTTGCTCCTCTCCGGAGGAGAAGGCAATGACAAGGTGAATACTGAGCAAAGGTAAAGTTCAAAACAGGAGTCAGAATTGGACAAAAACACCCTGAGAACTTGCTGTGCCTTAACTTACCTACTGCGGGCAATTCTCTGATAGTACAGAGACAGGAATGGAAGCTGCTCAGCGTATCAGCTGTGGCTTTCATCTCACCGATCACTACAAATAACTGAGCTTGGGATATACTTGTTTCTATAGGCCTCTGCTACGCAGCAAATTTAGTAAGTCCCCACTCCACCCCTGCCTTTTCTGATTGTGCTTTCTACAGCAACTTGACACAAGGTTTGAGTCATTTGAAGGAGGACGCCTCAATTGAGAAAATACTTCTGTAAGATCAAGTTGCAAGCAAGACTGTAGGGCATTTCCTTCTCCTTTTTTAAAAAGTTATTTTTTTCTTCTCTCATGTGATACATTCTGATACCCCTCCTTCCTTCTCTCTGTTCCTCCCAGCACCCTCATCTACCCCCTTCCCCAGATCTACCTCTCCCACCTTGCCTCTCTCCAGATAAGAACAGTCCTCCAGGGTTACTGCTCAAACAGGGCCGGATAAGATGGAACAAGGCCAGGTACTAATCCCTGCATCAAGGATGGACTAAGCAACACAACAGGAGGAAGAGTCCCAAGGGCGGGGCAAAAAGGTCAGAAACCCATACTGTAGGAGCTCCTTGAAAACACCAGGCCAGATAAGCACAGACAAATCTAGGGAACCCTGCAGTTAACAAGTCTGCTGCTTCAGAGTCCGTGAGCCCCCAAGAGTGCTGGTCAGATGACTCCACGGGGCTTGTTCTCTTGTTGTCTTAGACCCCTCTGGTGCTCACAATCCCTCCTCTCCCTCTTCTGCAGGGTTCTCTAAGCTCTGCATGATGTTTGACCCTGTGCCTCTGCATCCGCTTCCATCAGCTGCCTGAGAAATCCTCTTTAATGAAAACTGGGCTAGTCACTGACCTATGAGTACGACAGGATATCATTAGAAATCATTTCCTGGCTATCCAGTCTCTAGTTCCTGGCCTGCCCTTCAGTAACAGACAAGGGATCCCTCCCTTGGCATGGGGTTCTGCCCTTCCATTGTCCCAGCGGCTCCTGGAGGGAGAATAACTTACAGGCTGAAGCTTTTGTGTCTGGAATGGTGTCTCAGTCTCACCACTGGAAGCCTGATCAGGCTCCTTTCGGGCATTTTCTGAATTAGTGACCAATGGGTGAGAAGGGCCCAGCCCAAAGTACGAGTGGTCACCCCTGGGATGGTAGTCCTGGGTTGAACAAACCATTGAGATCAAGCCAGTAAGCATCACCTCTTCAATGACTCTGCATCAGCTCCTGCTTTCAGGTCCCTGCCCTGTTTGAATTCCTGTCCCTATTTCCCTCATTGATGGACTCTGATGAGAAAGTATAAACCAAATGAACCTTTTCCTCCTCAATTTGCTTTTGGTCATGGTGTATTATATTACAGCAATAATAACCCTAACTATGACAGAAATTGGTAACAGGAGTGGGGTATTGCTGAGACAGACATAACCATGTGTTTTGGTGAGCATTGTGAAAGGACTTTGGAATTTCCAGCCTGAAAAACCTTTGAGTTCAAAGCTTGGTGAGCTATTCTGTGGGAACTTGGAAGTTACGAGTGTTGAAAGAATTGCAGACTATGAAGGCCTGGTTTGTGAAGTTCCAGAGGGAAGTTTGAGAGTCAATTAAAGACTCTTTTCAGGACAATTGCATATTTTGAGTTAAAAAAAAAATCTATGGTTCTGACTAGCTGGAACTAAAGAAGCAACTGTGATTAACAAGACACTAGAACAACTATAGTGAAACCATTGCTTTGCTGAGATAATTGATGCTGGTCATCGGGAGCTAAGAAATTAGCACTGATTAAAAAGAGGCCAGGAACACTGGGGTGAAAATTTCTGGAAAATATTTCCTTACAGTCAGCACACAAAAGCTGTATTTCAGAGATGGTTGAAGTTTATCTCATGTCAGCTGCTGAACTTAGTTGTGTAGAAGTTACCCAGGTGATACTGGTTTTGAAGACATAAAGGGTTCATAGAGAACATCTGAAGCTTGGCATCGTGAGAAGCCAGAGGAAGCCATTGGTGAAAGTACAGCCTTAGTAGCAGTTGAAGGCCCAGGAGTAAAGGGGGTCATGCAGAGAATTTGAAACTTGCTGCTATGAAGAGATCCCAGGAAAGGTTATTGGTGAAAGTACAACCCAGTTTCAGCAAGAGACTCCATTTTGGTGATGCCAGTACCATGGGATGACTACCAAGAACAGCATTAATAATGGAGTAGAGTCAGGTGGAGCCTAGAAAACAAGCTGTGTGTGAAGCCAAGGGCAGAGCCAGAGAAATTACCCCAACCCTTGTGAGGAGCCCAGAAGAGTATGAGTGAATCCCAGGCATTGGGTACTGAGTGATTCACAGTTGGAGTTTTGTTTTGATTTGATTTGATTGTTACTGTGCCCTTTCTCTTGAAGTAAGAAAGTTTTTTTGTTTGTTTGTTTGCTTGTTTGTTTGTTTGTTTGGTTTTTGGCTTTTAGTTTGTTTGTTTTTTGTTTTTTCTCGTTTTGTAGGAGATCACGATCGAAATACATTGGAATTTAGGAGACTGATGTTTCAAAGAGACTGAATTTAAATGTTTGTCGATCATTTCAATTTTGAAATGTTTATAATGTAGAGATTAATGTGTGATCGTGGGGATGAAAGAGAAAGTAAATGTTGTGGCTTAGCAGTGATGTGTTTGTGTGTCAAGTTGACAAGGGATCAGTCGTGCTGGTGAGTTTTAGGTGAACTTGACACAGGCTAGAGTGGCTTGAGAGACAGGGCCTTCAGTTGACAAAATGCTTCATAAGATCAGGCTGCAGGCAAGCCTGTGGGGCAATAGTTGGTGGGACCACTTTGAGCTGGTGGTCCCGGGTTCTATAAGAAAGCAGGATGAGAAAGCCAATGAAAGCAAGCCAGGAAGCCTCATTCCTCCCTGGCCTCTGTATCAGCTCCTGCCTCCAGTTTCCAGCCTTGTTTGTGTTCCTATCTTGACTTCCTTCAGTGATGGACTGTGATGTGGAAGCGTAATCCAAACAAAGCCTTTTCTCCCTGACTAGCTTTTGTTCTTGGTGTTTTATCAATGGGAACCCTAGCTAACACACCGATATAGCATAAATAGACTCAACATTCATTATTATTTTGCTTTGGAGTCTGCTCATTTGTACTCTGTGCTCTGAGGAGCAAGGATGTCAGGGTCAGGTCTTAGCCATCTGGGTGCTCTTGGTGAGGGGCCTGGAGTAGTGAAAGGCTGATCTCCCTCTCCATTATAAAGAGCTAATATTGAGATGAGATTGCTACCATCCTTTCAGACTATGAAAAAGAATGTGCAACAGCTTTGACTTGTAGCATTGTGAACATACTTTGTTTCTCTTGTACTGAGTGGCAATTCAGAGATGTTTAAAAAAGACAGAAGGAGCTTAGTCTCAAACAGTGCTTGAGGAATCTCTCAATCTAGGCAAAGATTGCTGCATCTATTTCAATGTAAAAACCTCCCCATCCTAAGCCATATACAGACATATCTTCAATCCCCCGTATTAGATGTAGATTGGCACTGCATCATTTGTGTACATGACTTCTTCTTGGGACTTGTTATGGTGGTAGAGTGAGATAGTCTGCATACTAGACTTTGTAAGGTTCACATGTGAATTTCTGAGATAAGTGTTATGAAGCAAGTACTCTTTCTTGCTTGGTTATCTGTACTGCACTCTGAGAGTCTTGAGAGAAAATAAAATCTGTGTTCTATAAAACACAGATCAAGCTGTATAAGAAGAGCATCTGCCATGTTTTACTTCCTCTTACTCTGCTTTACTTTTTACAACCCACCCCCTGCTTACAGCAGTATGTCACTGTAGCAGCTCACCAAGGATGATAAGGAAACTTTTTTCGTAAGTGCAAACTCTGCCAGACCTTAGCGGAGGGAACCACCATCATGGCAAGTGCCATACTGGACAGTGGAACCTGGAGCACCTGAGCTCAGGTGTTTTTACTGATTCAGAACTCCTTAGGTGGTCTACTGATAGCACATGCAGATCATGAGCAATCAAACATCCCCCACATAAATTCAACATCTACAGACAATACAAAATGCCAGGCCTATGCAGCCCCTCACCCACCAGTGCACAAAACAACTATTTTAAACACAACTAAAAATAAACTTCTACAACACCGCTTCCCTCTTTTTCCTCCCTCTCCTTCCCAAAGGGAGTTAACTTCTTGTTCAAATCTATGGCTCAGATGGTTATAATTTCTCCAACCACACAATGGACATACAAAAAAAAAAACATTTGCTAAACAAATAAACAGAATGAATACATTGTCAGGAGATTGTATAACTATCAATAATTAAGGAAAGCTGAGGACTGAGTGTGTCACAGGAATCCTAGCAAGGCTTAGTGATAGGATGATGTTTCTGTCTCACCAGGGAAACTGAAGAGGCCACATCTCAAGACTTTAATACCAGCAGGGGGTGCTCCAACCATGTGTCCTGAACTCAGAACTTTTTAAGACTCTACAGACTGAATGTCCTTTTCA
This sequence comes from Cricetomys ansorgei, assembly GCA_026225945.1. Taxonomy (NCBI): domain Eukaryota; kingdom Metazoa; phylum Chordata; class Mammalia; order Rodentia; family Nesomyidae; genus Cricetomys; species Cricetomys ansorgei. The sequence continues at coordinate 11,627,368 of JAMJFZ010001100.1, read as the reverse complement.
ACTCAAAATATGGGAAATACCCATGAAGTGCAGAATAAGAAAATCTGAACTATACTTGTAATTTTGTCTCTCAGTAGGAAGATAGTAAACCTGAGGTTGAGGGAAATAATCTTTATTTCTACAAAGTTAATTTTACCTTTGAAAAAGGGTTGACCTGTGTTAAAGCATTAAAACTAGGTTTTGTTTTTGTTTTTGTTTTTTAACTTGATTTACACTCTTGCTAGTGCAAGCCATTTGAACATCCAGTTGTTTGGGCAGCACATTGTTCAAGGTTTGTTTTCTTGCATTCCAAGGTGTAGAGGAGCCATGTACATTCTCCAGGGCTGCAGTTGTGGCAGCTGGCAAGCAAGGGGCAATCTACAAACTTTATCCAAACCTCTACAAAGACCTAATTCAGTTTCTGCTAGAAACTGACCTAATTCCATTTCTGTAGTGACATCACCAAAACATAATAAATATTTTCTGTATTTATGTCAACAGCATACCCCTTCATGAAACCTAATTAAACATAGGTATCATGAGAGACTATATTCTAAGAGGACTGATTAAAATACATATTGCAGACACTATGTACACATGCCAGTCACATGCATGAAGCCTTATGAAGCCGGATCCTATGAAACATGATGGTTAAGAGCATGTCAGCAGCTGTGTTGAAACACCAGCTCTGCTACTGGTTATCTTGATGAACTGTGCTGCCCACTAGTTCTTTAACTTCGGTGGATTTCAGAATCACCCAGGGAATGGTGTGAAAAATAGAAATCTTGAACTCTTCCTTTGTGAGATACCTATGCACCATCATTTGACAACTATTGATTTTAAATAAGACTATATTGTATTCATCTGCAAAATCAAGGATGTTAGGAATACCCATTGCTGGCATGGTAGTTAAAAGACTTGAAACACCTGTGTCTCACAATGTTGTCTCCATTGTTGTTCTCCCACATACCCACCAGTCTCACACTGTTTTTTTTTTTTATTGATTACTTTACCCTAAACTATTTGGCAACAGTTTTTAAATTTTTATATTATTTTAATAATTTTATTATTAGTTTTGACAATTAAGCATATGCACTAAAATGTTAATATTATCTTTTTTTTTTCTCACAGGTAAAACACTGATGATTGGAAAAATTAGTTTATTGGAGGCCCTAGAGCTAGAAAGACCACTTTTCCTCACCACAGGATTTTCCCACTTTTGTTATTTTGAGTTTATTCATTCTGCATTTCTACCATTTCTTAAAAACGTGGCTCACCCCCACCTCCTCTTTAAGTATTTTTGGGACCTAGAATATCCATTCCTAAAGTTTCTAGTCAATCATTATTTGTTCATTGTATGTACAAGTTTAGATAATGTTCAGTAAGTCTTTGAATACTAAAAATATAGACAAATACACAGAGGAAAGGGCTAGCACTGAAGAGAATCACAGTGGCCTGAGAGTTACTTGAGGGTCACTGTCTGAGATGGGAGGGGTGGCTTGCACCAAACAAGGCTGAATCCCATTACTAGGGAACAGAAGAATCCACAGGCTTAGTGGCTTTCACGGCTGAAATCTGTTTTCTCATTGTTTTGGAAAATGGAAGTTGATAACAAAGTTCCATCATGGTTTTTAGTGAGGATTCCCCTCTTAGTGAGAGAGAAGAGAAGGAGCCTTCTGCTTATTTCCTCTTTAAGGACACTTTTTCTACTAAGTTATGAATTCATTTCATTCTAGTATCCTCGAAAAGACTATAGTCCAAGTCTTGTCATGTAAATACTAGCTTCACCATAGCAAATGGAGAATGCAACAATATATAACACCAGCTTACATGTACACAGTGTTTTCTGTTGTCAGTTATTTTTCTAACACACATATTAACTCTGAGGACTCTCACAGTCTTATGAACTATTATCATATGCTCATTATACCGAAGCAAACTGAGGCACAATACGCATAAGAATTCCAATCTAGGTAGATTGACATCTTTATTTGTACAGTTAGCACCTAGGCTACACGGAACTGTGGCTCAAAGCAGAACCTTAGAAAAGCAGGCATGAGCAACATTACTAAATTCATCTACATCATTTGAGGCCACACATCTGTGTAACAGAAGAAAACACATGCATTTGGAGTAGATAAACACTGGGTACCAAGTCACCAGCTCTGGGCAATGAGCATGTGATTAAATGCATTAATTAACTTATTTTAGATAAAATATTTAATGTGCTATCCTGAGGCCACTCTTTAAACAACATAGCATAGATTCATATTGTTGCTTCAAAACCAACATATTTGCATCATAAAATCATGGAACTCAGGAGGCACAGACTAGCAGAACTCTGTGAATTTGAGACCAACCTGAGGCCAGTCAGGGCTGTGAAGTGAGGCCCTGTCTCCACTGAGGAAGAGGACAAGGAGGGGAAGGAGGAGAAGGAAGAGGAGGAGGAGGAGTTTGCTTTATATAAACATGACAAACAAACAAATTCATGTTTCTTTACCTATTTCAATAAATCAAAGGTGAAAAGACTAAATAAACAAATGCACAAGAATGGTAAGAAAGGATATTATAACTATTTTTTTTAATAAGTGGAATAGAAGTAAGCAAATGGTAATAGATCAAAGAAAATCCAATTAGTAGGAGAAATGGAGACAAAATAGAGGGCAAAGGAAAGGAAATTACAAAATGAAGAGAAAAGGAACGTGGGAGAAAAAAAGAAGGAGGTTTGACCTGCATGCTGAGTTCTCAGTGGGAAATACGACAGCCAAAGAAAGGTAAGATGGAGTGCTAAACGGTACATTAGAAGTAAAAACTCTTAAAAATTAAAATGGTTTCTAAAAGCTTTACAAATCAGTAAGAGTTTTGAAAACCTCCCCTAAAATGTCATAAAAAAAGTAATAGATGTGATATAAAAGACAAGAAAATGAAACCAAATGCCAGGGAGTCTAAAGTTTGGATAATAAAGCTCCAAGAAGAAATAGTTCAAGCACTTGAGGAGAGTAAGCCATTAAATGAAAACAACAACAAAAATCTGGAAAGGTCTGATATCCCAATTTTAAAAAAATAGAAATTAATGGTCACATAATGGATGTGAGACATTTGTACATTCATAATTTTGCAATAGTCTAAATATGACCCTAGAAGCTCCCGGATAGTTAGAGGGAAAACCAGAGGAAAGAAATTAAAGTCAGAATGCACTGTGTTTTAGTATATGCTGTTGTGATGGCTCCTCAAGGAGACAAGAGGCGTTTTTCCTGTATGCAAACTCTGCCAGACCAAGGTAGAGGGAACCACCTTCATGGTCAACACAATACTCAACAGTGGAACCCTGAGCATCTGAGCTCAGGTGGTTTTATTCATTCAGAACTCCTCAGGTGCAAATCACATGCAATCAAACATCTCCACAGAAATCCAACACCTGCAGACAATACAAAATGCCAAGGCCTGTGTATCCATTTTTCCAACAGTTCACAAAAAAATTTTATTTTAAACACAACTAAAACTAAACTTCCACAACACGTGTCTCATTAAGTCAATACAAAAGCTAGAATTAAGCAGACCTGCCAGCGTCAGGGATGGAAGTAAGTTCTGCTGCAGAATTTTCATTCGTCCACCTACAGCCTGCCTGAGTGGAGGACAGGAGCAGCTGCAGCATCCATCTATTCCTGCGCTGATTCTAGAGTTAGTGTTCAGTTGACAAGGAACCAATAGACTAAGACAAGGAGAAACAGATGACAAGGGACTGGTATCATAAAAACAGAAAAGCTATTCTATCAGAGCATTGAAAAGCATGGTAGGGAAACCACCATTCCAAAGGAGGACAACAGTAGATCCTGGAACATTCATTAGATGCATGTATGTCTAGGGAACACAGTTAGGCAGCTGGCAGTAAAGAGCGGGGTCATCAACAGTTCCCTAGAAACCAAAACATGGTGAAGGAAAAAGTCAGTGTTTTACAGAGTTCAGATGATGGTGATGTTTATATTATAACAAAGTTTTCACAATACAAACTTCTGAAGATGTGAGCACTACGTATCAGCATGATTTTTGTATCTGCTGGAGAGTGACAGAGAAGAAGAAGCCAAAGATATCACCTGAAGTGTGAGGCAGAGAGTGGGGCTGAGTCAGTGGCTGGCTATGCAGGTAAGTCCAGAGAGCCTGGAAATGGTAGTAGACACAGACGGCTCTGAGGAGATGAGGTTGCAAGAGAAACTGTAATTACTTCAAAGAAACTATAGGACACTGGAACTCTTAAACTACAGCAATGTATAATTTTTGTTAACCCAAACAAAATCCCTGAAAATGACCCTAAGAAAAATCCCCATCTTGCTTTTATAGAAATTAAATGTGTATAATAACACAATGTTGAATCCTGTATAGGGAAGCATAGCTTGCCTTTATTCTCATTAATTGTGTTTTGAACAATTCCTTGAGTACAAATATTCTTCTACAGCATGTTTTTAATGAAAACCCAACATTTTTACTTGTGTGTGTGTGTGTGTGTGTGTGTGTGTGTATGTATATGTATAAATATATATTCGTATATACATATGTATATGTATAAATATGTATAAATATATATACACACATATTTATAACTTATAACTATTTAAAGCACATATGTATAACTATTTAAAATTCTACATTATATACATTATATATTGTGTATTTATATTCTATATGTTATACATGTACTCAACCATACATACACATATAAAGTTAAAAGGTTAGGTTGTTTCAAATATGCACCCACACATACATACATATACACACATACAACTAAAAGGTTTGCTTGTGTCAAATATGTGATAAAATAACAAATCCTTAAAAATTATGTGGTACCTAATTTATCCTCAGTGGATAAGGACAAAAACATCATTCATGTGAAATAAATTTAGTGCTCACTTGCTTAGTTAGAGTTACTCCAAGATATTTTATGTTATCTGTGGCTGTTGTGATGGGTGTTGGTTCCCTCATTTGTTTTATTAATCCATTTGCTGTTTGTGTATAGGGTGGGATACTGATTTATTTGAGTTGATCTGATAGCCAGCCACTTCACTGAAGTTGTTTATTAGCTATAGGAGTTTCCAATAGAATTTTGGGGATTGTTTACATATACTGTCATATCATCTGCAAATAATGATACTTTGATTTCTTCCTTTCCAATTTGTATCCCTATTGATCTCCTTCTGTTTTCTTATTGCTCTAATTAGAACTTCAAGTACTGCTTTGAATAGGTATATAGAGAGTTGACAACCTTAACTTTTTCCTAATTTTTGTGAAATTGCTTTGAGCTTCTCTTTACTTAATTTGATGTTGGCTATAGGCTTGCCATAAATTGCCTTTAATATGTTAGGTGTGTCCTTTGTATCCCTAACCTCTGCAAGACTTTTATCATGAAGGATGGTTGGATTTTGTCAAAAGCTTTCTCAGCATCTAGTGAGATTATCATGTGTTTTTTTTAAAAATTTGTTTATATGGTAGATTGCATTGACTGATCTTCATATGTTGAACATCTCATATGATCCCAGTATCTCTGGGATAAAGCCTATTTGATCATGGTGGATGATCTTCTTGATATGTACTTGGATTCAGTTTGCAAGTATTTTATTGAATATTTTTGCATCAATGTTCATGAGGGAAATTAGTTTGTATTTCTCTTTCTTTGTTGATTCTTTTTGTGGTTTGGATATCAGGGTGACTGTGGCCTCATAGAATGAGTTTGATTATGTTGTTCCTTCTGCTCCTATTTTGTGGAATAATTTGAGGAGTGTTCACATTAACTCTTCTTTGAATGTGTGATAGAATTCTGTGCTAAAAAATTCTTGCCCTTGGCTTTTTATGGGGGTAGGGGGTAGAAGACTTTAATGACTGATTCTATTTCCTGGGGGAATATAGGTCTGTTTAATTGTTTATATGAACTCGATTAAACTTTTGTAGGTGGTATGTATCAAGAAAATTATCCATTTCTTTTAGTTTTTCAATTTTGTGGCATATAGGTTTCTAAAGTATGTCCTAATGATTCTTTGGATTTCCTCAGTGTCTGTAGCTATAGTCCTCCTTTGGTTTCTGATTTTTGTGAATTTGATATTCTCTTTCCACATTTTAATTAGCTTGGATAAGGGTTTGTCTATCCTGCTGATTTTCTCAAAGAACCAATTCTTTGTTTCCCTGATTCTTTGTATTGTTTTCTCTGTTTCTATTTTATTGATTTTTGTCCTCAGTTGATTTTCTTGCCATCTGTTCCTCTTGGATGTGATTACTTCATTTTGTTCTAGAGATTTCAGGTGTGCTATTAAGCTGCTAGTATTAAATATCTCCAGTTTTTTGGTAGGCATGTTGTGCTAAGAATTTTCCTCTTAGCACTGATTTCATTGTGTCCCCTAAGTTTGTGTATGTTGTGTTTTCATTTTCCTTGGGTTCTAGAAAATCTTTAATTTCTTTATTCCCATTTTGACCCATTAGTCATTCAGTAGAAAGTTGTTTAGTTTTCACGAGTTTGTAGGCACTCTGTTGTTGCTGAAATCCAGTTTTAATCCATGGTAGACTGATAGGATGCAGGGGTTTTTGTTTTTTGGTTTTTTTTTTTTTTCAATTTTCTTGTCTCTACTGAGACTTGTTTTGTGGCAAAGTACGAGGTCTATTTTGGACAGGGTTCCATGAGGGTATGAAGAAAAGGTATATTCTTTTGACTGTGGATGAAATGTTCTGTAGATATCTGTTATGTCCATTTAGTTAATAAGGTCTGTTAACTCCAGTATTTCTCTGTTTAGTTTTGGTCTAGATGAGCTGTCAACTGGTGAGATTCAGCTATTGAGATCTCCCACTATTAGTGTGTGATGGTCAATATGTTTTAAGTTTTAGTAATGCTTCTTTTACAAACATGGTATCCCTTTTTTTAGGAAGCATAGGTATTAAGAACTGTAATGTCTTCTTGGTGTATTTTTCCTTTGATGACTATGATATTTCTTTCCCTGTCTATTTTGATTAATTTAGGTTTTAAGTCTATTTTGTTAGATAAAAGAATGGCTACACAAGCTTGCTTTTTAGGTCCATTTGCTTGGAAAATCTTTTCCCAACCATTTCCTATGAGGTAATGTTTATCTTTGAGATTAAGATGTGTTTCCTGTATGCAGCAGAAGGCTGAATCCTGTTTAAGAATCCATTCTGCTAGTCTGTGTCTTTTTATTGGGGAATTGAATCCATTGATGTTGAGAGATATCAATGACCAATTATTGTTAATTCTGTAGTTGTTGTTGGATGTGTTGTGGTATATCTTCCTTCTATTGCTATTGATGGTGTGAAATTATTTATTTCTCGTGTTTTCATGAGTATAGTTAACCTCCTTAGGTTGGTATATTCCTTCTAGTACTATTAGTAGGGCTGGATTTGTAGATAGATATTGTTTGAATTTGGATTTTTCATGGAATATTTTATTTTCTCCATCTATAATAATTGCAAGTTTTGCTGGGTATAATAATCTGGGCTGTCATCTTTGGTCCCTTAGTGTCTGTGGCACAGCTGCCTAGGTCCTTCTGACTTTTGGAGTCTCTGTTGAAAGTCAGGTGTAATTCTAATAGGTTTGTCTTTATATGTTACTTGCTGCTTTTCTCTTTTGGCTTTTAGTATTCTTTCTTTTTTATCTATGTTTAGTGTTTTGACTATTATGTGGAGAGGGGACTATTTTTTCTGGCCCATTCTATTTGGTGTTCTGTATGCTTCTTGTACCTTTACAGGCATTTCCTTCTTTAGGTTTGGAAATTTTCTTTCTATGATCTTACTGAAAATATTTTTTGAGTCTTTGAGCTGGGATTCTTCTCCTTTCTCTATTCTTATTACTCTTAGGTTTGGCCTTTTCATGTATCCCAGATTTCCTGGATTTTTTTTGTCAGGAATTTTTTGGATTCTTTTACAGGTGTATCTATTTCTTCTATAGCACCTAACTCCTGAGATTCTCTCTTCTATCTCTTGTGTTTTACTACTGTAGCTTGCCTCTGTAGTTCTTGTTTGCTTTTGCAGATTTTTCAATTCCAAAATTCCCTCTCTTTGTGTTCTCCTTATGGCTTCTATTTTCATTTCCACGTCTTGAGCAATTGTGTTCTTTTCCTTCAATTGTTTGCTTTCTTTTATTTTTCTTGGCTTTCGTTAAGGGTTTTATTCATTTCTTTTAATTGTTTGCTTGTGCTTTTCTGTGTTTCTTTAATGAATTTATTCAATGCCTCCCATTGTTTGTGTTTTCAATGATTTGAGGGATTTATTCATTTCCTCTTTAAGGCCTCTATTGTCTTCATTAAGTTGGTTTTTAAGATCATTTTCTTGTGCTTCATATGTGTTGGAGTGCTCAGGGCTTGTGTATTAGGATAGTTGGGATCTGGTGGTGATATATACCCTGGTTGTTATTGACTGTGTTACTACACTGGTGTTTAGGCATATGGGTTTGTGGTAATTATAGGTTTAGGTGCTTAATTGTTGAGTTTGTCTTTATCACATGAGTGTTTTGTTCTATGGTTTCTTTTTCCTCTCTGGTCTTCTGTTCTTTGTGGCTTCTTGCTGAGCAGGGGATCACAGCAAGAGTTAGGGGCTGGAGCTCAGATGGCCATTTTGGCCCTTGGTCCAGCAGTAAGTCTCTGTCTGAGTTGGAGGATGGGACATGGTGATTGTTCTTCTGGCTGGCATGTACTGGTTTAGGAGCCCAAGTTGGTATTGGGTACCCAGTGGTAGTGGGAGGCTAAGACTAGTCTTTTAAATACAAAGTCTCCTAAATAGAATATTCTGCATTACCCATATAAAGACATTTCTTCTAGTTTAAGGAATGATCACTAACTTGCCTTATTTTTATGAAAATAAATGATAGGGCTATGGAGATAGCTTCACCAGTGAAGTGTATGTTTTCCAAACAAGCATAAGAACCTAAGTTTGATCCTTAAAACTCAGAGAAGAAACAAACAAACAAACAAACAAAAGCCAAATAGGTGCCCAGAAACACACACTTGTAATGTAACACTGGTGAGACAAATCCTCATCACTTTCTAGTCAGCCAGTCTAGCATGATGGGCAAGCTCTCGACTCAGGGAGAGGCTGTGTCTCAAAGAACAAGATTAATAACTCCTGACACAACATCTACAGTCATTTGTCCTGACACTTGTACACACATGAGTGCACCCACACACAGATGCACACAGAGGCATCAAAAAATTAAGTAAATAATGTGTTTTATTTACCGTTCTGTGGTCCATGGAAATTAGTTACTGAAAAGAAATGTTCACCCACTACAAGGCAAGAAGCAGTTACCCTCGAGAACATATTCATAGGCATAGAGGAGAATGTGCTAGAGCACTGATTTTGCTGGGGAGCCAACTATCCAACACTTCCCATTTTGTGGCACCTGCTGTATTCATCTAATTAAATAAAAAGATAGATCACAGTGTTTCTCTTCTGTGTTGGGAGAGTACATGACTAATTTTGTGACATTTTTTTACAGTCAGGCTTAAACCTTTACCTCCTAATTATAGATACAACCTCTAAGCACAGCAAAACTCTTCCTTGCCTTGTGTAAGTATAAGAAAGCAAGAGGTGCTCCCCTAATTACATCATGAAACAGTATGTTTAGCTGCTGAAGTCAAATGAGATCTCATTGTCACAAATCAATCTTGATACACCTTGGTACACCAATCTTAATAGACCATGCCTACTACATGATAGACTGATTAAAGAAATGGCTGGTACATTTCTCACCTTTTCAGTATCTCCTGCCATTCAAAGAACAGCTCCTAGAGGGTTGCATCAGGAAGATGAGAGGAACAGAGAAAAGTATGAGATAGGGTAGCAGTGAGAGTGGATGCAATCAAGTGCACTGCTAAACTAGCTCCATGAATGTACCATGTCTGTAGACAAATTAAGCATTAATAACTTATATTTGCAATGAACTTTTAATTACTATTAAAAAGTTTTACTTTATGATTCTTTTTTTTCAAAATTAATCTCGAAGTTTGCTTCAAATATAATTTCACTTAGCAAAATGCAGATGTATTATGGATTTTAATAAATGTATCTCTGTAATTTTATCTATTTGCAGTAGCACCAGGAATTCAGCTATTCCTGTTTGTTCTTTATTTTTTTTCTGCAGAATGTAACTCTAATGAGCCAAAAAACTTCTGCTACGTGCAGAACTCAACTTAAATGGTTCTCAATATTCTCCAAATATGGAACACTGTGATTTATTTAGTCTCAGAATGCTAAATCTCCTGAGTCATTATTAAATTTATAGAAAATAATTTCAGATCAAACCATCTTTCCAAACACCTTCTAGAGTATTCTAAAATTGCCTTTTAAAAATACTTCTGTTTAGTCTCACAGCCTTTGTTTCAGATTTTTCACTGTCGATCAAGTTAAAACAGAGTCTTAGAGACAGACATGAAGAACATTTGCTCCATGCCTCAAGTGTTCATCAGCATTTCTAATTAATGATGAAGTTTCTTCAATATATATATTTCTGGGCCAGCCGGTCTGTGTAAGATCTTTTCTCTCAGCTTCAGATGTATGTGTCAATAACAAATTTAGGTGAAAAGGACTTTCCAGGGTGGAAAAATCTCTGTTTCAAGTCATAAATCATCTCATCAATATGGTAGTTAACTGATTCCATGGGATAGATGATTTCTGATTTTCAACACTCATTGTTTTATTGAGGAAAACATGACAAAATTATTTTAAGATACAATATACACAACAGTGATGTAGTAAGTGGTTATAGAGTTCAGATATTCAATTGAAAATTTCATTTCAAAACAGGAAAATTATTAAGTCTTGACACTGCAAAGATAAATCTACTTTGGGCATACATGGGCAAAAGTAAGTATTTGTAGAAACATGTTTCAAAGACCATTGAAGAAATTAATCTCAATGATGATGACACTATATGGAAGACATTTTGTCCTTTATAGATAATACGTTGCCCCCAAAAGAAGGAAAATGTCTTAGTCATTGTCCTATTTCTGTGACAAGACACCATGACCAAAGCAGCTTATAAAAGAAAACATTTAATTTGTGGCTTAGTTACAGTTTCAAAGGGTTAGTCCATGATCATCACCTTGGGGAGAATAGTGACAAATAGGCATGGTGCTGAAGCAGTAGCTGAGAGCTCACATCTGATCTGCAAGCTGCAGGCAGAGAGAGAGGCAGAGGAGAGAGAGGGAGACACAGAGAGAGACAGACACACAGACACACAGAGAAAGAAACAGAGAGAGACAGAGATAGACAGACAGACAGACACTAACATAGAGAGACAGAGACAGACACTAACATAGACAGACAGAGACAGAGAGACAGAGAGAGGCACCAGAGAGACAGACACAGACAGATAAGCACACAGAGAGACGGACAGACATGCGCACAGAGAGACAGAGAGAGAGAGAGAATGGAGAAGTGGCTTGGCATGGATTTTTGAAAGCTCAAAGCCCACTCCCACTGACACGCCTCCTCCAAGGTCTCACTTCCTAATTCTTCACCAACAGTCCACCACTCCACCAGTGAGGAACCACATATTCAAGTATATGAGTCTTTAGGGGCCATTCTCATTCAAACCACCATGCCAAAAAAAATGTTTAACTAAGCCTTTATTTTCTTCCATTTTTATACATTTTTAAAAGGAGAAACTGAAACTGGTCAGAGTGGGGTATTTGGTTTCTTCCCAGCATGAGCTATATTTTCAATATCGCTGATTTTAATAGCAGTTGATACTAGGAACTAGTTCTCTGCCACTGTGATAAAAAAAAAAAAAAGTAAAAGACTTACTTGGCACAAAACACTGCCATTTTTAATCTATCTGAACCAGAAAATATGTGAATTCTTGATTTGTTTTGAAACACAGTCTCATTACACAGCCCAGACTGGCCACACATTCAGTCTCTTCCTGCCTGTATATCAGAAGTGCTGGGGATGGCAGGTGAGCACTGACCTGCCCAGCTCAGTATTCAGTGTGGCCTCAGACTTCTCATGTAGCTACAGTATCCAGGAAAATGGTTATATCCAGGGAAGTCTCACTCTCTTGGCCTCAATATTTCCTCTCCTAGTGAATTCTGGTGTGTGTGTGTGTGTGTGTGTGTGTGTGTGTGTGTGTGTGTGTGTGTGTATGTGTGTGTATGTGTGTATGTGTAAAAGCTGAAGTGTATGTTTACCAATGTTTAAATCTGCTAATGAACTAGATGAGAAATGTTTGGAAATACAATAGACTATTCATACATACTCTTACGAAAATAAAGCTAATGTTTACATTTCATACAGCTAAAGTGAAAAACTGAAGGTCATAGAGACTGACAAGAAAATAATCAGCTAGGAATTTTTCTTAAAAGAAGGTTAGATTACTCTAGTTGCTAGATAAGTAACTTGCTTTTTTTTATGGAATTTAAGTTCAAACCTATCTTGCTAAAATATGAAGTAACATATTTTAAAGGCCAGTTTACACTTCTATGATGAGTTAGAATCCATATTTGTAGTTTTATGTAAGCATTGACTCTCCTCAAAAACTCATAACCAGTAAACAAAATAAATTTAGTAAGTAAGAACAGATAATTTTATAGTGCTGTGCTACACTTTAATATTATTAATATATGTGACTTAGAAAATAGTGAAATGTTAATTTTTACAACTTTAGCTCTGTCTTCCTATAAATCAAAGTCTCCGTGGCAGGGAATATAACAAGCCAGATTGCTTCAGAGAACTGTGACTTGCCTCTGGGACTGAACTCAGTAATGCCTGCTCAGCCAAGCAGTACAAATGTGGTCTGAAACACTGTAAATGAGGAGCGGCCTCTGAGCATATGACAAGAGTTTGTGATAATAGCCTCGTGTAGCTAAAAATTCTCATGGTGGAACATTTTAAATTCTGAGGTCCAAGGATCAAGAAAGTACGGGAAGCATGAACCCATGAGGTGTCTACATCGCAAAGAATGTGATCAGTCTTAAAAATTACTTATAAACATTTCTGGTTGAGTCTGGGGCTTAATAAAAGTTGTCTTCATATAGGACAACCCTGAAAATAACTCACAGTAGGGAATACTGAGTTCAGTATTTTCAGGTTACTGGAATTGGGTAGGCAGGGTACAGGGCAGTGAGATAGTAGTGCCAGGTCCATATGGTAGACTGGAAAGCAGCACCTGTCCCTGTGTCAAATGTTGAAATAAACATTGGGAAAGGAGTCACGAGGACTAAAGTAACACATACCCCTGTCTTCAAGGATCTACAAGGTAGTAGTTGTAACTCTAGGGATAAAATTGTACTTTCTAGAAAATAAACAGATTGCCACGAAGACACTATGTGAAAAACATTCACAAAGATCCTGTGTCCTTCCACAGTGTCGGAATTGATTGCATAACCACAAATTCACAAGGAACATCAGTTTCAACGACAGCAATTTGACAGATAATCCCACTTGCCTGGTAACCTGGCTCAGACGAACACAGGTTCTTTTATCCTAATCTTAATTATTAAATCTAGCTCTCAGATCACAGTATATCTTTCTACCTGTCTATCTACATATATATAGGTTATGGAATGGATACAAAGAGTTAAAGAGGCTGAGACAGAGTTTCAAGAGGTTTCAGATGCAAGCAGATAGAAATGTAAGTAGAATCTCTGTCAAGGAGAAAACCACTTCAGCACTGCAGGGAAAAGCTACCAAGGTAGATTGGGCTGCAGAAGGTCATGGGATTGAGAGTAGAGCTCTAGAAATGAGTCCAGCTGCAACAACAGAAGGGAAATAATGACAAAAGAGGAGGATGGATGGATAACAAGTACAGAAAAATGAACAGGAGTATAGACGGATGGCTGATGAAGAAACGACTGAAGCCCCTGGGACAATCAGGAGTTCTCTGCTTGCTGTCCTTCACACACATTTAATGGTCAGATAACAGGTTCATAGTGAGGAGATGGGTGTACATCACTATCATGGAGTTGAGTGTTGACTTCTTTCTGAAGTCCAAGTGAGGTAGATACTCCCTTCCCTTGGTCTTAGGTGTATTATAAGTTCTTGAACATGGTGACTATTATATAGTTTTAATATACCTATATGCTTCTACTTTCTCAGTACACTCAAATATATTTATTCAATGGAATCTTTTCTATTCTTGGGAATAAGGCATTTATCAGTCTATACAGCATGGGTGGTATAAGAAGGACAATATTGCTCATGTATCCACTCCAGAACAGAATCATCCTTCATCCTTAAGGTAGAGTCAAAGCTATTGGTAAAAATGGAGTCTTTCAAGGCAAGGCACAGCATGAAAGACAAGTTTTCTGGAGGAACTTAGGGAAGTACAGAGACTTATCACAACACAAATTTACTAGAAAAACTGTGGGAAACCACTTTATATTTAATGCTCTGTGTGTCTGTAAGTGGTAACATTCAAACAGGATCTGAAAAAGAGGAAGTTTGCCATGCAAGGGATAGAAAGCAGGCTATTCCAGATAGAAGTTGGAGGGCAGTTAGGGCAGAATGTTCCAGTCAGAGGAAAGCATAGAGACAAGAAGGAGTTAGGCATCATGGTTCAATAGGCCATGATGGAAGACAGCACCTTCAATAATACAGAAAGTAATATTACATATAAGAGAACCATAATTTGTCAATTTGAACTTGGGAGATTAAGAAACACCACTGTTTCCCCTGAATGTAGATGATATGAGTGCAGAGAGTTTGAGGTGAGAGAAATTGACATAATTATCTTTAATGTGTGTAAACCTATGATAAAAGTTTATAGCAGTACAAGGCAGTGAGGGTTCTAAACTCAGGTGTACAGTCATATAACTGGAAAGACAAAGAATTGCCAAAAGCCAATGGATGGACATGGGTGAAATGTGCGGCTCGCATCAGAGTGCAGAGCTCTGGAAAGGCTGTCCTACTGAGAAGAGAAAAGAAATGAGCAAATCCCTGGGAAGAGGGCTCACATCAACTATGGCACGTTAATTATAAGACCTAAATATAGTGAGATTTCAGAGGTAGGAAGGCCCGAGGTCAGGAGTATCTCCTGCCTGGCTCTAGCGGTACTGACTGTGCAGGTGGGATTTATTAATGACAGCAACCACAGGAAGTCTTAAAGAAGATGAAAACAAAGAAATGAAACAAGACTTTAGAGAAGATTAAACAACCAGCACAAAAAAGAGAACATGGTTTTAGAACAGTCCAAAGAATTGCAGACACCTCCAAATCAAAGAGGAACAAAATTCATCCTGACCTTCATTCAGTTGATTTAGAACAGAAACTTAGTCATGAGGTGAGCTGGGCAGAGTTCTTTCTTGTCTATTATAACAACCATTTGTTATTCAGTTGTCAAATCTCTGCTATTATGTACAGAATACACTGTTTTTTTATGGAACACTCAATGTACTGTAAATGGGCTGCTATGTCTTAAGAAATACAAACCTGGCCAGTGTGTACATAAGTGCAATGTACATCAAAGAAACATGCTAACAATTCATAGCTGTAGGAATGCAGGGAAATCAAACACACAAAACACTTCTTTACATAATGAGATAAAGACAGGCTTCCCATTTTAGAGGTGAGAAAGTTAAGATCGTAAAAGGCTGGAGACATCGCTCAGGATCACAACCATCAAGATGTGCTGCTGACATACACTCTCATTCTAATGCTATTTCTGTTAAATGTAAAATGTGTCAGAAATGCTCTGTTCAACTTCACAAGACAGAGAGCCAGGTCTCCCATCTTGCTCTGTGCTTCAGCTTCACTGGTTTCAGTGGTTCTTCCCTGAGCACCTTCCAGGTCCTTCCGAACTGAGCCTATGCAGTTGATGGCTGTGTTCTCTTCCGTGGGACATGAGCACATAAACAGTAGCTTGTCTACTCCCAAGCCAGTCTCTCTTGGCACAGGCCCACAGAAGCCATGGTCACATCCTGAGTAGATCCTGCAAGAACAGTCTTACGAGTCTCAGTGTCCAGCTGACATCTGAGGAATCTGAGTGGGAGTGGCCACTAGGTGTTCTCACTTGTGCCGCGCCAACCTCGTCCAGCGAGGAAAGAAACACATCACAACTGGTTCCTTCTCAAGGCAGTTTAATCAGGAAGTTGATTGTAGGAAAAATGGCCCCGAATCCCGTCCTCCCCACACCTATATATCCTCATGAGAGCCTATCCGCTGCCGCCACGCATCGCTCCTCCATAGGCTGCAAGGGAACGCATCACCTCAAACCATGAATCACTCAGCCCTCGTCTCCGAATAAGGAGTTGTTTATCACTTTGCACACAAGCAGCCAGCGCCATCTTGGGAAGCCACAGGGTGTGGCACATACAGGGCGCTACACACTCACTAGCATCAGATTGGAAAGATCTCATCCCACCTTTGCATTATAGATCATTTCTGCCTTTCCTGTGCCAGGAGGAGTCCTTAAACACTCCAGAAAGTCTAAAATCCCCATATGCATTCCCTAGTAGATCTAACTGCAGAATCTCTGATTTCTCTCTCCTGTGTGTGTGTGTGTGTGTGTGTGTGTGTGTGTTTATGTGTGTGTTTATGTGTGCTCATGCACCCCTTCATGGAGTACTGGGTTTGCTAGTTTATGACACTCCCCAATAAAAATGCAACCCAAAATCTAAGTCAAACGCAGATTATAGGGTTCAAGGACAAACAAAAATTAAAGAGAATTCATTAGATTTTCATGTAAGGTTAAGAGATATCTTCCCTTTCTTAAAGAATTTATTCTAGAAAACATAATTTTTTTTTCTAGTGCTAAAGGTAAGTGAATCTTTTTAGAAGCTGTACAAGTCTCTTGTTACTACATCAATCCAGGGATGTTGTTTTCCAAAACCTGAGTCATTTTTCTAAGATGTCATCAAGGAAAGAGCACTTCTGTCCTTATGTTGTGAGAGGGCAGTGGAATTGTGCTCAGAGACACAACCTCTCCCAGAAAGGCTGTAAATTTGTTTTGTGTTGTTGTTTTGTTTTTCCTTAGTACAAACCAAGCTAATATACATGGATACCAGATTACAAGTAAATACAGATGAACATGGTAAAAATGCCTATTGTTTCTGAGTCTCCCTGTTTTATATTTAATTGGTTACCTTGAAGACCTGTGTATCATGCTATCTGTTTGCAATATGGAGATGTGTATGTTGTGCAGGTTGCAGCTTCATGCTTTCAGGAGCAAATCAGTTCTTCCTTCACTACTTATGGAGAAATTATTTTGGATCAAAATACATTTGTTTTTCCACACAAAGGAATTTAATTTAATTTTAAATTTAAATTTAATTTAAATTTAATTTTAGTTTAATTTTAAAACTTAGTTGACTATTTCTTTTTACTAATTTCTTAGTAATTGTTTAGCAATTTTTGGACCAGCTTTTATATACAATGATTTTTTTTTCCGGTTAGGGGGTGGTTTGAGACATGATTTCCCTGTTGTAAATCTGGCTGTCCTGGAACTCACCCTGTAGGCCAGGCTGGCCTTGAACTCAAAGAGATCCACCTGCCTCTGCCTCCTGAATGCTGGGATTAAAGGCATGCACCACCACCACCTGGCCATATACAATGATTTCTAATTGGTTGTCCATAGCAAGAAAATTACTGTCATTCTACCAAAATTTGCAATGAATTGTAGCAATATTACATCAGAAAGGGAATCATCAAGGAAGGACAAATGAGAGGCAATGTTCTGAAACATGCTGTTTAATTGAATAGTGTACATATAATTGAATGTTTATTGGGAGATGATTTTGGAATATGATAAAAATATAAAAACAAAGATAACTTTTTGCCCTGGCAAATAATTAGAAAGCATTAACCATTTTATATTCTCTAAAAGATTTTGCTGTAGAAGAAATGAGAAAGTTTTCTTAGAATTGTGGCAAAGACAGAATCGGTACCAAGGAGTTAGGGATACCAGTGGAGGGAAAGGCAAATTTAGCAAATTGATGTTCTCCTGTGTGGCGCTTAACATCCTTCTGAAGCCACAGGGATGCTCTCAATGGAGTTACACAAGAACATTCCAGACACAAGTCTACCTGAATTCCAAAGACAGAAGTCCAGCTCTTTCAAGGAAAACCTATGCTTCTAAGATCTCTTTTGTTCTACTTTCCACTACTCATGTAAAGAAATAGCTCTTAATGAATATCTACACACACAGATTAAGATCCTGGCCAGGAGCCTTCCAAGTGCCAGGCAGACTGCAGAGCATCTTCCAAAAGGTCACTGAATCCATAGCAAGCCTCAACTGCGTATATCACAATTGCCACTTGATAGCTTGGAAAGCTGATGCAGCCACAGATAGTAAATTACTTCTGGACATTGGGTGTTTGTATTTTTTCCTTGCAGATGGCATCTCCTAGAAAAATTACATAGACTCAGAAGTGCATCTAGTGAGTTTATTATGTTGTTTTATGGGTAAAATAGCAATAATTGCTGAAGCATGTGTCTTATATTAATTTCTGTCAACATCAATATATTCCCTAAGGCTTTTAATATTTCCAGAGTTGATAGAAGAGATAAACCACTCAGGAATTCTTAAAATGTCATTCTAAAAGAAATGTATTCTTCATTCTTCTCAGAAAGCTTGCTTCTTAAAAATGTTAAGAATATATTTGTTTTACCTTGTAATATCTCTGTTAGGATAGTATTATTGTGACTTCAAGGCAGTAGTACCATACCAGAATTTTCTGAACTTCCATGTTTTCTGACTTTTAATAGCATGTCCTCATCCTCCTCGCTTTGTCTGTCTCCTTTTTTTTTAATAGAAGAAAAAGTTTATTTGGGCTTATGGTTCTAGGTAGATAAGAGCCATCATGGTGGGAAGACATAACATCAGACAGCAGGCTGACTGGAGCAGGAAGCTAAGAGCTCATGTCCTCGACCATAAGCCAAAAGAGTGAACTGGAAGTGACATGAGGCTTTAAACCCTAGAAATCTGTGCCCTGTGACCTATTTCCTCCAGGAATGCACTCCTGCCAATCTGCCCATTATTAAACTAGATCTAGGGCCTCAAATAAAATTAGTTCTTGTTCTCTATTAGTAATCTATCTATCTATCTATCTATCTATCTATCTATCTATCTATCTATCTATCTATCTATCCTCCTCTTTTATTCACTAAACGTCAGCCTTTCTATGACATCTATGGTCCATTCTTCCATCCACAAGCCAGAAGAAGGCAAGGCCCTCCTCTCCAATTGATGCGTTGAATCTCTAGAGTTTCTACTAGGTCACTGTGGTCCAAGGAACAGAGTGTGCTCTTGACAAAACATAGATTGTTGGTTAGCTTTCTAAATCCAGCAATAAGGCCAAGCATTTTTGAATTCCAAGCAATGATGACAGAGGTAAAATTGTTCTCCAAACAAAAATACGAATGTAGTATAAGACAGGAGAACAGATGCTGGGCAACAAAAACAGCAATGCCCATTGCCATCTGCATCAGTCCACTGATTGCTGAATCAACCCCATTGCTATCTGTATCAGTCAGCTGATTGCTGGATCAACCACCACAGCCTAGAGGACTCTCACAACAGAAAGTTATCATTTCACAGTTCTGAAAACTGGATACCCAGGATCGAAGTGTCAGCAAAGTTGATTCCAGAGTAGATTTGTTCCTAGCTTGCAGATGGCTCCTTCTCAGTGTGGCATGCTCTTTTCTTTGTGTGTATTCTTTTCTTTTTCTAAGAACATCTCTGGGGCGGAAAGATAGCTCAGCAGTTAAGACAGTATGCTTCTCTTGCACAAGACCCAAGTTTAGTTTCTAGCACCCTTGCTGGGGAGCTCACACCTACCTATAACTTTAGGCCTTAGGGCTCCAATGCCCTTTTGTGGCCCTATGAACACCAATACTTACACACACATGTACAAATAAATAAAAATAATTCTCCATTTCCTTTCAACCTTCCTCTTACTCCTGGCAGCAAAGAAGGAAATTTCCATATAGTGCATCTGTTTTTTTTTTCTCTGTCTATATTTTTCTGTGTAAGACTTCTATGTACACTTATTTGATTTCCTTGCTCTATTTCAACTGTTAACATTCTCCACTTCTATACCAGGGCCTGAATTATCCCCAGTCTGTTACTGTTTGCAGTAGATGCTTCTCCTCTGAAACCGTTATCAACCAACTCTTGTAAAAACGCTGTAATCTCTGTTCACATTCAATATCTACAGCCAAAGAAGTTTAATATATTCAGAAGGTAGAAAAAAATTAACTCTGCCATCTTAATATGTATCTTTATATCTTACTAAGGATTTCAAAGATGAATTTAAGAACTTAAATTTAATTTTGCTGCCATTCCTGTTTGCTCTGATCCCAGTGACAGAAAAGTAATACATGAAAAAGAGTGTATTCAGAGAACATCATTTACGATTTAAAATGCTTGGCAAAAAGACGTTCCAGTCTTCCTTTTTAAAATGTATTGAGGAGCATAGAAAATTATACCACTGTCCTCACTAGCTCAAATTAATTCAAATCTATTATAAAGTCTCATAAATAGATATTATAATTATTGGACAACTGAAATTGTCAGGCACAGAATTTATGGGTTCTAACTAGTTTCAAATTCACCATTGGTTTCAACCAAAATGTCTGGTTTGCCCTGGATCCTAGGTGCAGAGAAGTTATACTAGTCATTACTGAGAGAACTGGCATAGCCACGTACTCTAGTAGTGTAACATCATGAGACAGAATACCTAGTATCCAATCTCCATTCTCAAAGTCAGATTATAGGCTAGCAGAGTTCTGAAGCTACAAGATGGGATAAATATATCCTGAGTTAGTAGTTTCTGCAGTCTTGATCTTCATGTAGTTAAAAGAAATAGGAACTTTTTTACAACCTAAGGTTGGATTATTTTTATGTGCTTTGATCACTATTTTATTATTCATAGATATGGAAATTACTATATTTATTTCCTATCTTCACTGTTCTATGTAGTTGAGCAACATAACTTTATTCATTTTAAATATGATATCTTTATAGCCTTAACATTACCATTACAACTGCAACAAATATTTGGACATTATTTTACATGAAGTATTTCACCAGAAGATGAGATTGTAGTTTGATCAGCAAGCACAATTCTCCATCATAAAAACTACATTTTACTTCTCAAATTAATATGACTTCTAGTCTTCAACTGACAATTTTAATCATGTTTTCCTCTTCCTCCATATTTTCCCCTAGTACGGCAATTTTCTGCTCTAATTTTCTAGATTTAAAATTTTAGTGTAATACTCTTGCCTCTCCACTGAAGCTGACAATTACCTTTAAGGAAGATGGTGCTAGAGTGAGAGCAATTTAAACCTGAAGAAGGGAATTCTCTGTATTCTGCTGTCTACACGGTAGCTGCTGAAGTATGGCAACAATTACATCCAATGGCCACTTCTCAGTGGCATACTCTTTGCACAAGACACAGCACATCCTTGGTTTGAGACTAAGATAGTAGCCCTGGCTTTCCTCCATCTCCTTGACTACTCTCTTCTCTCCCATTGGCCTCCTAATAGTCCAAGCTTTCTTCTATAGCTACACGCCCTTGGTGATTTCACCGAGGAATATGTATAGAAATGGCACCGTTTCTACACAGTTAATATTTCAGCCTGAACTGTATCCCCAAAGTCTACATTTTTCTATGATTTTCCAGTTCAGCTCTGTTCCTGGGTGTGTACTAACTACCTCAAAATCAACATTTCAGAACTGAAGTCTTAAATTTCCATACTTGCATAGTTTCCCCTGCTGCCTTCTATTGGAAAACAGGGCTCCTAACTTTTTATTTTTTGCATTCTATATCTTTTTTCTTTTCTTTCAGCTTTCTTTTCTTTTATTTCTTTTCTCTCAGCTTTTCCTTTGCAATTCTGGTGTGATTTTCTATTGGGACCCAATAATCCAAGCAATGGACTTGCCAGTTTGACAAGGTTTCTGGCCCCTTGCCAGTATTGGAACACCTTAACTGCTTTGCCCCTTTCTCATCTTTACTATATGGTGAAAAAAAGCCTCTCATCAATAATATTGTCCATTTGGCCTGATAGTTAAAACTCAAATCAATTTCTGGGCTGGCTGGGAGAGGGACACTGCCATCTCAGCTCTAAGTAATTATAAACTAACCTTCAAGTTTTGACATGTGAGAACCATTCATGCTTTCTATAGACATATTATAAAACTTATTCTTGGTTAAACTGACCTTCCCATAGAAACAGAACCATAGTTGAGATCAGAAACAAAGAGTCTAGACAGTAGGTCAGGAAGCTTGAAAAAACAAACAGATAATTCACACCTG
The DNA here is from genome assembly GCA_026225945.1 of Cricetomys ansorgei. Taxonomy (NCBI): domain Eukaryota; kingdom Metazoa; phylum Chordata; class Mammalia; order Rodentia; family Nesomyidae; genus Cricetomys; species Cricetomys ansorgei. The sequence continues at coordinate 11,605,151 of JAMJFZ010001100.1, read as the reverse complement.
AATGCCTGCCTCCTTTAATAGTAAGTATGCAGACCAAAAATCAGCTATTCATTAATAAATTATTGTGTTAAGAGACTACTCACTAAAATTAACCTTGAAGATCAGAGGCCTACAGCTGGGAGGGGATGAACACTCTTGCATTGGTTCCTTTTTTGATGTATGCTTGACATCTGCAGATAAACAAGATAGAAGTTTTTCTATTTTAGCTAGAGCAAAATTTCTGCCTTGTAATTTTCCCCCACTGTGACCATTGGCATTTATTTTGCTTTCTCTAGTTCTTAATTTTTTCTAAGTTCTAATTTCTTAACTTTTTTATTATTAAAAGAAATATATTTAATTGACATAAGATCAGGTCATCAGGAATAAAGTAACTTCAGAAGAATTTCCAATATCTTTAAAAACTATAATACCCCAGCAATGAGTACATAAGCACTGCATTATCTAGTAGTGAAGTGTTAAATTGTCAGATAAATCTACGATGTCTATTTGAATCTCCTATTTTTATGGTCAATATTGTTTGTCATCTTGTAGTACATTACATTTTATACGAAATAGAATAAGCAGATATCATTTAAGGTTCCATGTTTATGTTCAACCTAAAAATGCTTTGTTTTGTCTATCCATGAAAATGCATATTTTAAACAGCTTTATTGAGACACAATTCAAATTTCATAAGATTCATCTGTTTAATGTGCAGACATCAGTGAGTTTTATTGTAACCAAAGAGTTGTATAATCACTGCCGTAATCTAATTGAGAACGTTTTCATCATTCTGAAAAGAAATATCATCTCATTAATTGTCACTTGTTGTCTAATTGTAAGCAATCACTAATGTATTTCCTATCTACATAGATTTGCATATTGTGGAATTTTCATTAAAATGGAATTATACAACTGACTCTTATCAACTATCATAATGTGCTCAGTGTTTATTCACAGTGTACAAAGTATCTGAATAATGTTCGTTTATATTAGTGATTCATATTTCATTGAAAATATATATCATACTGTCTCTATCATTTAATATTTAATGCACATGGTTATGATCTCCACTTTGGGGCTCTTTTAAACAATGCAGCTATTAGAATCAACATACAAGTTTGTGTGTGGACATGTTTCTTCCGAGAACATACATAAAAATAGTATTGTTGGTCTACAATATTTACCTTAAAGGACATTTTAAGAAAGTGTGAGACTGGTTTTCAAAATTAGACACACTCCTTTACATGGGAAATATTCCATTCTCAGAGAAGAATATTAAAATGTAAATTCTGGTAGCTGTATCAGTCTGCTCTGAAATAAGGTACTTACATTGAAGAAGAGTAAAGGTTATTGGTTCCACTAGACTTAGTGAAAACTGGATACATTTCACCTAGAAAATATCTGAGTATTTAACAAGAGAACATGTTACTTTATGAACAAAGAGTTTATTGCCTGCCCTCTATTTTGAAATCATCCCCTTGGAATACGAGAATAGAATCAAGAGAGATTCAGATGATGCAGAGAAATGTCAAGTGAAACTCATAAAGCCAAGGGTAAGTCCATCCAGTTATCTTCCATGCCCAGTGATAGTATGCTCTACATCTTAGATATGTCCAGTAGAACCACAGCTCCATGATGTCTCTGTGGCCTCCAAGTTCATTAGACCTCTTCAGTATAAAATAACATACGCTTCCTAAATTGCCTTGAAAAAAAGAGTAAATATATACATATTTTACATGCAGTGCTTTTTTAGCATACACAGAAATTATTGCTCTGTTCACTCAGCAACACAAGGATGCCCACACCATTATTTATAAAGAACAAAAATCCTAGAAGCCCTTAGAGAGTGGGAGTGATAGCATTATGTCTCTGTGTTAAGATAAGATAAGCAGATTTAACATAGCTCTGAAAACTTGAACAAATCTTAAATAACATTTAATATTGTTCATGAAATACAAAAAAAATAGATAAAGTTTGTTTTTTTTTAAATTTCTGAAACACTCTGGGGGTTTATCTCTCTGAGTTACCAACAGAAAAGAAACAGAAGAGAAATTGGGAAGAAAAGGATTCTTTTTTTGCATGGGTAGTTTTTTTGTCCATTAAGATCAATTAAAGGCATAGTAAAATGGTAGCATTTAATAAATTGGAATTGTATATTAATACATTCATTTTTCTCATAATAGTATGTATTGAATTAACTGCTTAACTAAAATGAATACCTATTTGAAGCTCACTTGACCTAGATAGAAGAATATCCTAGGTGGCAATTTGAAGCTAGAGTTCTTAATAAAAATGGTTAGAGAGAATTTTATACGGTTTACTTTCAGTTATTAGATTATTTGTCACAATATAATAATATGCTATATTAGTTACTTTTCTATCACTGTGGTAAAACACCATGTGGAACTTAAAGAAGAAAGGGTCTGTTGGGTTTAAGGTTACTAAGGAATAAGAATCCATCACCATCAAGGTGGGGGAAGACCATGGGGTCTGAAACAGCAAGCTGAGAGCTCACACCTTGAAGCACAAGCATGAAACATAGATAGACAGCAAACTGGGAGTAGGATGAGGTCTTAGGCTCTCAAAGTCCACCCTCATTGACATACTTCCCCCAGCAAGGCCACACCTCCTAAGATGCCCCAAATAGCACCACCAACTAGGAACAAAGTGTTAAAATGTTAGAGATTATGGGAGCCATTTCTCAGTTGAACTACTACATATACATGATATAAACTGTGTATAAAACCATCACTGTTGACATTTATTGAGATTTAGAAGATAATCTGCTGGCATGGTTTTCTTGGGCTACACCATACACATGAAATTTAGAACACAGTACAAAGCAAAAGATGTGCAGAACCATCTGGAGGTCTGCAGAGACAGAACCAGAGGATGGGATGGTCTATGAGTTATTAACTTTCACATACTCAGCTAGCTCACAACAATCTGACAACCCTGGGGACACATTTCAGAAGAGCAAGGAGCCTTTGTGTCCTAGGTTTGTCACACAACAGCAATAGGACTCATAGAATTTGAGTTTCAGTACCACTCTGCCAAATCAGCATTTGTGACAGACACAGAGGTGCAAGCCTCCCTGCTGATCTGCTCCACTATCAAGTGCCCCTGGCTACAGGTAACTGCTGTGGAGTTTCACAGGAGGCTAACTTTTTTCTGAGGGGATAACCCATATGGGAATTGTGTTTTAAAACTTCTCCTTTTCCTCACAAAAACCAAAGACATTGTGTTCTCTTCTCCTAAGGAAATATTATTCTAAGAACTTGTGAGCTGATTCAGCGGACAAGGTGATTGCCTCCAACTTTAAAGATGCAAGTTCAATCTCTGGCCCTTCATAGTGGAATAAAAACAATCATCTCCTGCAAATCATCACCTGACCACTGCATGAATGCCCTCATACATGGCTCCCCCGACACCACCAATATATATAAAACTTTTAAAATTCTTTAAAATTATTAACATTTCAAAAAACATATTACTCTAGAAGTGGAGCAGATTCTCCAAAAGATACAAAAATGTATAAATTAATACACAGGAAAAATATAGAATGATTACATAAAATGGACTATGGAGCCAAGCATGATTATCACAAGATATGGCGGGAAATTAGAGCAATTGCAGAAGTACTATCTGAGAGCCCAGCAGAGTCCACACTGTCCTCCTGCCTCATCTTTTACTCCCCAATTAGTAATACTCCAGGCCAGGCCACAAACCATTTCCTCCAGAAGTCTACATCCCTCCCCAAATATGGCGCACACCCCCTTTACAGTGCTAGGGAAAACCAGGGTAAGGGCAGATGCATCATCATTTGCCCTCTTTATGCATCTACATTGCTGTCCTCACACTACCCATCTCTGAGGCCTCTGCCTTCACACCCTAAGGTGAAAGTCTCCCTAGTTCACTGAGTTATAGTGTGAAAACAGTCCTCTTCCCTTTCACCCACCAGCATCAGCCCTAACCGGGGGCTAGGGTGGTTAACTGCTATGAGTTGGGACTTGCTAGAGAAGACTGAGGCTATCGTCTAGCCAAACTTGTGTTGACTTTTGTTTTCAATGTTTACTTCAGTTTTATCCTATCCTTTCCTGCCTGTTCTTCCTGGGCTTGCCCTCTTTAGAAGTTAGCATGTTGTTACCCTTCTGATCATTCTCAAACATCATCTCCTGTCTATGAACCTATTTCTCAGACCCCAAGCTAAAAACTACACCTTCAGGTTCCAACCAAATCCAAAAGCTAAGTTCATGTGCCAATCACTCGCCAGTCTTGACTATCACACAGTTCTCTTAAGGAGACACTTGTTCACTTTGGTACAACCAAGTTGACTATTAGGAATTCACAAAAGCAGAAATATCTGGGCTTCAAAACAAACTCAGTCTTATCCACAGTGGAAACTTCTAAGGAGCTTTGATCCACCTTCTTCCTTGTCCTTTATCCTTCAACTTCACTGCAAAGTTCCTGCATGTGGCATGCTTTACCACAGAGCACAGAAGTCCAAATGGGGCACAGAGATACATGACTAGCAGATAATACTACTGATATATACAGCTCCATTTCTGGACTCCAGCAGTTACAACCATTGTTTAAGCACAATCCAAACAAAGGAATGACACCATATTCCCCTCTTATTTTGACTCTGTGAAAAAATGTCCGAAAGAAGCAATATAATGATCCATGTATTTGGACTCAAAGGTGAGAAGGTACAGTCCACCTTGGTAGCAGGTTTACTGCTGTGCTTCCTTTGAGGACTGCTTGCATCTCCTCAAATTGGAAAATTGAGAGAAATTTTCTGGGCAGGCAGCTGTGTTGGTGTACATTTCCTAAGACCCTCTCAGCGCTATCACTGCCTCCAGCTAGGACCTACTTGCTACAGTTTCCATGGCTTCACATCAGCCCGGTGTCTATGAGTTCACATACATGAGGTTCTGGGGAACATTTCACATTCACATCATACCAATGCACAGAGTGAATTTCCTTCATCATATACAAATAAAATTTGAAACACGTATTTCTGTACTAGTGTGGTTATTAACATGTGAGGATACATGTAATCCTCATATCTTGCTGTTTTTTGTTTGCTTAATTTTTTTGTTGCTACCATCTTTGAACAAATGGTTTGTTATTCTTACAAATTAAAGCTATTAATCAAATCTCATCTCTTCTTCCATCTGCTCTTTAAAAATCTTCAGTCAGCGCCACTGCATGATAAAGAGATTAGGGGAAAAAAATCCTAGCCCTTGTTTTACCAAAGAAAATGAGGACATTTGAGAAAATTAATGTGAATCTTGTAAACATTGGGGTTTGTAGAGTTGTTCTTGAATTCAAAACCTGACTCTAAAGAAAAGATGAATACAAGACTTCTAGGTAAATTTCGAGACAATCTTAGACAACCATATTCTTGTTCAGGAAAAGAAGAAAAGGGCTCCTCTAAGAGAGGATGTGAAAGATCTAAGAATCTATGTCTCAGATTCTATATTCTTCATTTTTCTGTAAAGCAACTTAAACTCTCTATTTCTTACATCTACCTGAGTGAAATCGTATGAGGAAAGTCTTATAAGTTCTTTATGTCATGTGTGTCTATTAGAGAGATTGAACGAATAAAAGAGGGAAACAAGAAAACTCTACAGGGAGGGTCTCTCCTGGCAGTAGTTTTGTAAAAGCCCACCCACACTTCCTTTAGATAGTCAGTCATTGTTGTATAACAGTGTGAGGCTCATCTGTCACTCCCTCCAGAAAACCCTCTTTCCTCTCTCAATAGCAGAAGAAAATGTTTTTTGGATCTAAAGGAAAAGGAGAATATTTATCCACCCCTGCCTTGCCAGCTCTGCTTTGTTCCTTTGGAAGGGAAAGTCTGCCTTTAAACAAGGCTTCAAACATCAAACAAATGTGTTTCCTATCTCATCTCAAACCTATCAAGTGTTTACAGTTCTTCTTTTAAGTTGTACTTTAAAGATTTCCATGAATAATATTGAAAGACCATTCACTCAGGAGGCAGCACTTATATTTGTATGTATCTAATTCCGTGCATTTCACTTTTTATTAAATGTGCATTAACCTAAAACCCTGACAGTGAAAGTGTAGAAGGATCTGATAGCAGAGTGGAAGTGACAGTAAGTCAGCAGCGATGGAACAGAATTTTTCATCCTGTTGTTTTTTAGGATATAAATGTGAACCTTTCCCTCATGAGGTTACGTATGTTTCCAGTGAACACAACTGACCTCTTGTGAAGCCCACTTTTAACCTGGGGAAAGAGAAGTAAATTCAGATGTGAAGCTAACCATGTTTTCATAATTAACATTAAAATGAAAATTATTAAATGTGAAGCAATATGTATATGTACCAGGAGAATGGCAGTAAAAACCACCTGGGTTTCCTTTGTGATATTCTGACTCTTTACTATTTAAAATGTTGCCATAGTGATATGAATATTAAATACATAAAAGGGAAAACAGACAATTGCCATAATCAAGGACCTCATTGTAACAGAATTTCTACTGCAAAAACTTTCTCATGGGCATCACTGATATGCTTTAAAAGATTTTGAAAGAAAGGTTTTTTTTTTTCTCTCCCAGTTTAAGTTAATCTGATCTTTCTAAAAATTTTATTATGCAAACTTTGTAAGTTGATTTTTTATTTAAAATTTAAACATATACATTCATACAAATATATTTCTATTATACTCTGTTTCTTCGCCATGCATTTATCGTATTTTTTCAACACATTCACTTTTGTGCAGTTCTGATGGAATTTTGGCTGAACTCCCAGGAAGAAATTTCAAGTTCAAGAGAATAGCAGAGAATTAATTCTTCTAATTAATCCAAAATCATCTTGGATGGTAAATAAAAATTCTTTAGTGTCGAGAAAAAGTAGACAATGAAACAACAAAATTATTTCACGAAGTATACTAGTTTTATAATAATAAGATACATTTCACAGCTCTCTAAAGAATGGCAATTTAGAAATCTTTGCAACTGATTAATAAAAACTTCCCATTGCATGTCCACTGGCAATGGATATGTGCCAGAACTCTATGCTGCGAGCAATGCGATGTTTCTCAACAATTGTCTTTTTCTTGTCCATGATGGCAGATTAGGTAGTTAGAATGAAATAACTTCATTCTGGGTAATTTTATATACTCCATCCATTAAATATATATGTATGTGCTGCAGGGATACCGTATTCACTTTGAGCTTTTGTGCGAAATTTTTTTGTTTTGTTTTCTGATTTTTTGATTTTTTGGTTTTTTCTAGTCAGAATTTCTCTGTTGTAACTCTGGCTGCCCTGGAACTCACTCTGTAGGCCAGGCTGGCCTCGAACTCACAGAGATCCACCTTCTTCTGCCTCCTGAGTGCTGGGATAAAAAGAATGCACCACTCCTGCCTGACTTTTGTGTGAATGTTTAATAGTTGAAGTGAAAAAATCAGATCCTGGAGTTTCTAAAATGACGTCTCTGGCTTCTAATCTTTACTGATAATTCCAATTGTGTAATACTTTCTCTGAGGAACTAGAGCCTTTACCATGAATTGCTTTCAGAGAAGCAATATATGTCCCCCCTCAAATTGTGTAAGAAACTACACAATTTAGTATGCTATGTCGTCCAAATCTAAAATTGAGCTACCTAGCTATAATGCGTTTTACACTTTCCTTGATTAAAAGAGCTTATGGAATAAAACTACTTAGCATTCAGTCATGTAGTGACATAGCACGTCAATGACTTACTCTGAACTATTCAGCCTGGCAAGCAATAAGTAGATCTTAATGCCAGATATACAACAATGACAATCTCTCATGTAATAATTTATTCAATCACAAGTCATATGATTATGGAGCTTTTATTATTTTAGTCTCAAAAGTTGAATTTTAAAGGTGCCAATGGTGTAGATAATTTTTTAAAGTGAAAGTACATTTGCAATTGAATATAGTAAGTTTTCTTGTGGAAAGTAAGATTGTCTGAAGGATCAAGAATATCTAAGCAGCAAGTATAAGCCTCTGGACACACCCAACTTATGTTGGCTCCCAAATCACAGGCTTAGAATCCCTTATTTTCTGATAAGTAAGGATAAGTAACTGTATAACCAGAATAAAACTTCTCCATTTCCTTTTTTCTTCCCTGTTCTTCCTCCCTTCCTCACACACCTGTATTTCTCCACCTCCTTCCTTCTCTCTCTTATAAATAAGAGTTACCTTCAATCACCTACCTCCTTGCTGTGACCTACAAGCTAGAAATGAACCACTGTCCAGTTATTAAGAATGCATTATTCTCATTTCACTTTGTACTTGACTAACTTTAAAATTATCCATCAGCCATCAGATTCAACACTGAGATTATTTTATAATGAAATGTCTTTACCTAGGCAAAATCTAAGATATCACATTTAAAATTTGAAAATATTCTCAAGGAAATAACGTGAATAGCAGATTCATCACCCTTAATAGAAGTTACTTCCCATTTCTCTAGAGAAATCAATCTTTTCCCCCTTACTTTGCTTATACTGCATGTCTCCCTAGTGTTCCCCCCACCCCCGCCACCTTTTCTTCCTCAGGTAAAGTCTTTCTGCATCTCTAAAGCCAGCTTGGTCATTTCTCTCTTTCATTTGTCATTCCATGTAAACCCTTTTCTTATTCATAAGTCATGTAATACGTGCTGGGTTTGCCTCTTCCCACAGTCCTCAAGGAGCAGACATCTATACTTGTGAAGGGCCTTGGTATTGGTGTACAAAGATAGCAACTGTAACCTGAGCTTCTCACAATTTGATGGTCTTGGACAAGGTGTCCACTCATTTCTGTTTTCTTGTCTATAATATAACACATTCTTATTGTGACCACCAAAGTGGAATGCTATATTTAGAGAGTCTAGCACTCTAAATATACTGACTGCTAAAAATTGTTAGTTGCTGTAGTAGCTATTAGTATCCCTTAATTCTTCTTCCATAGCATGTAACATGGCAGTTCCCACATCATTTTAATCCATGTTCTTGTGATCACTCTTTCATAAATGTCAAAGTAGCATTTGTGGACACTAAATATTTGTGTTTACATGAGACTTCTACTCAACAGAATTATATTTGGTATTATTGAAATGAGTCACTGTACAGCCAAACCTCAGCAATTCTATAAAACATATTTCTGTGTTCTAAAACACTTTTTAATTAAATCAATATCAGCTCTCTGACATAGCTAAATGTACGAATCAAAACTTCAGGAATCCCCAGACACATAAGAAGTAAGATGCACTGAAGATTCAGAGGTAATGAATCTGGATATGAGAGTATTGTCAAATTATCAAAACAGTGTTTCTATATCCAATAAATCTAATGATTTATTCATGTTTCCATCATTTTCCCACATTATGCAATGTTTGTGTGTGTAGGGCGATTACTTAAGGATGCTCTGATAATACATTTTATTCAAAACATAGAAAATATAAAAATTGCTATAATAATTCAACAGAACCTAGAATACTGGCATACTCGAATCATATTCTGGAATAAAGAATAAATCTTAAAATTTTGCAAAGTAGTGAATTATAGTTACATCAGAGTTATCAAGTCAGTAGTAGTTGAAATTGCGAAATTCTGTCACAGTAGCTCCTGGTTTACCTGTAGTCAGGAGATTGCACACCGACAGTAGAAGACAGATGTTCACTTTCGAATGAAGTCAATGAAGAAGCAAGCTGTTTGGAGGCAAGTCATTTATTCCTAACACTCCATTAGCCTCTTTCTCCTCTGTATATTATGTTCTTAAAAATCTGTGTCAGAAATGATTAAGTATTGATGTGATTTTTTTGTGGTTTTTCTTCCTATGTACTTTTGAATTTTTAGAGTTCGCATTCCATAACTGCTTCATCTTCACAGTAGGCAGCAAAGTAAAATATAAATTCCTTGCTAAAAAAGCTTAAGCTAAACCATGTAGCATAATCTTTCATTAACCATTATTCCTTAGAATTTTGTAATCATAAGTTAGCTCACATAACCCTTCCTAGAGTTCTTTAGTTGGCGACATCTCTTTTCACATCCCTATTGGCAATCTATTCTCTACAAATTTAGTGTTTGAATGTTCTTAACAAATGACATGAACTCTTAGTTCTTAGTGAGTGTGACATTTGATGTTATAACAAACCTTGTGCCTTTGCACTGACCTTGACTAATGGAAGGTCTCGACAAAGATGAACACAGGCAGAATAAGTTGAAAGGAGAATGTGGAAGTTCTTAGCAAATAAATATTCAGATACCAACATTAGATCGCAATGGCACATATTCATTAACTGGTAACATTTTGAAGGTCGTTCTATATGATCATAATCATGTACTGTTGGTGGGAAAAAGTTCAGAAATGTTGTGACAGTCACTGACTTGTGGCCCTCCAAAGCTAATGATGAAAGATGATATCAGGTTTTAATTGAAGGATTGATGTTCATGTAGCCTTCATATACTTTGTTCATTAACATGAATTCAAAATTTTGTAATAAAAAATACTAAGAAAAAATCATAGAAATATAAATCTGGTATCTCTATATTCTTTTCTACTTATCATTTTGTATCCTATAAATTTTTATCACTTTGCAGCTAATTAAATATTGATAGAAATTTTTCATGTTTATGATATACCTAAGCTCAGATACTCAGTAATATTTACAAATCATTACTTATTACTGAGTTTCCCTAGTTAATTAATTAGCTAGCAATTACAAAATATTTTTCATAGTTATCAAATCTTACTTTATGTAAAAAACAAACAGTAACATAATGCTTATTGAAAATCAGACTGGATCTGCGACCTAGAAATCAGGACCTAGAAAAAGCACAGAACCTGCTTTGCCTTCTAAATGTATTTGTCTGGTGACATGGATATTGAAATATTTGAAAGGCATATGTCTGTTTTTCTTTCTTATGTATTGAGTTATTTTTAGAATGTTATCCCAAAAATATAAAACTCACTATTTTTGAAGCATAAATATCTCTCTAAAAATAAATACTAAAATATTTATTTATTTTTTAGAAAACAACTGATCACAATTTTATCACTGTGGTCTCTGTAGACAATGTTGCTTTGCCTTTCCTGGTGATTGAGTTTATTAGGTTTAACAGATAGGAATTATTGGTAAAGTCAGCCTCTCAGATAATTTTAAATATGAATAAAATGACCATTGGGTTACCTAGTCAGAACTGAAAAGATATTGGTGCAGTCAAGATTTCCCTTACTCTACCCACTTACTTCTCAGGAGCTGTAGGCATTACTGTTTACCTAGGTTGAAGTGAGATTGTGAGGCATTGCTTTTGGCAGCCTTGATCTGCTAGGCTTCAATCACTAGGGCAGGATGACAGGACTGATTCATGAAGTAGTTTGAGACAGGTGCACAAAGCAGCCAAGAAAAGTGGAATTGTTTGTGTGAGACTGGTGGGTCCTCTATAAACTCCAGCACTGAGAGATGTATTTATAGAACAGCCTTGGAGAAGAGAATAGTTCTTACTTCCTTGGTAGAATTCAGGCTTTTGTGGCAAACCAGTGGGAAATCTCAGATTCTTGCTCAGATAGCTGCATTTTTATGACAGGCACCTACTCCTAGCATGATTGTGAACTGTAGATGTAAAAGGAGAAAGAGGTTAAATCACAAGTAGAGTAACATTGCTGAAAACTGAAAAACTATGGGGGCATCAATTAAATGGGTACATGCCTTTGTATGCATGGTAAGAATAGAATACATATCTGATATGACAACAAGCACTGGAATGTTTGAAGAGGGCTTGGGCAGACTGCTCATAAGTTAAGAACATGGACTGCTCTTACAGAGTTTGGTTCTCAGCACTGCCTGGAAACCCATCAATTTTTAATAAAAAATAAACAGCATAAAAAGTTTTAGGACAAAACAAACAAACAAACAGACAAAAGCCCATCTGTGGTGGCACACACCTTTAATCTCAGCACTCTAGAAGCAGAGGCAGGCAGATCTCTGTGAGTTCAAGGCCAGCCTGATCTGCAGAGTGAGTTCCAGGACATCCAGAGTTACAACCAAGAAACCCTGTCTCAAAACAACAACAACAAAAAAAAAGTTTCAGGAAATCATAACATCATCTAATATTTGCAGTAAATAGCCAGGCTATAATCAACAAAGAAGAATTCTCAGATAGAAAATGTAAATGAATTGATTTAAGGTAATTCAGTGGAGCAGAAGAAAATACAGGATTTTTTTCAGTAAAATGTCAGAGATGGGTAACATTTAAAAAAATTCATCAGCAGAAAGACACATTTAATTCAATGTAATTTCAGAAAGAAACATTCAATGACACTAAGAATGCTATATAAATAACAGAATAGATCAACTGAATAAATTATTAGTGAGTACAAAGATGGGCTATTTGAAATATACAATTTGAAGAAGAAAATAGAATATAGAAAATAGAATAAAATAGAACAAGAACTTTGGAATAGTACTTAAAGAATTGGTAGTTGGCTTTGGGATGGGAGATGCTAAAGAGGTAGTGCTTATTCAAATTTCTAGAGCAAAATTGTTTTACAAGTAGAATAAATGAGCCAGAAAATATCCTTATAGCTTACCTAGTGTATATCTGCTTTAAACATGTTGCTTTGGGTGAGGTTTTGTGAGTTCATAGGCAGATGCCAATAAAGTAAAAAGAGTTTTGTAGTCTGTTCATGTCCTTATGTGTGAGAACCCACAGTTCTCTTGGGGAGAAACAGCAGACCAAGCAGTACCACTATGGGGAAGTGCCAGAGCTTGGTCAGAAAGCTGAGTAAGCAAGAGCTATGGGCATGTTCTTTTGTTAATGTTTTGCAGGGGGAAAATGAATGAGGAAAAACAATAACTTTAGAAATGACTGATTTGGATAATTTTAGTGGGTTCTGGGGTAATGGGGCTATCCTTTGTTGTCTGGTTCCTGATCCTGAGGGTACTGTGCAAACCCACTAGGGTAGATGAGAGGTATGTGTTTATTAATCAGCTGCTATAGAAGGGGAAATTACTAGTCTATAGCCAGTGATGGCATACTGGATAAAGACTTGATTCAGACAACTGTATCATAATATTAGACACTTTACAAGCTGTGTGGAATGCTGTAGTTTCCTTGACTCAGATATAAAGACGTGGATAATTTCTCACTTATTTTAGTGCTGCCCTCCAAGTTCAAGTAATCACTGTCCTTCACCTGGATTTTTTTCTTAGCTAGTTTTTCTATTGACTGCATTTTCCTCAGAAATCCATCCCTGCCCAACATAGTTCACAGAATAATTCTTGTAAAATATAAAGTCATATAACTCTTTAGCTCAGAGTAATTAATGGCTTCCTGTTCTCTCAGAGTAAGCATATAATCACCACAGTGTTTTAATAAGTCCCCAACTATTTGCTACTCCTGTACTGTCAATGTGAAAATGCAGCTCTTATCTCCAAGGATTAAGAGATAGCTTATTTTGAAACCAAATATGAGTGGCCAGTGGCCTGGCAACACAGATTCAGGTTCTCTCAAATTGCATGTTCCAGTGAGGGAGCAATTTCATGAAGATGTTTTAGGAGCAGAAAAAAGTCATAAATCAAGATACTTTTCAAATATATTTTTGGAAATATCAGGTAAACAGGTTACAACAGAGCAAGGAAATCTCAGCCAAAGGTCTCAGACATTGCCTGGTGGCCTTCAGCCACCAAAAGGTTTTAACTGTTAGTCAAAAGGATGTTAGATCAGAAACAGAGATAGTCAAGACCTGGGCATTAAGAGAGGTAAGTAGCCCTCTTGATAGAACATTCTTGTTAAACCTGCATCATCCTAATCTCTTTACAGTCACTAAAGTTTTAATCAATGAATATGCCTTGGAGAAAAGTCCATGTAAAGTGTGGCTTCTTCCAGGAACTTTGCTTCACAATACACGCAACAATTTGCTGTCCCATCTTTTATTTTCTTCCTCTTAGTTCACACTGTTAGTAAAAGAGTCTCTAGGCATCGATCTCAGTGGCTGTGCAAGTTTCTAGTTCCTCTGCCTGCCACAATTATACCCTGGAAATGCCCCTGGCACACTGAGTCCCTTTCTATTCTTAACTCAAATCCCACCTTTCAAGAAACCTTATGCTACTACTCTTCAATTTCAAAACTATCCATCTTCACTGTGTCATTCCTTGTACTTTCCACAGCAGATGCCATTCACCATAACAGATGAAGATAAATGAGCATATGGCAAAAGGGAATTCGGGCATTCAGACCATGAAACCACTGAAGTCTTTCAACTGAAAAATAACAAAGGGCAATGCCACAGGAGCAATCAGGGATGCTTCACTAACTGAGCATGAGAGAGTAGAATATGACAGACCATTTGCCAATTTCTAGTTTAGAAGATTTGACTAATGACGCCACCATTGCTACATATGCAGCAGAGGACCACGGGGTTCAAGAGGGATGTTTAATAAACTCTGCTAATACTGAGTTCTTAAGTGCTGCTGGATCATTCAGAGTTCAATTCTCAGGTAGACATACTAATCAGAAACTTGCTAGGGGGGAAAACAGACAAAAGGTCCACTGATGTTTACAGATAAAGAATATAACTTTAAGCAGTGAGAAAAAGAAGGTAGGGAGAAGAGGGAAAGGGAAGAGGAGGAAAGAGGGGGAAACGAAAGGGAAATAAGGGGAGGGAAAAGGAGAAGAGGGTAGAGAGAGTGGAGGAGGCTTCTGAATAGCTACAGTTTAGGATGAAAGCAGATGTATAAATCCAAAACAGAATATTGGGGAAATGTTGGGATATTCAAGCTGGAAAAAATCAATAGCATTTTAAGGAAAAGGAGAAATCAACAATTTCAAATGATTAATAGGGACAAATAATTGAGATTGAAGTAGGTAAGTACTCACTGAGGAGTACTGTTTTTAATCTGGTTAATCGTGTAAGGGAAACATTTACCCAACTTTTAAGACTAGGCTGGGGACTCAGTTCAGTCATCCAAAGTTAACCCAGTCTCTGGGTTTATATTCCAGTGTCACAACAAATAAAGTTGTTTATTAATTAAGGTACTCATTCACTTCATTTCAGGACAAAAGACCCAATTTCTAAAATACTACATTTAAAAAGTTAATACATCTACCTATATGCATATAAGCCATCAAGAGGGATGGACAGCTGATTTTCTTATCATTTAATTCTCTTGATTGATTATTTACAAATGACCCAACTGTGGTTTTAATTTGAAAATTTCAAACTGAAAATACTATTAAAAATAGAACACAGTAAGAATACCTTACATTGTGCTAGTGTGTGTGTGTGTGTGTGTGTGTGTGTGTGTTAGAGTTTCTATAGCTATGATTAAACACCACAGCCAAAAGCAACTTAAGGAGGAATTTATTTGGCTAGCATACTCTGAATCAAAATTCACTGAGGCAAACTAGGGCAGGAACTAAAACTGAGTGAAAACCTGGAGCCAGGAGTTCATTTAGAAGCCATGGAGGAGCACTGCTTTCTAGTTTGCTCCTTGTGGTTTGTTCAGCCTCCTTTCCTAAAGAATCCAGAACCTCCTTTCTTACCAGCCCAGGGGTAACACCACCTTCAATATACTGAGCTCTCCCACATAAATCATCAGTTAAGAAAATGCCCTATAGGCTTGCCTACATCCCAGTCTTATGGAGAGATTTTCTAAATTGAGATTTCTTCCTTTCAGATGACTTTAGCTTGTGTCAAGTTGATATAGATACTACCCAACACAACATGTATTTATTTATCATTTCTACAATTTCATATTACTTTGAAATGCCACTAACTCACTTGCTCAGGACCATATAACTAGGCAACGATGGAGACAGTACTTGCATGTAAGCAGAAAGTCTCCAAACCTCCACTGTTGCTGGCTCTTATTGCACATAGTGTTCTACAAATAAAAATTACAAAATAGGAAAAAGAATGCTTTAAGAATTCTGAGATATTGGAGAAGCCTGAAATGATATCTGCAAATGACTGCCATGCAAGATATAGAATGCCCATAGGGAGAATTTAGACACATTTAGAAGACAGATACCTTGGTAATATGAAAAGCTAGAGGCTTCCTGAAAAGAACCATGAGTTCCTCAATGCCCACTACATTGATGTCAAAAAGGTAAAGAGCAAGAATTAATAGCCCTCAATAGATATTCTGGAATCCTAGTAAATTCAATCTTTGACCCTCCTCTTTCAGGGCACTAAACACAAAGAAGCCAGCATTTTATGTGGGATGCATTTCTTCCAAATGTTTTTCACTGCCAACTCAACAGCATTACAATCTAAAGATTGTAGTGATTGAACAGGACGACAAAAGAGAGGCTTTTTGACTTTATTAAAGTAAAAACATCTTATATGATCTTTTGAAAGCATAAGTAACCCTGTGAAATTATGTAAATAATTATGTAAATTATGTATAATTATGTAAATTATGAAATATGTAAATAAATAACAAATAATGAAATATGCCTGACTTCTTGAAAATGATATTTCTTCTAAAGTCAAAAAAGTAAGTTTATCTTGAGGAACAATTTTGCCATTTATTTACTTACTCTGTGTGTGGTATGAACAGCCACACATGAATATGAATACTCACACACTCATGCCAGTGCATGTTACACAACTTTCAAGTGTCAGTTTTCTCTTTCTAACATGTAAGTCCCAGGGATGCACCACATACTCTCAGGCTTAGTGGAAAGTACACTTGCCCACCAATCCATCTTGCCAGCCCTTAACGTGAAATATCAAATCTTTGACTATTTAATGCCAAGGGTTGCTTTCTCTTATTAAAAATGGTTATTCAAGCATGACTAATGATTCATCTAAGCAAGAGCAAGCACCAAAGGAGAGTCCCATAGTTCTCTGCATTTTCTTCCGGGTTAATGTCATAGATAGAATAATTAAGTACAACTTACATTAAATGCTTTCCTAATCCGCAATCCACAATCTCAGTTGTCTCTCTTGGTAATAATTGTAGAAGAAATTCCCTACTGTATTTTGTGCCGGATGTCTCTCTAACTTGTACATGAAAGCTTTGCTGCCTGCTTGGGCATTTTGGGGATCTATTTAAATGTACATCATCTTTTAAAGTTTGGGTTTTAGATTAATTAAGGTAGTGGGACAACAAACAGCAAGTGCATTCTTTTCTTAATAAAGGGAATCATTGTTCTCTTGATTTAGAATGGGTTTGCATCCATTTAAAACTTTTTATAGTGATACCTATGTACCATTTAATAAATGTCACACCACCATCAAAGGTTTGTAACATCAATTAACTTCAATTAGCTCTGAAGAAGTGGTTGAAAACGGAGTAAGTACAGGATTGCTGTGTTGGCTTCTTTGCATTGTTTTTCCTAAGCAAGAGAAGACAGAAAAGAAGGCATACAGTTACAATCTTTATGAGAAAAAGAAAATGTTCCTGGTCTTGTGTGTGAGCAAGGAGTCAGCTTATCTCTTCTTTAAAATATCTCATCCCAGGGGCCTTAACTCCAACTGTGTGGGACACTTCTGCTCGTAACTTTGCTCACTTCTGCACTGTTTCCAGCAGTCTATTATGTTTGTATCTGCATTTTCCAGCTGAAGTATCCTGCTATCTATGTGACTGCATTCTCTCCATAGACCCAATTATTGTTTCTATAAGGGCTCTGAATTTGAAAGTACGGAGTTTGAGTTGTCCACGGACATTGTGATTTCCCCCCATGAGACCTATTAGTGAAGGTGTGTGACTTTTCAGGAAGTAATTTTTTGCATGTATGGTATAATAACAGAATACCTCATTAGTAAACTTTAACAAATGACTAAAAGAAAATACACTAATAGTTTTAGTAACAAGGTTCTGATATAACAATATTTAATAGAATAAAAATATGCTTTAAAAAAAGAAATTAATATAATCACTTACAAGGATATTCTGTTATCAAATAACAATATTTATTCTATGAGTCAAGTTTAATCTTTAAGTTCTGAGGCTATGAAAACATATGTTCCTATAAAAACACTGGGTTTTAAGGTATAATTTGAATAGAGGACTATTTGATCAATACACAAATTCACTAAGCCAGGACTAGGGAGCCTAATGTCTAACTACTGAAATCAGAGTTTAGACAAGGGGGAAAGTGGTATTTACTGGCCATGTCTAAGATTCAAACTACTTCTTCCATATAAGAGTTTTGCATTTATGGTTATGGTTAATGAATATGTTTGGATCAACATTAAGTACAGAATCGAGCCCATAGAATGCACCCTTGTGCTAACAGGACAACACTCTTGAGCAGGATCCTTTTCTGTAGTGTAAATATCTCCTAGTTTATTTTCTTAAACAACCACATAAGGTTTGTTAGAAACATACCTCTATTATGTGATATTATACTTTATTTATTTATTTCCTGACTTGAGTTTGCTCACTGAAAAGGAAAGGACTAAATCCCAAAGAGAAATGGACCTGGTAAAATCTGAAGCTAACAATTTCCATGAGAAAAAGTCTTTACTTATACAGGTATGACACTTACGGGACAAACCAAATCACTTGACTAGGATTGCTTTCACGACATTATCTCCCTCAATCAATGTCTGTAGATTAAATAAGTGAAGACTAAATTTTGCCTTTAAATATTTCAAGAAGCCAGGTGGTGGTGGCATACACCTTTAATCCCAGAACTCAAGAGGCAGAGGCAGGTAGATCTCTCTAAGTTCAAGGCTAGCCTGGTCTACAAAGTGAGTTCCAGGACAGACAGAGTTACAACAGAGAAACCTTGTCTCAAAACACCAAAATAAAATAAATTAAAATAAAAAATAAAATATTTCAAGAAAAATAGAAATGAAGACAATAGAGGAAATAAAGCTGAAGGAACACCAGTAACGAGTTGTTGAACATGGTTTATAGCTTTAGAGTGAATTAGAATTCTCTACCTTTGGATAATCTTGTAATTATTCATAATAAAAGTTATCTATAAATGCCACTAATTATCTTTATTATAAGATGAGGCAATACTGTTTCAGATTCTTAAAGATTTTAAAGACTAAAACAACATTCTGTTTCAATCATATTTAATGATATTTGTCAGAACATGTTACTCAGTTCTCATTTACAGTGACCCCAGTTTCAAAATAAATAAGCTTCAAGTTTAATTTAAATATACCAAGCAAGAAAATTGAAGAGCAAAGCAAAGAGAGTGATATCTCAGAACAGCAGCAAAACTGCATCCACCCAGCCATCCAAGAGTTTGCTCCTGAATGTCATTTAATTTTCATGCTGCTGAGCAAGACTGTGTGAGAAATGACACGGAAAGGGCAAGGCTACCAAGAGGACTGTCACTGCTGTATTAAAGTAAAATAGCCTCTAGGACTTGGGGTCTTTTTCAATTTTAAAAGCTTAATGTCATAGACTGCCCAGCACACCAATGCACTTCTAATTTAGCATTCCCACAGTCCCTAAGTAGAAAATAGATTTGCAAATATGATGATTTTTAATTAAAAAATAAAACAAAAAGAATGAGAGCCAGAAAAACAAATAGACAACAAATGTGGTTAATTTTATAGGCTACCTTGATCCAGGCTCAACTTGTTATTCTGCTGTCAATGCTCTCCACAGGTGCTAAAGGCACCTGGTTACAGCTACATTTCCCCGGTCTTTGAAGAAAATCAGTGTTGCAAGTGCAGTTAGAAATGATATGCAATGTTGCCCCAGGAAAAAATACAAATAAAAATGAGTGGCTCAAAGCTGGCCGCAGAATTTGAAGATAACCAGACGTTCAATTGTCCATCATTTTCCCCTTATACATGTAAATAGAATATAAAATAAGCCAAATGTAAAGTCCTATCTAAATACAGTATGGTTATTTTCCTGAGATAATTTCAAAAGGCCTAAGGTACCAAATACACATACTAAAATCCAGAACAGAAATAGTTTAGAGGATAAAATTATGTAACCATCAAAATATCTTCAAACATTTTCTTAAGCTAATAAAATACCTTCAAAGAGTTCCTTCGGCTAATAGTTGTACAATCTCTTCAAGTGGTCACAGATATACAGGGGCTCCTATGGAAGAATCATCCCTCGGCTGGAGCAGAGATGACCACTAGAAATCAGATAGACTTCACCAACAATGTATATGAAAAAAAAAACTGACTTCAAAGCATCCCTCTCTCTCCCAAACACACACATACACATGTACAAACACACATATATATCCTTATTTCAAGTTTAAAATTCTTTCTGTAGTTAATCTTTAAGTGAATTGACATAATGTATTTTAGTAATATTTTACACATGAAGTTGTTTTGCAAAAGTAAGTAAAGCTATTAGATTAAGATACATATTTCTCTCTACTCCACATATTCAAAGAGAAAAGTACCATAAAGGTGACCCAAGAATGAACACAGTAATTGGCGAACAAAATGGCACAAACATTGACTCTTAAGTAGATAAATCTACTCTGAGCTAGACAGAGCACATGATAAGTAGTGGGCAATTGTAGCAGTTTTCAGGAACATTGTTGATATAATAAAAGGAAACAGAGCTTTGTAGAGGAAAGTTTAAAATGAACTACCTACCAGTGCCAGGTGTGTTGGTAACAACTCATCTGCTTCATCAAAAGCGGTGAAGCCATATATATATATATTTAGAGAGAGAGAGAGAGAGAGAATTTTGTGAGCCAGTTATTGAATACATTAATAATTAAAATGAAATTGCCTAGAGGCTAGAGAAAGGGCTCAGCAGTTAGGAGCACTGGCTTAATTCCCCCAAAACCCACACAGTGGCTCTCAATTGTCTAAAACTCCAGTTCAGCGATATGATACCTTTTTGTGGTCTCTGTAGGCACCAGGCATGCAAGTTGTACACAGACATCCAAACAGGCAGGACACCTGCACACATTGAATAAAATTAAAATTAACTTGCCTGAACTTATAATAAAACTAATCTCATAAGAAAAGCACTTAGAATTCAAGCCATTTCAAAATTGCTTCAACCTCTCACTCATGTCTTTTTAATTTCATGTTTCTGAGAATTTTATACATGAATATTGTATTTACTTTATCACTACCCTTCTCTCTCCCATCTTCAATCCCTCACTCCTTCACGAATTCAAAACCTCCCTTCTAATTATTATGGCTACATACAAATACATACACACATACAGACACACTCATATACATATGCGCAACTTACTTAGTCCACTTTCTGTTGCTCTTATGTACACGTGTTTAGAACTGACCACCTCATATTAAATAACCTATCAGGGGATTCATCCTGGAAAAAATATTCCCCCTTTTCTTTCTAGTCATCCATTGCCTGTATCTTTTCATCTGCGAGTGGGTGGGTCCTCCAGATATTTTCAGCCATGTCAGCATATCAACTGACATCACTGCAGATATCTTCCTGGGCTGGTCATTGTTGTGGTTAATAGTATTTATAGCTAGATAGGCTTACCAATTACTTTTTCCCATGACCAACTGAATAGTACCTTCTGATACTGTCAGAGTTAGTCCTTAGGGATGAGGCTTCCAGATTAGTTCCAGCTGGATTCCTCCACACCCTGTGGTTGAAGTGTGTGGTGTCTTCAATAGCAGGGTCTTACCTTCAGTTTATGGAAGGAAAGTAAAGGCAGCATCAATAATTTATATTGTTTGGGAAAGTCTTTTGGACTCTCCTCACCAACAATTTGAAGAGGAGTTTTCCATACCAGTGCTGAGGTTTAGGTAAATAATCTATGGCTTATGGAAGAGCATTATTATGCCAAGTGGCACAATTTAACTATATATATATATATATATATATATATATATATATATATATTTATTTATTTATATATGTGTGTGTATGTGTGTGAATTTATATATAATATGTTTTTACGTGAACATAAAACAGTGTTTTCCTTTGTCTTTTTTCAAGCATCCTAACTGGTAATTATCCCTCCTCTCTCCTCCATCTTCTTCCCTTCTCCTCCTTCTCCTCCTCCTCTTCCTTCTCCTCCTCCTCCTCCCTTCTCCCTCCTTCAGTATTATCTTCCCTTCTCTATTTGGAGTTCTTCATGTTTTTACCATTGCTTCCTTCATCCTTGACACATGTTGACTTGCAGGGAGTGGGGTGTAGCATGTAACACTATGTGACTATACATTTCTTTTCAACTTCATATTCAGTGATGTCACATTAGTGAGTCGTAATAGAAAGATGGGATTAATTATACAATGTAAGTCCAACAAATTAGTGCTGTTTTTAACTCTTTTATTTTATGGGTATGAGTGTTTAGCTTGCATATGTTTATCTGTACCACATGAGTGCCCAAAGAGGCCACAGGTGTCAAATCTCCTGAAACTGAAGTGGCAGATGATTGTGAACCACCATGTGAGTGCTTAAAACAGAACTCAGGTCCCCTGCAAGAGCAGCCAGTTCTGTGCCATCTCCCCAGACAGTAATGCTGCTTTGTAAACAAGATGGTTATCAAGCAATTATTGATCTTCCAAGTTTCTCCTCTTTTCATTTCTTTCATGGTCTTATGCCTCTGATTACAGCAGCATCTCATTCAAACCAGTTTGGGAGAGTTTGGAAGAAAGCCACTTGCAAGGACCCAGAGCTTCTAGATGTAGGAAGATCCAGGCATCTCATCAGAAGCTTAGAACCTACTTATGGGAGCTGTGGGTTGTCCACATAGTTTTGCTTCAGGGAAGGAACTTCCATTGTCTCTCTGAAGCCCCCAGGCCTTCCTGATGCTGAAGCACAAAACCATCTTGAAAGCACAGTCACTGCTGTAGTCTTTACTGCTCTAGGGCCCAGAGGCCTGTACATTTGTTCACATCTGGTGTCTTACCAACATTCTATCACATGGACAGTACCTTGGACCACAGTGAATAGTTGGTTCAGCACAGTGGTGCACACCTCTAAGTTCAAAGAACCTAGTCATTTGCCCACTGTGAGATGTGACCTGACTCCTGCAATCCTCACCCACCACATCTGCTGTCCTTAGTGTTCACTTCAAGACCTAAAGATCTCCCACTGTAATCGTGGCCCCTGGCACTTTAACCACTGTTACTCCTGAGGCACACTACTCAGGCTCTGAGGCTACAATCGCTAGAGCCTGTACTGTGGAAAGGAGGGTACTATACCAGAATGGCTGGGAACTTCCAGAATTGGGAGGAAGCTGAGGGCTAAACTTGTTCTTACAGCAGCCCACTTGAACAGACTGAAATTAACCCATTCAAGAGGACAGAGCATTTGCTGTATAGTCACTTCTTAAAGGACATACATCTTAAAATTGTTGCACCAAAGATTAAATGTCCAAAAACTTTGGAGGACACATTTAAAATAAATCATCTTTAAATGCCATTTATATAGCAGGTAATCCTAACAGGTTTAGGGACATTCTCAAGAATTAAGGGTGGAAAGAAGTTTTCCTCTGGGAACAGATGGCTTTTTTTGTGTAGCTATACTTAGCATTATAGTCACATATGCAGTTATCAAATGGGCTGCTACTTGGCAACAGAAATGTTATTCATCTCTGGTACTTCCTAATTCTTGGTACAAAGCTCTGGGCTCTTCAGGGGTTATCATTTGTGGCCAGACTCGTGAAAAACCTTGAAACTCAATTTGGTTTTCTACTGATGGATGATAGCAATACATTCCATCCCATTCCGCAGCCGTACCTGCCTCTTGGCAACCAATCCTTAGCATATCTCATAGGGAATTTTAAGTATCCCCAAACTACTTTAGTCTAAAGTTAAAAGCTTGTTACGTTAGAGGAAGTACAAGCAGCTCCAGAATGACTGGGGGCTGCAGTTGTCGGAATCACAACAGGTAGAGGTGACTAGGAGACGAAGAAAAGAGTGGCCAGTCCGATCGCTAGTGAGGACATGCTACTCTGATCCAAGCTCCGTCTGTGCCATGTAAAAGCTGAAGTCACATAATGTACCCTGCGATGCATGTTAATTTTATATTTTAATCATTTCCTCTCCTGTTATAAAATCACCATCCGAATACATTTTAAAGTGAATCTCTACAAAAACGATACTGGAAATGCTACGTGAAGCACTTACAATAACATAAATTTCCATAAAAGTATTATCTTTTTAATTAGATATTAAGAAAAGTATAAAAAACAAGGCAATTTCTGCCTTTATGGGGTGGTTTGAGTACCTCACGGAGAACTACAAAATGTTATTATGCGTGATACGACTGCACTCCAGCCTACCACACAGGTCAGAATTTTGTCCATCGAAGTTTGTCCAAGAAGTCTCTTAGAATAGTACCAGGAAAATTATGTTGGACTAGAATAAAGCAGCTAATAAAATCACATGCCAAGCATCTAATCTAAGGTTCTTTGAAAATCATACTTTATAGCAAATACGAGAAAGAAGAGTAAATATCAAATAAAAACATAAACAGAAGATGCATGTATATTCTCTTTACAGCTACTTCATGTTGGTGACTCAGCTGCGATGGTAAGTGCTGTGCTGTGTTTGATCTGGAGCGATTAAGCATGTCTTCCAGTCAAAATCATCAGTGCTGCAAACCTTGGTTCCTAACTTCCAACCTTACTGCTTCTTTTATATTCTTCTATAGATTATTTGTGTCCATTTCTTACATTAAAATGGACTCTAAAATTTTTAAAAAAAAAAAAACAACTAAAACTGAAAACAAAACCTTTTCTCAATAGATACCTATGGTAGTTTGAATAAGAATAGCTCTCATTGACTCACATATTTGAACAGTTGGTTCTTCGTTGGTGGACAGTTTAGGAAGGATTAGGAGGTGTGGCTTGCTGGAGGAGATGTGTTGCTGGGGGTGGGCTGTGAGGTTTATAAAGCCCATGACTTGCAAGCCTAGGTTTTTTTCTCTCTCTCTCCCCACCTCTCTGTCTTTATGGATCAGATAGAAGTTATCAGTCACTTCCAACATCAGGCCTGCTGCCTCCCTGTGTCAGTGTTCCCCTGAATGGTGATATTGAACTCACCCTCTGAAACTGTAAGCAAGCCCCCAATTAAATGCTTCCTTTTATAAGTTGCTTTGGCCATGGTGTCTCTTCACAGCAAGAACAGTAACTAAATAGCTTAGCTAGCAGCTGTTGTCTGAATACTAGGACATTATGAAAATGTTTGTTAGCAATGAGAATATCAGGTATAAAATAAGAGAAAGGCATTGTTGCCCAAAAGCAGCTGTTGCACTAATTTACACATAAGTTATTGGTAAATCTCATAGATACATAGCTGCTACTTGAACAAGAGATATGATTGATTGTCTCTGAAAGTAGATTACTCTAATTTAGTTGTGGCTACTTTGGGAGTAAATGTGCTTATCTGAGTATCATAGACCATAGATACTGCAGGTCACGTGGTCTGACTACTTCACTAAACTAATAAAGAAGGTGAATCTAAGAATAGCTGACTTGTCTTTCATCAAAAACGCCAAATTCGAATCTAGTTTTGATGCAATCGTATTTATTTTCTCAGAAGTTATCTAAGGAAGTATTATCCACAGATTCACATGAAAGTTCATCATTATGACTGTATGAATGTGGACCCATTTAACACAACCCCTTTTTCCTCTCCACATGCACTCTCTTCCCCTTGCTTAGAACGTTGCTTCTTTGTCTTTGCCCACTTACATCCTTACAGCTTTCATATCTGAACAGGACACTGCACAGTAAAGTATGGTGTGATAACCAACAATTATAAAATCTGAGTAATTGAACATGAGTAAATTTCATCTTTCCTCTCTTACTGTCTCTAAATTATAAGAGCCCAACTATGGCTTCCATAGGCACCTGCCAGGACAATTTTTGCACACATCCACCAGAGAAGGGAATGTTGGATAACGAACACAATCTTTCATACCTTTTCTCCCATAAATGATCTGTATCACTTCAGTTCATCCTCTCTCAGCCTAAGCTGTTCATGTTTTCTCTTAATTTCTCAGAAATAGAGAAGAGAGATACACTGTGTGGGGCTACTAGTGAACCATGCTTGTTCAAAATTCTTAGAATCTGCTTCCAAAGCTGGAAAGGGTAGTTCACTTGCAACACTAGGATTTATGATGTGGAGGTAAGAGGATCAGGAATTCATGGTCATCCTAAGTTGCAGAGTGAGTATGAGGCTAGCCTTGACTACATGTCATTTTATATCAAACAGAAACAACATCAGCCCAAAGAACAAGTACTTATTCGACATTATGTCTAACTCATCTTAAACTGGGCTTTGAAAAACTACACCTTCCTATTGCATGCAGTACTAACTGATTAATTATAATTATGAATAATTATGCAGAGATATTTACTAGTTCTGTCCTATTGTCTTTTTCAATCTTGTTATTCTTCAAGAAGTAAATGCAGATACATTTTTAAAATTCTATAAGAAATATAAGGATGGAGATATAAACCACCAGAATACATTTAAATGAATAAATAAAATTCTCATGGAAGTATTGTTTTATTTTTAAATTTTTATGTTTTTGAGTGTTTTACCTGCATATATATCTCTGTTCCATGTTTGTGTAGTGCTGTCAGAGGCCAGAAGATGGCCTGGGATCTCTTGTAATTGGAGTTGCAGACAGTTGTGGGCAGCCATGTAGATAATGGGAATCCAAGCCCAATCTTCTGAAAGATCAGCCAGTGCTCTTAACCACAGACCCAGCTCTCCAACCTCTAGGAAAAATAATATAAGAATAAAATTATCCTAAAAAATACAACCATAGTAATATTGGTTAAATAAAGTTTGACAAAGACAGGACTGACTCTAATGCATTAACATGAATTTTCTAAAAATATTTTATGACAGAAATATTTTATTTATATCAACCATGCAATATATTTCATATTTTATAAATAAATGTATACATAGAAAGATAAGGATTATTAGTACTAATTGTTATTTCTATTGTTTTGTTTCTTCCTAGGCATTGGTTCATTTTAAGTTCTTTTAAAATAATCAATAGACTACCTTCTATCCCAGCCTCTCAGCCTGCAAGACCTGCTGACAGACTCAGAGCCATTATAGTCCCAGCCAGTGGATGAACTGGGAAGTCATACTGCCTATAGAACACTTTGTTCTGTTTCCACAACCCATTCCTCCTTATCCCCTTCCTACTCCCCTCCAGCCCTATAGAAGAACTGTGAGCATCCCCCATTGCTATCTCAACCCAAGCCAGCTCAGTAGCTAGCACCAGCACCATCACAGTACACTCCATCTGAAGAACTAGTGCAGACCAGGCCAACCAGCCAGAAGAACAGCAGCCAAGTTTAAGCCCCCAAACCAGGAAGAACGTTCCTGGTGGACCAGAGGCCAAGTAAGCCAACAGAGCCCCAGCCCCAAACTTGGGCAGAGAACTCCAGCTTGACAAGATGCCATAAAGAACAAAAGTCCAGAGAAGAAACAAAATAAAAAAAGAGAGAGAAACCAAGAAAAAAAGCACTCATCCAATAAAGTCAAACCCGGGAATTTGGCACTTACACCTATAATCACCCAAACCTAGATACCTAAAGGTCAACATAATGATACAATCAACAACAACCAGGGCAATATGGTATCACCAAAGCTAAACTATCCAACTACAACAAACCCTGAACACTCCAACACAGTGGAAGCAAAGGAAAAAAAAATCTCAAAATCAACTTTATGAAGATAATAGAGGACCTTAAAGAGGAAAGGAATAAATCCCTCAAAGAAATAGATGAAAAGACAAACAGAAAATGGGAGGAATTGAGTGAATTCATTAAAGAAACCCAGGAAAACATAAACAATGAGAAGAAATGATAAGTTCCTTAAAGAAAGCCAAGAAAAACAAAAAAAATTAAATGAAAAGAACAAAACTGCTCAATACTTGAAAATAGAAATAAACAACAAAGCAAACACAAACTGAGGGAATTTTGGAAACAAAAAAATCTACAAAGGCAATCAGGAACTACAGAGGCAAGCTACAGCAATAGAATACAAGAGATAGAAGAGAGAATCTCAGGAGCTGATGATATTATAGAAGAAATAGAGACATTGGTAAAAGAAAATGATAAATCCAAAAATTCCCTAACACAAAACATCCAGGAAGTGTGGGACACTATGAAATGACCAAACCTAAGAATAATAGTAATAGAAGAAGGAGAAGAATCCCAGCTCAAAGACCCAGAAAATGTTTTCAAGAAAATCATAGGAGAAAATGTTCCAAACCTACAGAAAGATATCCCTTTTAAAGGCACAAGAAGTATGCAGAACACCAAATAGATTGGACCAGAAAAGAAAGTCCCTTCACCACATAATAATCAAAGCACTAAAAAAAGAGAACAAAGAAAGAATACTAAAAGCTGCAAGAGAAAAAAACACACGTAATACATAAAGGTAAACCTATTAGAATCATACCCAACTTCTCAACAGAAACTCTAAAACCAGAAGGGCCTGAACAGATATGCCACAGACTCTAATAGATCATGAATGCCAACCTAGACTACTTTATCCACCCAAACTTTCAATTACCATAGATGGAGAAAACAAAATATTTAATGACAAATCCAAATTCGAACAATACTTATCTACAATTCCAGCCTTACAGAAGGTACTCAAAGGAAAACTCCAACACAAGGAGGTTAACTACACTCATGAAAACACAGGAAATAAATAACCTGACTCCATCAAAATCAAAGGAAGGGACACACACACACACACACACACACACACAAACACACACAGTCACATACACCAAACATCAAAAACTATAAAATAACAGGACATAATAATCATTGGTCATTGATATCTCTCAAACTCAATTTCTCAATAAAAAGAGACAGACTAATAGAATGGATGCAAAAACAGAATCCATCCTTTTGCCATGTACAAGAAACATACTTAACATCAAAGATAAACATTACCTCAGAGTAAAGGGTTGGGGAAAAATTTTCCAAGCAAATGAACTTAAGAAGCAAGCCCATTCTAATACCTAACAAAATAGACTTCAAACCAAAATTAATCAAAAGAGTTGGGGAAGGACATTTCAAACTCATTAAAGGAAAAATCCAACAAGACAACATTTCAATTCTTAATATCCATGCCCCCAATACAAGGGCCTCCACATTGTAAAAGAAACATTACTAAAGCTAAAAACACACATTGTCCCTCACACACTGAGAGTGGGAGACTTCACTACCCCATTCTCACCAATGGACAGGTCATCCAGACAAAAAATTAAACAGAGAAACACTGGAGCTAACAGATAATATAAATCAAATGGATCTAACAGATATAAACAAACATTTCACCCCCACATAAAAGAATGTAATTTTTCTCACCTCCTCACAGAACCTTCTCTAAAATTGACCACATACTCAGTCTCAATGCAAGTCTCCATAGAGCCAAGAAAACTGAAATAATCCCCTGTATCCTATCAGATCAACACAGTTTAAAATTGGATTTTAACAACAACAGAAACAACTGAAGGCCTATAAATTCATTGAAACTGAACAATTCTCTACTAAATGACAGCTGGGTCAAGACAGAAATAAAGAAAGAAATTAAAGACTTTCTAGAATTCCATGAAAATGAATCTACAGCATACCCAAATTTATGGGACACAATGTAAGCAATGCTAAGAGGAAAATTCTTAGCACAAATTGCTTACCAAAAAAAGAGTGGAGAGATGTATTAGCAAATTAATAGCACGTCTGAAAGCTCCATAACAAAAAGAATTAAGCACACCCAAGAAGAGTAGAGGCAAGAAATAATCAAATTTAGGGTAGAAATCAACAAAATAGAAAAGAGAACAATGCAAAGAATCAACGAAACAAATAGTTGGTTCTTTGAGATTATCAACAAGATATACAGAGGATACAGATGGGTTGGGGAATGGGAGTGGAGAGGACTAGAAGGACAAGAAAGACAGAGGGAGAAAATATATGGATGGACAACAAGATTTTGGAGACAATTATGGGGCAATTGGGAGACCTAGTGCAGTGGAAACTGTGGAATCTCTGAGAGAGACCCTAGCAAGAATCCCTAGTAATCAAGGATAGGAAGCCTGAACAGACCATCTTCTGTGACCAGGCATGGCTTCCCATGCTGACACTGGGACACCATCCCAGCCACAAAACCTCCAACCTATGGCATATCCTCCCTGCTTGATCCTATTGGATAATGCAAGAGCAGAACTCTATGCTAAAGGAGGGATCCACTGCCTGAAACTGCAGGGCAGGCCAGGAACTAGGAACTGGGTAACCCGGAGATGATTTTTAATGTCATGCCCTGCTCGTAGATCAGTGCCTAGCCTAGTTGTGATCAGAGAAGACCCCTTTAGCTGATGGGAGCATATGCAGAGGCCCAGGGCCAAATAGTATGCAAAAATAAAGAAACTCTGCAAGAGGGGGAGGAGGAATGGTCGGAGACAAGAGGGATTGAGGAAACCAGAAAAACAAGCCCCATGGTGTCAACTGACTAGCCCTCTTTGGGAGTCCCCAGAGACCTGCAGGGTCAGGGTCCCCTAAATATACCTTATGGTTGTCTGGATTGGTGTTCATGCAAAACTTCTACAGGCTGGAGCAGGAGAGTCTCTGACCCTTTTACCTGCCCTTGGGACCCTTTTACTCCTGCTTAGTTGCCATGGAGGTAGGGTTTAGTACATGACCTTGTTCCATCTTATTATTCCATGCCCTGTTTGAGTGGTAACGCTGGGAGGACTGTTCTTTTCTGCTGAGAAGCAGGGGTCAGGTTGTATGTGGGAAGGATATGTGTGAGGAGGAGGGGAGATGAGAGAAACTGTGAGGAGTGGAGGGAGGGAGGAGAGAGGACAGGATGTATTGCAGCAGTTGTAAGAGAGAAGAAAAATTTTAAAAAAAGAAAAAAAAACAAAGTAATCAATAAATACTATTGATTAAAATAATTGATTATTGGATAAAATAATCAATAATAATAAAACTATGTTTTCTCAAATTACAAGTGCTATTAAATAATTTATACTTGTAGTATTTGATCATAGTAGTGAATTTTATTGGCCTGACCTATCAAACTCAGTTTATTCACATAATTTATTAAAACAGCATTGATTTTTGCAATATTTTATTGCAGAAGGTGGTTTTACATTCTGTATTATATATTTTCAGTTTGACTAAAATCCACTAAAAAGCTGGTGATTTGGAAGATATTTATTCAGCTGAGCAAAATGTATCTATGTCTTTTGTTCTGAATCCTCACAGAAGGTCAACAAATTGTTAGCCAACCCCAGTATCCACTTCTTCCATAAAAGGAATCCTTGCCTCAGTTTATCATGTGATTATTTTTCTTAGCATAGTGTCAATCCCCTGTAAAGTAAGAACCCTACTGACAATCTTTTTTTTATTTTAATTTTAATTTTTTCTTTGGTTTTTTTGTTTGTTTGTTTGTTTCTGTTTTTCAAGACAGGGTTTCTCTGTTGTAACTCTGACTGTCCTGGAACTCACTCTGTAGACTGGGTTGGCCTTGAACTCACAGTAATCTGACTGCCTCTGCCTCCTGAGTGCTAGAATTAAAGGCCCACTCCACCACTGCCATTCTGACAATCTTTTTTTTTTTTTAATTGGAAAAGTCAAACAAAATCCAACACTAGAAACCCATAGGTCTGTTAAAAATTGTTCCAAAAGATATACTAAGATTTATTAAGAGAAAATAAAAATCAAATTGATAGTACTTACAATTTCACATGAACAGACACACTGATACAACAGGTCTAGATGCTAGCATATAATAAAAATGCAATTACCAATTTTTTTAAAAAAAATTTATTAGCAAAGCTTATCAGATTGAGGTTTGTGCTTTCTGCAAAGTAGGAATCCCATGGAGTAAGAACTAGTTACTATGTTAAAATCCTATGGAAATGAAATCTGTTACCACCACTATAAGCAATTTGTGTTCTGAATTAACAATTCATCTTTCTGATACTCAACAAATTATTATGTAAGTTATGTAAATTATGTAATATTACATAATATTATGTAAAAATAAAAATTTATGATAAATGAAGACAAACAAAATGGACACTGATATTTTTTAAACGAGGTAGTATTTAACTTGTACTTTCTCTTCATTTAAAAGAAAAGGTTGGAGCTACTGGGAAAGAAGAATGCAAAACTATAAAATTAGACTGCTTTGGAAATCTCAAAGTCGGCATTTTGGGTGAATACAGAAGAAGAGAAAAAGCTAAATGATTGATATTACGGGAAGTACCCATAGACTTGGAAGCCAAAGAGAAGATGCAGTGAGTATTTCTGCAGAACATAAAACTGACTCGAATGCAAGATATAGTTGTAATGGGAAATTTCAGGTCCCAAGCCATCTGCTGGGAGCTTAATGCTGCTCAGTGCCAAGCATCTGATAAATAGTTAATGAATTCAGTCCTTGACCTGATGAAAATAGCTTTTCTCCACGTTGGCATTCTTGAAATATGATCAAGGGAGTGGCTAGCCTTAGGCCCTTCCAAATTCCTCCATCTCCCAATGTGCAAGCCCTAATGGAGAGTATCCTTCCTCCTATTCTCCCTTGGTTGCTTAGCTTCCTAAGACAATCTGATGACAAATACTTTGATTTTTTTTGTATAAAGATGCAAATATATAGTTGGTCACCATTTTGCAAAGTTTTTTCTAATAAAGGTAGTAATGGAAAGTGCATTGTATTTTCCTTGAAATAGTCTGTTAGGAGGCAGAAATTTTACACAAATGATCTGCTTATTCTTGCAATAAGAAAATATTGATCACTTGAAGTTAAATAGTCTTGTTTTTGCTTTAAAGACTTCAAAGAGGCATTTTGAAGAGTAATGGGAACTTACCATTGTCTTTAATACAGGTTATTTTGCTTTTTACAGGTTATTTTCTGAAAAACTTTATTTTTCAGAAGTTGAAGATACCTCAAGAGAATCAGAAAAATTATCTTTTGTATCCTCAAATTTGTATCATTTGTCATTAATTTTAAAACATAGGGAATATGTTCAGGGTCAAAATGTTCTCTGCAACCTCCTTGTCATTGATGAGTATACTTTTTAAAAGGTTAGTTTTGTCAGATATTTAGTATCAAAATGACAGGAATCGGATTTGGAAACACCAGGACATACTAGTCAGAGAGGAGCTGATTTGTGACTGGAAAACTGACCTCAGATGTATTTTCGAAATGGCAACTTCGGATCACTTGCCAAGGATGTCTGATATAAATAATAACACCAAATACATTTAGCCTCTTTTAGAAATTGCTTTCATTCTCCATTTATAAAGGGACAATAGGAAAAGCATAGCTTTCATCTGGTTCTTGAATCTCATCTGAGTGATTGAAGTCTTTGTGTGTGTGTGTGTGTGTGTGTGTGCGCGCATGTATGTGTGCATGTATGTGTATGTGTGCATTCATGTGTTTTGTGCGCATTACTGTGTGTATGTGCATGTGTATACATGTGTGTACGTGTGTGTGTGTGTGTGTGTGTGTGTGTGTGTGCTGAGGCAGGGAGGAAGAAAGAGAGCAGAGCAGTGTTAGTCACTTTTCATCACTGTGACAAAATACTGAACAGAAACAGTTTAAAGTGAGGAAGTATTTTCTTTGCATTGTAGCTGCAGAGGCTTCATGGTTCCACAAACTGAGAAGGAGGTGGGCATAAAAGACAGACAGGAGCTAGGTGCACTTACAGGACCTGCTCCTCAGTGATCTGTTCCTCCATCAAGATAGGCCCAACCCCTGCTTCCCACTGCTTCCCGTGAATCCCATCAAATTATTAATACAACCACGGAGCACTCTATTGATTAGCTCAAGACCCAGTAATTTTTAAAAAGTGAATTAAAATGAACATTCATTGAAAGACAAGAATAATAAAGGCCAGCACTACTGTCCACACTTGAACCCCATGACCCAAGAGGCTTAGACACAGAGCAAGATTCTGTCTCAAGGAAGCATTAATAGCAAGAAACTCATAATTAATTCATAATACTTATATATGTTATGAAGATAGGTTGGTTAGATTGTGCTAAAGCCTTGGAAATGCCTCTAAATTCCAAGTATGAGGGAAACAGCTAACTTACCTTGCCCATTCTGCTATCAATTTCCCCCCCACATTTGTTTTGGGCTAAGTACATTAAAAAACTCTGCCTCACAAAGAAAGGGGGAATGAAAAGGCAAAAACTGTGATACAGGTGGGTGAGCATGGATAACATCTCTCAGGAAAACACCCCCAAGTGACATCTTTTCAAGAGACTTTGATGGGGGAGGACATTATTACCATTACCTACATCCCATTCAGAAAAGTAGCATAAAATACCACCAAAAATAAAAATGATGTTGGAGAAGCCTGACCTTAAACTTTGAAGAGACTTCTTCAAGGAACAAATCCGGAATTCATAATCTGAGCTGTTCGCACCTGTGCCTGCCTGACCACAAACACTTTCAAGGTAACAGAAGGCATGGAGCACACTGAGTGCAGAATCCATATGCATCAGACAGGGTCCAACTTACATCCCTCTACTCTGCTTTTCCTCTTCCTAGGAGTGTGAGCCTTGCTCATGCTCAAGCCCTTAGTTCTCAGCTTTCTGCTGAAAACAATACATTTGAAGTAAACACTTAGAGCACAGCTTTGGGAAATTTCTACTCTAATTACAACTGAGAGACAGCAGGAAGCTTTGAAAACAGTTCATCTCAAATGATAGAATTAGAAGGAGACATATTTCGATATACTTGTCAGGTTATTACAGATTTACTTTTAAACTATTTTTACTTGAATTAGAATGACATCATTTCCCCCTCTTTCCAGATCCTCCCAGCTAGCCTTCCCCAAACCCCTCTCATACCCCCCCTCTCAAGTTGATAGCCTCTTTTTCTTTTATTATTGTTTTACACACACACACACACACACACACACACAAGCACAAACCCTGCTGAGTCAGGTTTTGCTGTTTTGTGTATATGTTTCAGGGTTGACTACACTGTGTTAGACAACTTGTAAGAGGTTCATCCCTGGGAGAGGCTAATTTTCCTTTTTCCAGTAGTCATTAGTTGCCTGTGGTTCTTTGTCTAGGACTTTTTGCCTAGCCATTTCTAGGAAAGAGTGTTTCAAAGAAGACTTGCTTGTATTCTGCAGAAAAATGACTTACTTCTTTTTTTATTTTTAAATGTTCAAGGATTTTGTCTATAAGAAATGATGGAATGAGGGAAAGGGAGAGAGACTTCTGTGAATGTGTTAAGTCATGAAGGGACAACAGAATAGAAAAAAATTGCCATTTAGTGTCATTTCAGACAAGAGGAGGGTGGTGAGAAAAGAGTTGTGATTATCATAGAGATGAATCCTCTTCAAAAGAAACCTCATATTCTACACTAAGACAATAAGAAAACTATCCTGAAGGCAAGATCCTACCCACGAAAGGCTTCAATATTAAAATGCAAATAATCGTGAAAGGAACCTGAACCGAAAATGTAGCTGAAGAGATTTTTGCTGAAAAACAACTGTTTAGAAAACTGTTTACTTAGATCCACCTCCCAAAGCACACAGAGACCACTACAGCTCTAATAGAAAAGGGGCAGACTACATTTGTACCTGGTAGCAGAATTTGATAGCCTTATCTACATGGTGCAGAATACAGAGATGTAGACTATACGAGCACATGGGGCATGGAGATTTATGGCAAAGTCCCAGAAAGTCACTGAGGCCAGGCAATATAGACCAGGGTCAAATTTACTACAAGGAATCTTGGGAGGTTATCACATGAGGCTGTCAAAGGAAGCATAAGTTCCATTAGACACCAAAAGGTTGGAGATTCCAAGACCGTCAGACACTCATCCAAGCAGGCAGAGTGGAGCTAGCCCGAGAGAGAGGCTGCTTGTTCTTTAAGCATCAGACTGGAGGGATGAGGTTACTCAAACTTTTTGGAGTTCAGTCAATTCCATCATGAGTTCCAGATGTCAAACACAGAGCTGCAGGATTTGATGTTTTCATTGCTGGGTTTCTGTTCTGTGTTGATACAATTATTCCCTTTTATTTCTCTTTTTTAGAATGGCAATGTTTATTCTATGCCATTGAATATTGAACATATGTAACTTTTAAAAAATTATATGAGGGCTTATAGTTAATAGAGTATCTTGAATCTCAAAAGAGACTTTGGACTTTTCAACAGTGTTGGTGTTGTCAAAGACCAAGGGCACTTCTGAAGTTGTAATGAATGAATTTTGTGCTATGAAATAAAAATAAGCCTATGGGAGCCAGAGGAGGAACGTTATGACCTAATGTGGTGTGTGGGTGCAGGGTGAAGAAGAGTAGAGTTTTGATAGTTATCTTGATTATCAACATGACAGGATTTAGAAGTTAGGAAACAAAGTTCTGGGAATGTCTATGAGGACATTCCAGGGAGAAAAGGAAAAATTAAACTGAATACCAACATTCATCTCTCCTTGTGTGTCCTGATGCTGGGTTTAAAATGACCAGCCACAGCTAGAGCAGACCTTACCGTCAAATATTCTCTGCCCTGATAAAATGAACCCTCAAATTGTGAACCCCAATGAGCCATTTTTCAAGTATTTATTCACAGAAACAAGAAAAGGAGTATAATAACTCATAATTATATGTTTATACTTTTGATAAGTTATCCTGCAACATTTTTAAAAATTTAAATCTTATTATAAGACTGCATGAATTTTAATCTGTTGATGTTTTAAACATTTGGAAAATGACTGGCTCAAAGGTCTTGTTTTATTAATTTTCCCCATTGAAAAATATTACAAAGACTGTGATGATCATCAAGCCAAGGAAAGTTATTGTCCCTCCACATCATCCTATATTCCATAAAAGTCATATCCTTTATATAATATTATTTATTAAATGAAAATCTGGTTAGAGTTACAACTATAATGAGATATTCACTGGATTTCATCCATGAAAAAACATAAATTCGTCTTTTAAACTAAATTACCTATGTCATTAGTGCAAATATTCACACAAAAAGAGAAATTTTCTATCTTTTGCCTATATTCATCTATTCCAATAAATAGACATCAATGATTGTCTTCAAGGCAAAGATTTTTTTTTTGCTAAGAAGAGTGAATAAAAGGAAAATACCGCAAATGTTTTGGGTCTTTCCTGCTCCAGAATAAGAGAGAGGAAGCAAGAAGAAGAGTATCTGATGTTTGTTCAGAAAATATGAAAATGCCAAGTCTAGTCAGACCTGGTCAGAGAAGCTACTTGGAGGCTGAGGCAGGGAAATTCTCGGTTCTCTGTCAGGGGATATTGGTGAGATGCTGTCTCAAACGTTTTGTTTTTTAAAGGATGGGTGCCAGGAATTATATATAAGTCAGGAAAGAATTCTTCCTTAGCATGCACCAGGCCAATGGGCTCAATTCTCAGCACTGAAACAGAAAAAAAAACAAAAACAAAAATAGAAATCAAAAAGCCAAGTCTGTGTTATGCTCCTATAAGAATAAAATAGTCTTTGCTCTGTTATCTACAGAGAGGTTATCTACAGTAACACATGCTATAATTCATATGAGAGAAAAGGAAAAAACATATTTGCATCCATTTTGGAAAACCATCCTGCATACTACCACAGGCAGGTCTTTACCAAGAGAGTGAAGTGGGTCAAAAACAGTCTCTAAAGTAAAAGAGCAAAGTAAAGAAATATCTTAGCTCTAGGAAGTACAGTGTTCTACAGCAACATAAACAGTCTACTTTCCTACCTCGAAGGGACGATTTAGATAGCTTTCTAAGAAGCAGGTAATACATGCAAGGGTAAGAGCCGACCAACTTACTTCTGCAATGCCTAGCTGCATATATTTAAACACTGTTTATGTGTCTGAGATAATCTTATCTTTGGATGGACTTGCAATTACTCCTGAAGGGTGATGATGTGGGTATCATCAGTGTTTGTGTGCAAACTCAGTCATAGTTTTACTATTTCAATTTACTTTTATGCAATGGCTGTAATTGACATTTACAATGACTTCTTGGTTCTTGTCTAAAGGCTTTATTTTTATACTATCTGTGATGCTTGAAAACGTGCTAACAGGATTTTTAGAAAGAGTACCAGATGCTGAGAATATTTCAGAGAGTAAGGTTAAGCATTCTTTCAGGAAATGCAGAACTACAAATGTTTTTAACACAATGTAAAAATGTATAGAAAGACTATATGAAATAAGAAAGCATGCTTCCCAGTTTAATGGGAAACATCTAGCTTACTTTCTTAACACACTTGGTGCATATTAGCAATAACTACATAAGACTTACATACTGAAACATATTTTTCCCATTCACGATTTGACCTTCCCCTCTACCAAAATACAATATTTCTCTATGCAGGGCCAACAGCCTTTAGCTGTAACATGTGCTTGATGAGTTGGTTATGTCTTTAGTCATTTGAATGGTCTATGACATTTAAAAATATAAAATATTATTTTCTGTGTTTATCATGATCATTGCCTTGCCAATTGAAAGACAGCACCTCTGGATTTTTGGTTCTAAAAAAAAAAAAAAAAAAAAAAAAAAACCTGTTCATATTCCTAACTGGCAAAGTGTGTAAGGATAAGGAAAAGCCTTGCCTAATTTATATTATTTTC
The DNA here is from genome assembly GCA_026225945.1 of Cricetomys ansorgei. Classification (NCBI taxonomy): domain Eukaryota; kingdom Metazoa; phylum Chordata; class Mammalia; order Rodentia; family Nesomyidae; genus Cricetomys; species Cricetomys ansorgei. The sequence continues at coordinate 11,566,703 of JAMJFZ010001100.1, read as the reverse complement.
AAGAAGAAAAAAATAGTTGGGTATATTTTACTAGGTAGCTGGAGAAAAATACTGAGTGTCAGATGGCATTCAATGCCGACAAGTCAGGGAAACATCTGCAAAGAAAGCACGTCACTCTTAAGAAAACATCGCTGTAGGAGAAACCTTGCATGTCCATTAGCAGTGAATTATTTATTATTTGCTGAGCAGAAGCCTCATGTCCTATTTCTCACGCAAATTCACCATGAAATGTTTTCTAATATTTAGGAGCCTTCTTTTCCAAGGTACATCTATCAATTTCTTTAGCCATATCAATGAAGCGCCCCCTTCTGGAAAATGACAATATATCTTCTGACTCAAGGAAAAGTAAGAAACAAGTAACTCTGTATCACACTTGAAACTTCCAAAAAGCTTCATTAGTGTAAGCCCCCATCTATGCTTTTTTCATCCAGTTTCAGCAATGGTATCCTTTGTCTTTGTATAGGGCTTTTCTCTCCTTTAAAAGAATGAGACTATCGTTCCTGGTTTGGCACTATCGTACTCTTAACTGATGGAGAAAAAACTTTTGTATCTCAACGCCAGAATATCCCGATTTGTCAGCTTAAGAGAAGTTCCCCACAGGACTTTCTGAAAATCAGATCAACTGGATGTGTTTACAGTTTCTTATGAAGTAAGTAACAGACTTTAATAAATACATCTTTGGCAATGTACATGAAAAGCCATGATTTAAATAAAGATAAAACACTGGCATAAGCATGAAGAATTTTGTGATTTTCACTCTGAAAGAACCTTCTCCAACTCATGGTCTGACTTTTTCCCTGTACAAGGGAGTGAGCATGTGGCCTTCTTCCCAGCTTGTTTTGCTCTGTGTAGCTGAGAATGGACAGGGAAAGGGGCGGTCCCGTGGAAGTCAGCACTCAAATCCCCAACTTTATCCCACAGGAACTGCTCTCCACCTCTTAAATTCTCATAGCAGCCCTTCAGTCTGATCAGTAGCACCTGCTATGCCTATAAACAGTGTTAATGTCTTCCTTCCTTGAATCAAAGGCTTAAAGAAGCACTTATTATCAGCTGAGTCAGGAAAGTAATGGCTGCATCTGCTAACTCAAAAGAAAGAACTAATATATATATAATATAAATAATGAGTACAAAGACCTTGAACTACATACAGGACATCAGGACAGAAGTGACCCTGAGAGAACCGGAACCACGTGTCTTACAAGGAGTCGGAACCTGGTAGAAATGGGAATACCATCAGAGATGCTGATACAAGCTATGAACAAACACCAATCTGCTGTAAAGCAACTGAAAATCTTCACGGCTTCTGAACCAGACCTCACTGAGATTGGAACAGGGTCCAGGGGGGTTGTTTTGTTGTTTATTCTTTTGTTTTTTAATCCCCCCCCCGCTCTTTCTCTCTCCCTGTATGTATGTGATATGTATTAGGCTGTGTAGCCATGGCATGCATGTGAAAGTCGGAGGGCAACTTTGTGAAGTTGATTCTTTCTTTCTATTTCACATGGGTTCTGGAGATCAAATTCATGTTGCCATGTTTTTAGTGACAGGTGCTTTTACCTGCTGAGTTCTCTCTCCAGCCCTACTCCTAAGTTTTGAAGTTCTTAAGAGAAATAATGTTAGTAGAATATATTAACTACAATTGGATAAAATCATACTACGTTTCCATTTTAAGTTTCCTGGTACCACATTTTCCTTGTGACAGCTGGCATGACAGTGGCTGACAGAATTTATATTCGTCAGGTGATGCTTCAGGGTATAGCTCACACAGTCACTTCTACAGCATTCATCCTTGACCATCCGACTAGGTAACTGGCTTCTAGTCATATCCCATTGTCCACCATGCTGATTTACGTGGTGTGATGCTTACCACTGATTATCAACTTGATAGGCTCTATAATCACCTAGGAAATAAGTCTGTGAATGGTTTTCTAGTTTTGGTTAATTGAGATGGGAAGGTGAGCCTGGATGTTGTTGGTTCCATTCCTCATGCTGGTCCTGAACAGTAGAAAAGGGAAACAGAATATAGTGAGTTTACCTCTCTTTGCTTCATGACTATGAGTGTAATGTGACCAGCTGCCCCATACTCCTTGCCATGATGACCTCTGCACCATAATGACTATACCTTAAAACTGTGAGCCAAAATGAATTCTTCCCTTTGTAAGTTGATTTTGCATATTTTTTTTTTGTTTCAGCAATCATACAAGTAACTAAAATATCTGGTGTCCTGATGGAAACTAGACATGTTGTGCCATGCATATGTGGTGAGGTTCATGGCTCCAAGTGTGTGGGCTGTGGAATCATCATGTTAAAATATTAGCAGATAATTAGATTGTTATTATCAGATTAAAAATAAAGTTCCCAAACAGGAGAGATGACTCAACAGTTAAGAGCATTGGCTGCTGTTCCAGAGGACCTGGTTTCGTTGCTTAGCACCCACTTGGCAACTCACAACCATCTCTTCCTCCAGTTCTAGGAGATCTGATGCCCTCTGCGGCTTCCACAAGACATAAAAGTGGTACCAGACTTACATACAGATAAAACACCCATACACATAAAATAAAATAGAAGTAAAAAATAAAGTTGGGCAGTGGTGACACATGCCTTTAACCCCAGCTCTCAGGAGGCAGAGGCAGGCGAATCTCTGTGAGTTCAAGGCCAGCCTGGTCTGCAGAGTGAGTTCCAGTACAGACAGAATTACAACAGAGAAATGCATCTCGAAAAATTAAAAATTAAAAATAAAAACAGAAGTCTCTTTTTTTTAGGAATATGCTCCATTTTATAATACATACAAACTGTCACGTGCAATACAATTTTCAGAAAAATCCTTCAAAGGGGAATGAGATTTACTGTATTTTTGCAGAGAAATCCACAGTGGTATGACAGCTGAGAGATATCTTTGTGTAGAACTATGTTTTATACATCAGAACCACAAACAATAGAAAAACTAGTTTTGACAAACTGTTATAGAAGGCTGAACACTCTTGTACTATTTTAGATAAAATGCTATAAAATAAAATCATTGTCCTATTAATATATGATTAAAGAGCATGTCATTGATGGGAAAAGAAAATATTCTGAGTATAAATCAGTCAGTTGATGAAAAATGCATGCTGTTTATCTTGTTTTGGAATGTTTGTGCTACTTGCCAACATTTAATATACTAACTTAACAGTAATTTACTTTCTCCTAAGTTAACATTCCTATTTATATCAGATTTCTGTGTAGAATTTTATGATCTTTTTCTTGAGACTACTTAAACTATTGTATACATTATAAACTCCAAACCCTACTATTCAACTCTGAAATCTGTTCAACTCCTGCCCCTGTTCTCCTGGCTGTTCTCGCCATTTGAGTTAATGCAGCTGTGTGTCAGCGAGTCCCAGAAGAGAAGCTGGGAGAAGGCAACCATTTGCTCAAAAGCCATCACTGAAACACAGAAAGGGCAGGGGAAGGGCAATACAGCCCAGATTCTTAACTGCCTGCCTCCTACAGGAACACTCTGCCTGCCCAGACTCTGTCTCTCCCAGAATTTCCTACTGTCTTGCTTAAATTTCTACCCAGTTCAATTTCAGTTTTCAAGTTCGATTTCTGGTCAAGTTCAGGGTGAGCGCACCCATTTCACTAATGTCTTATGACAGAGCCTAAAGGAAAGATCCAAGAAAAGGAACCAGAAGGCAGCTGGTGTGTTGGCCTTTGCACTTCATCTTGAGGCATCATGTGACTAAGTCTGTTGAAATCTCTCCTGAGTCATAATGACCTTTAGTTACAAAGTAACATCCGTATTATCCGAGCTCAAAAGTATTTAATTCCCCAAAATGAGTCTATTAAGCTCTAGCTCCTCTTGATAAGCACATTAGAAATGTCTTACACTCAGTAAAATTCTCTTCAGGACAAAGTAAACAGAAATGGTTGTTCTGTTAATTTTATTGCCCTCCAGTGTGTCTGGAGAAGCTGAGAATGTGAGTTGATCTAATTTACTTTATTGTGCATATTAAATGAATGCCAGAAAAAATGAATAGGAAAGATGCATTTCTGCCAAAAAATCCATATTCTCTGTGTTAAACTTACCACTTAAAACATCAGCGGCTACAAACAACTTTGTGGTAAGAATTTATAGTGAAATAACATTGGTTCCATGATCTGAAAGTAGAGTCTTCTAAAATACATACCATCCCTTCATGAATGAAAGTGATTAATACCATAAGTAAAATTCTAGATTCTCATGTTATATTTAAACTTATTATATTCATATTTTTAACACTGGGAATTTAAAAGATTTTAAATGCAGGCTACAAAGGAAGATTGACACCAATATTTAAATATTTTATTAAGTGATGTCTCATTATGCTGCTCAGAAGAACCTTGAATGGCTAATCTCGATCTCTTGTCTCAACTTCTTGTCTCAACTTCTAGAGTAACAGTAACCACTGGCATTAGCATTTTCATTTCAAGACATTACTGTTACAGAAGATTATTTTTAGTTATATATAAATATTTATATATATATATATATATATATATATATATATATATATATATATATATAAAAATAATTATGCACTGTTAGGTGAGGGGCTGCCTTGGGCATTTTGTATGTCTGCAGGTGTTGAATTTATGTAGAGGAAGTTGATTGCTAATGATCTGCATATGGTATCAGTAGAACACCTACAGAGTTATGAATCAATAAAACACATGAGCTGGGATGCTCAGGGGTCCACTGTAAGTATGACACTGACAATGACAGTGGTTCCCTCTGCTGAGGTCTGGCAAAGTTTGAACCTATGAATATGCCTCCTTGTCTCCTTGCTGAGCTGCCACACTATGATGCAGAATGGATGTAGTTGTCATGTATTTAGAAGGAAATTAATACCCACAACATATTACACATCAGTGAGGATTTTGTAAGATAGCACCACTGTCATCTTATCTTAGAATCAATAAAAATTGAAATCAATAAAAAGTCCCTTAGGCTGTGTAGATCATTAAACTAATAAGCAATCAACTTTCCACCCCAAAGCAAATATTTTCCCATTTCTACTGTTGATGATCTTCAGGTTGAAGAAATATGAAGTTGGTACAGTAGATGCATATCATCCTTTTAATTCTCTGAAGTGCCACAGGTAAACTTACTATACTACTCAATCATCTTTTGCAGCAACTATGACTTAATGCACACATACAGTCCTATGGGGCCTGTGTGTAGGTTTCAGAGGCTTAGACACTCTACATCTCTAAGGATCTGGAATTTTTTTAATTCACTTTCTCCAAATCTAGTCCTCTAAAAGTGCTTGTATCAGAATTATTCAGGAACTTAGGAAATTAAGGAAGGTAGACTATCAATTGGGAAGGAAGTAAAAAACAACAACAGAAACAAAAAACAAAGACACAAAAAAGCCCTCTAAAGATAACAACAAAGCAGTATGATCCACATGATTATGCACCTTAAAACCCCAAGGAATTTACATCAACATATTAGAAGCAATGAATAAACTCATTTCCATTACATGTGAAAATAATATTCAAAACTAAAGAAGTTTACATGAATGAAAAAAATGAATAAAATTAAAGATCATTCAACCCACTCCAGATACCAGAAACAATAATAATCATAATAAAATCCCAAATTTCATAATAAAATTCCAAAGCCTGATCCCCCCCCCCCCCCGCCACAATTTCACCATTTCCCCAGTGTGCTGCTGACTTCAGAGGTGACTTTCCAGGCTGCTAGCTCTTGTTGGGATGGTCAGGCTGGGCTGAACAAGAGCTAAGGAATACATCAGGGAAACAAATCAGAACATCTGGGCAAGGAGCTCTAACTATCACCAACTTGCACCCAAGGATCTCAAGTCTGAGTCACAATTGCCCAGGTAACAATATTCTAGTGTGCTCCCCACATAAGATCCAGAGGAAGCAGATACAGTAACCACACAGGAGACTGGCGCCACCATTTCTGTTAATTGTGCAGTTTTATCAAAGATAAAAAAAGAAGCAGAGCCCTAAGAACACAAGAAGCTCATCACTAACATTCAGACCACACATAATAATCTTGAATTTTATTTTATCAAAAAACCTAGTTTTCACAAAATAATGCCCTGCCCTTGGCTAGAAACTTAATGTATATTACTAAATTTATTTCTCTGTTGAGTACATTTATTACTTCTAAGTAATAGCCTTTTGCAATTCTCTCCTTTAACAGTTCAAAATGAATCCACAGAATACAAAATTCTATTTGATATATATGAAGGTACCTTTCTTCGCATAACGTTTTAAAGATTATTCATTCTGCAATTGTAGCATATTTCTTTTGATTCTTTATCTTTAAGAAGTATTTTCACTAGCTCCTCAATATGATTGAAAAAAAGTATTTTTAAACAGTCAATGTGTTTACTTTCATGGAATAGCAAGAAGAAAGAAAATTTCACCAGTCATTTTGTTGATGTCCATGTTAAATGTCACCATGATGTTTAATAACTGATTTGCAAACACTGAATGATTTGCTTTTATTTTCTTGGCATCACATCAGGTTTTGTCTTATGACCAAATTACCATCTTATTGAAAAGACACAGGAATTAGGGATTCCTGTCAAGGAGCTAAGATAAAATTTCAAAATATAACTCAATAGTTATTTCACATTTTACATATGCAGAAAACTCACTATGTATTAGAGCCGTTTGGGAAGACAGAGCTGATAGCCCAGCTTCAATTCACATCATGAACACTACAAAAATTTTACAGTATTATAAAGCTGTTCCTCTCAATTGGAAACCATTTATCATTAGATATTTTAAGATTCTTGTGCCTTAATTTTGTGATTTAAAGGGGACGAACTTAATATGGGGATCTCAAGCTCCCTGCAAGCTTATAAAAAGACTTTTCCTTAGAAAAAATGTGTGTCATCTTTTATTAATCTACTATAATCTCAATTGAAAATGAAAGGCTTCAAATAGTTTATGGGACTCTAAAATTTGTACTTTGGGACCACTTTTAGCATGCTTAATACAATGATCATTCTCTTTATTGACAATAACTCTTTGAAAGGAGAGTGTTAATCTGACCCCTCTAGAAAATTATTTATCTAAGTTTACTGGAAAAAAAAAAACAGTTACTAAAATCTAGCTAGAAGTTAGGTAGTAATCATTATGCAATTAAGTTTTCTAAAGTTTGTGTAGATAGCGGTCTTGCTTTGCAAAACAGGATTGAAGACAAGCTGGTTTTGCAAGCTATATTTTATATATTATCTGTCTTAACATTTCTAGCCATAAAAAAGTATGGTCAAATAAATGCAATACTTCAGCACAACAATGGTATAAAGAGAGATTTAAAAGACAGGTAGGGTAGACACTAAAATCATGAAAAGATGAATTTTTCATTCACATTTTAATTTTTTTGCAGAGTACACTAATTTCCTTAATTGTGTAGTTATCTAGGTTTAACACACATATCTAAAGATTTGAAGCTAGGATCCACTTATTACAGCATCCTGTGACATTTATATTTCTTAGCCTGAGTTACATCATTCAACACTTTTTCCAGATCCATTCATTTACTCACAAATTTATACTTTTTTACAAATGAATAAAATCCAAATATATAAATGTACCTCAATTTCATCATCCATTCATGAGTTGATGGATACCTAGGCTGGTTCTATTTCCTAGCTATTGCCAACAGACCAGCAATGGATTCTAGGGAAGAGAATATCACTGTCTTCAATTGTGTACCCATTGAAAAGCCTGCCAGACTCAAATGGCTGGATTTAAACTCAAGTGCACTAGGTGATCCTATTAAAACTCAGTGGATCTAGCTGGACAGTGGTGGTGTACACTTTTAAACCCAGAACTCGGGAGGCAGAAGCAGGCAGATCTCTGTGAGTTCAAGGCCAGCCTGGTCTATAGAGTGAGCTCCAGGACAGCCAGAGTTACAACAGAGAAACCCTGGGGGGAAAAAAGAAACACAAACAAACACAAACAAATACAGCAAAACAAAATCTACTGTCATGAATGTAGGAAGAGGACACATAGGAGGGAGATGGTGCAAAATAAACAGAAAGCATATTAAGCATATATGAAGGCGGCAGATGATCATATGTAACATTATCTCCTAACCAGCTTTTTAATGATCCATGAATGTGTTTTAACGCCTAAAAAATTGAAAGTATCTCTTCCTGGTTGTTTTACTTGAATCCATATCTAATCATATCTAATACAGGCTACTCAAATGTTGTGAGTCAAAGGTGACTTTTGGATCTAAAATATAGCACATATCTTCATTTTGTTTGTTTTCCTCTGTATTGCTACTGATGGGTTCCAGTAATCTACTTCAGAATAACAAGGAACACCACATCATTTTATTTAATGAGTTTTTAAGTTAGCACACAATGTATTAGGTTTCATTATGGATCCCCAAGCATATGTTTATTTTGTTTATTCTCACACCCCCAAGGTCTTCTTTCCCATTCTGTAACTGCCCACGTTGTAATCTTCCACACACCCTTCAACTACCTTCCACTTTCAGGTCTTGTGTCTTCAGTACCTTCTTTTCATCTTTTGTCATCTCCTTTCCAGTTTCATAGCCTGTGGCTACACTCACCCTCACTGCCTATGCTCATCCATATGCTGTTATCCAGGATCTGCATCTGAGAGAGATATGAGTTTTGTGATTGAGAGTCTGAATATCGCACTTACTATAACATTTTCCAGATCCATTCTTTTTCTACAAATTCCATGACTTCATATTTCCCTATAGCCAAATAAAACCCACTATGTACATGTAGCACGTTTTCCTTTTTCTTTTGTTGATATATATCTAGTCTTGTTTCATTTCTTTGCTACTGTGAAAGGTGCAACAGTAAATATGGATGTGCAACTATCTCTGTGGTAGAACAGAGTCCATTGAACATATGAGCACATGTGGTCAGATGGTGGTCTATTTTTAGATTTTCGAGAAAACATACTGCTTTGCTTTCTGGCTGTACTAGGTTGCACTCCTTCTAGCCATGAAAAAAGGATTACTCTTTCTGAACATCTTACTCAGAATTTGTGTTCATCCCCATCTTAGTGATGCCCTTCTAACTAGGGGAAATGGAATCTCAACATAGATTTGATTTTCATTTCCCAAATGACTTAAGATTCAGAACACTTCTTAAGAACTTACATGCCATTTGTGTACCTTCTGTTGAAAACAATCTGTTTGATTAGCCTGTTTATTGCCTGGCAGACTTGGAAGGTTTGGTTGTTGTGAGTTTTTCAGTTCTTCATATAGTCCAAGAATTGACCTACTCTCTTAAACATAGCTGGCAAACATTTTCTCTCATTCTCTGGAGTGTCTAATTGTTCTGCTGATAGTTTTCTTTCCTATGCAAAACATTTTTAATTTTATATAGCCTCTTGTTCCTGTTATTGGGATCTTGTTCAGAAATCTCTTTTCTATTTATAGATCTTGAAGCATACATCCTCTTTCCTTCTATCATTGACATGGTTTGGGTTTAAGTTAAGGTCTTTGGTGCACCATAAATTTATTTTTGTGCACTGACTCCACAATGTAAACTTTATGACTCATGAAAAAAATTAAAGAAGATATTACATGATGGAAAGACTTTCATACTTCTGAATTGGTACAACTAATTGGCTATATTACCAAAAGCATTCCACATATTCAATGCAATCACCATCAAAATCCCAATGACATTTATCACAGAACTAGAAAAATCAATCAAAAAATTAATGTGGAAAAACAAAAGATCTAAATAGCCAAAACAGTCTTCATCAGAACAATCAATATGGAGTAGGTGTCACAATGCTTGGACTCAATTTACAGCACAAAGCTGTAATGAGAAAGGCAGCATAGTACTCCCAACAGAAACACAGATGTAGACCAATGGAACAGAAGAGGAGTCCCATAAAAAATCTACAGAGAAAAGACCTCTTATATCTGACAAATGTGTCAAAAATAGGAAATTATTTCCAAGCAGCAACATATTATTGCAATGCCACTGGGCTCAGTCTTCAGATTTTTGCTAAAGATCTATTATATAGATTTAGGATGGAACAATCAGAAGACTTGATGGATGCCATGTCTGCATCCGTCATTGTACCACGTCCCTGTGCTGACTGTGGCTCTGTCTCCATAAGGATCATGTTGCATTTCTGAGGGTTTTGAGCTTCTTACAACATGGCAACTGGGTTCCAAAAGGGAAGAACACAAAACAAGATTCCTTTACCATATCTGATTCTGTGTACCTTCTAAGATTCTATTATATGAGATACAGTCCCACTAGTAGGGATTCTTGGCTGAAAATGTTGAATATAATCAGGACTTTGGAGCTAATTTTCAAATAGGAATGTTGCTTTCACAGAAACAAATTCAACAAATATGGCTAAAAGTACAAAAATAAGTGAAATACTAAATCTCAATGAAAATAGGCAGTTCTTAGAATATGTTTATCCCAAAATACATTGCCATTTACCTGAGAGTCACACGTAAAACTTAGTATCCTGTATTTTCATCTGCTAAAGCTTAAAACAGGAATACCAACGGGAGTGAAAGAGGCAATCTGGAATTTACTATTCAAGATCAGCAGTGTAGTATATTGATTTAATTGTGAACAACACATCAATACGTTTGACATAGCCAATTCGATTCGTTCAACCCTGTCTGAAAGTTTCATATTCCCCTCTGACGTGTCATGTCCATAGAAAATACTGTCCTAAATAACACAATTTAGGACACAGTCATTCTAAAAATATTATGTAACTAGATATGGTTACTAATTATACACTACACCATTGCCTTGTACCAGGTGAAGTACAGACATATGACTAACAAAACTACCGCTTTCCCAAATGATGGATGGATAGAAGAGCTACTCTAACTGTGGCGGTAACTACAGTCCAAAATATCTCCCAAGCCAACTTTACCACAATTCCTATCCCAACGATACAAGAAATAAGTTTTCTTTGTAACCAAAATGACACAAACGTAACTGAGAATGAAGTAAGTATATTTCACTCAGAGACATCTTTTAGGAATTTAAACAACATGTAATTATATAATCTATCATTTAGAGTACACTTTAAGATTCAGCCTGCCAAGATTTGCAGCCCACTTCTTCCAAAACTCTGTCTCTGCATAAATTCCCCAATTTCACAAAGGCTCAACTTCTACTCTGCCAAATAAAAAAAGTGATAAATATTCATGCATTAATTTATTTTAATAATTGAGTTGTGTCATGTAAGTCACTGAATTAGGACTAAGAAGCTTGTCCTCAGTCAGTTCCAACAAATGTATATAATTCCAGCAAATTTTATAATTGAGAAAATTACATTTAACTGACCACAATCAGAGTGCATTTTTAAAAAAAAATTGCCTTCAATATCTTTTTCTAAAATAATTAAAAAATTTAATTAAAACATAAGTATATGACTTCCCCTTCCTTTTCTTCCCTCCAATCCTTCCCATGTTCTTTTTCATTAATATCTCTCAAGTTGATGACCTCTTTTTTATATAATTATTGTTACATGTGTGTTTGTGTGTGTGTGTGTGTGTGTGTGTGTGTGTGTGTGTGTGTGTATAAATACAACTTACTCATCCCTTTAGTGTAGCTTGTGTATACATGGTTTCAGGTTCAATCACTTTGTATTGGATAACCAATTAGGGGGCTCATCCCTGAGAGGGACTGATTCTCCCTTTCTTAGGAGTCATTAGTTGCCTTTGGTTCTTTGTCTAGTCATGGCACCCTGTGTGATCCCACCGTGCCGCTCCCTACGTTAGAATGTCTGTGGGTATTCAAATTAAATCCAGTCTTAATCTTTTGAGTGTTGTGTCCAAAGTCTGCGATGCAACCAAGGGGAACATCAACAAACTAAATTGTTTGGGAACTATATGGACTCCCCCGACCAACAACTCCAAGGTTCTTGTGTCTGGTACTGCGTTGTAGGGGTGGGGAGGGTGTTATATAGTCTAGGACTCTTGTGGGAGCATTTTCAGTGAATTTTAATATAATTTTTCTTAATTTTGACAATTAGTGTACTTTGAAATTAACTTTCCTATTCCTCCCCAACTAACTCCTACCATATTCATCTCCACCTCCCTATACCACCTGAAATTCATGAACTCTTTGCTTTATATAACCTATGAGTCAAATTAGTGCTGCCTACATACTTACAGGAATAGGACCATCCACTGGAGTATAGTTGACCTTCTATGACCCACAGCCTTGAAGAAAGAAGACTCCCTGTGACTCCCAGCCACAGAAGGCATCAACTATCACAGCTCCTCCGATAGGGTTTAGAACTATGAACTCTTCTCTCTCAATTTTGGAATGTTGGCCAGCCGGATCTTGTTCAGGCAACCAGAGGTACAGTCCTGTCATGTCTGGAAGACACTGTTTCTTTTGGACTTTCACAATCTCTGGATCTTACAATCTTTCTGTCCCCTCTTTTGTAATGGTACTTGAGCCTTGGGAGGCAAGCATATAAATTACTCATTGACTCCATTGATAATTATTCTCTGCTCATGATGAGTTCTAAATTTCTACACGAGCCATCATCCACTGCACAACTTCTCCACTTCTTCTCTTATGAAGTCGAAGAGCTGCACTAAACTATGGATAGAGATAAAAATTCAGAGGGTGGTTTGTGTCTACATTCATTTAACAAGATGATAGTTAGTAGGCTCACTCCTGGGGTCTAGGAGCTCCTCAACCATTAATTCTTGAACATCCTTGCCACTTTTGAATCTCTAGACATATCTTCCCATGTCAATCTTTATTGTAGCTTAAAAGGTTCATATCTGGTAAGATTGTTATTATCTCCCTACCCCAGCTTCTAATACAACACCTTCTGTTACTATGAAATCTATCTATTTTATTTTTGTTTTGGTAACTTGTGACTTCTGAGGGAAGCATTATTGATTGTATAGAATAACTCAAAATAAAACTAAAAAAGTTTAATTTATATAAAAATCAGAATATATGGAGAAAATATAAAAGACTTGACTCTCAGATGGTATTTTCAAACATCCTCAGTCTTAGTTGTATTGCCCTACCCCTCCTTCTACTCTACAATCCCACCCCTATCTCTATTTACACATGCTTCTCCATAATTCTTATTTGCAATTTTGAAGGAACACTAATCAGGTTTTGCCCTAACCTATTTCCTTCTTCTTCATGGTGTCAAAAATTGTAATCACGGCATTAAAATAAGAGTTTGTGTGTGTGTGTGTGTGTATATATATATATATATATATATATATGTATATATATATATATATATTTCTTGGGACAAAGGAGAATAAATTGTATAATTACCATAGAATCCACTGGGATCAAGTGTATGAGCAGGATGATTTAGTGGTTGGATAAGGAAAGAAAACAGTAAATAAACAAGATAATGAGGTTTCTGTGGAACAAAGCAGGGGTGGGAGACCTAATGAGGAAAATTGGAGAGTTCTAGGGACTCTTAGAATAAAGGGATGTTTGTGGATGAAGGGATGCTCATTACAGGCCGAAGGCAGTATCCATCTGTGTGTATTTTATACAGGTGGAATTTGGGTCACAAAGTTGAAGGACTGCCAAGAAGGCAATTGCTCTGAATCTTGACTGTGCCCAGCATCAACTACAGAGTTATGCTGATGATGAATGTGGTCACTGACTGTATCTAGTTGCTTTCTGATTTGTCACATATTTTACTGTCAGTTGTTTGTTTTCCTCTTATTTAAATTTTAGTTTGGAGTAGAACTATATATTTTAAATATAAGAATTTAAATTTAAAGTCTCATTTTGACAGATTCCTTCCAGTTCTCGTAAATTCTACCCTTCCTAATATTTAGATACTTTTATATCACCTCTCACAAAATAATGCCCCAAAATACTTTCTCTTGCTAAACCCTATTCATGACGTCCATGTCTGCAGCCAGGCACCTAGATAACTCATCAGCCCTGTAAACTTACCCTCTCCTGATAGGCTCATTACCTGTCTATCCCTCAGCCCACACCCCATTTGTCTTCTGTTAGAGATGGGACAACCCCCTTTTTGTTTCTTTCTTTACATACAACCCAAAAAGATAGATTTTCATTGCTATTTTACCATTTTATTTCATAATGGAACATATTTTTCTAATTGACAGTTATTTGTCCTTTTGGAAAAATGTAAATCTTTTCTTAAAAGCTATCCTTGGGTTTTGTTGTTGTTGTTGTTGTTGTTGTTTTACAATTCAGCACTGCTATACATTTAGAAGATTACATTCATATATTCCTAAATAAGCTTGTTTTAAGACTGTTAGTCTAATCTCACACAAACTCCCTTTTGAAAAGATGTGTGCTTTCTTATCTCTTTATATATATATTTTTTCCTCCAAAGTTTCCAAACACATTACATCTTTGTTCAAATGTAAATATGTCTGTACACTTGTAGAATATTTTTCTTAATCAATAGGTGAAGAAAAATAGAATGCAGTGAAAACTTGGTAAGTGTGGACTAAATGAAGCCTGTTGCAGAAATAAAAGAATATGCTTTTGAAGGAATAGATTTTGTAAAGACCATGAGCCACTAAGTAGATTAGTGACTTTTAAATAAGAATTTATAATAGATATTGTTTCACAGATTTTAAAGTAAGCTTTGAAGCAAATTACTAAGTTGTGTGAGAACATATACTTATTTATTCTGTTAACGGCCTCCCTGAACTCCATTCTGACAATCCTTATAACACTTGGTAATACACTGATATATGAGTTGTGCATACACAACTTTCCTCCTTATGTTTTTTCACATATTGTTTGGGACAGATGAAGAGTGCTGTGAGGGAAAGATATGGGCTATTGCTCCTTCCATTCTTTCCAGAATTTACTTTTACTCTCTGATATTCCTCTACTGAGCCATTTCTATACTCTCAAGAAATTTATGAAAATTCAGGAAGGAAGGAAAGCCAGGGGCCATAATATTGCTGTTCACTGTGAAAAAAAAAAAGAATAGAAGGGCTCTCAATAGATGTTAGTGTCCTTATGAGTGCAGAATAGCTGGGGTGGGAAAGTCCATTCAGGTGCCAGGAACCATGCTGTACCACACACAGGACAGCTCTTCTCTCATTTCTAACAAGAAAAATTAGCCTCTTAGTTTTTTTTTAGACTTAGAAAAATCCTAAACAGATGGCT
This sequence comes from Cricetomys ansorgei, assembly GCA_026225945.1. NCBI lineage: Eukaryota > Metazoa > Chordata > Mammalia > Rodentia > Nesomyidae > Cricetomys > Cricetomys ansorgei. Next base: position 11,551,557 of record JAMJFZ010001100.1, on the reverse strand, counting down.
TCCACCTGAAAAAATTTCAGCATAGTATAGATAATGTTGCTAGTTCTGTATCCACCAAACTCTAGCACCACAAATCTTTGTGAACACCCATGAGTTGTGTGATTTTTCCTAGAGAAACAGGAGTAAGCATTTGTTCAGTCTATATAGAGAATCAATGACACACTAAAGAAATAATTCCACAAAAGTCTGTTTAGTAAGCCAGTGAGTTTATTAGGGAGTATGGATGAAGAGTTACTTACAGGCATATCAGTGACTTTAAGGCAATTCATCATCAAAAATCCTACACATATAGGTGATGACTGATGAAAGCTGTATCCCTGGAGCACCCTGAAAACTTACAGATGCATGACTTAACCATTTCTGATTCTCCTCAGCAACTGTTTACTCTTTCATAATCTTACAAAAGGGTCTTGTGAGTCTTGTATATTTCAGGAGCTTCCTGGCCCTTATAAGTTTCATTTACTTTCTGAAACTAATAAGTTTTGTTAATTTCCTGAATTTCCAAAATCTCTCTCCTTATTGTAGAAAGAAATGTTTCAATTTTGAGAAAATAGCTACATAGTTCAATCAAATAGAAAGGTAGTAATATCATGAATTGTAGTAACACATCCCTAAACTATGAACCCACCTTCTGGTATTTTCCTACCCCAATTCCAAATTGGAAGATACTGATCTGATTTTATGACATTTTATTGTTTGCACTAGTTAGTTTTTTGTCAACCTGACACAACTTAGACACATGCAGGAAGAGAGAATCGTCACTGACAAAATGCCTCTGGAAACCTGACTCTTGGTAAGTCTATGCAGTATTAGTTTGATTAATGATGTGTGTGTGAAGATCCAGCTTACTGGGAGTGGTGCCCCCTCTCAGGATGTAGTCCTAAACTGTATAATAAAACAGGCTGAGCAAGCCCTCCGGAGTAAGCTGGTAAGCAGCACTCTCTTTCATTTTCTGCCTCCGGGTTCCTGCATTGAATTCCTGCCCTGACTTTGCCTTATGATGGACCAAAAGCTAGAAGATGAATAAACGTTTTCTCTTTGAGTTGCTTTTGGTCAATATGTTTTATCAAAGCAAAGAGCAGTGTTCATCTGACTACATAGCAGTTGAGATGAAAAGGTCCATGAAGGTATCAGCAAGCAAGATGTACTACACACAGAACTGGTCTTCTCACATTGCATATACAGCCTGAAAGGTGAACCAAACAAAAGAATCACCTCACTTAATATGCCAAGTACAACCTTTATTCAAAGTGTTGCTGTGTATAACTAAGTAGACATTCATTAGACAGCAAGGGATGATTTTCTGAAGGAAATCTGAAGTGAGAATGAGGAGATGGTGTAACTCCTCTACAGTTGTTGCTGCTATGGTGACCTTGAGCCTGGGAATATAACTAGGAATAAAATCTCCTCCCTCACAACACAGATGTCTTCTCCACAAAGGTAAAGAAAATAAATCAGTTTATTTATTCAGATAGATAGATGGATAGATAGGCAGATGATAGATAGACTATTAGAGATGAGAGACAGATAGATACAATAGCTAGACAAAGGATAGATAGACTATGGTAGATGAGAGATAGATAGATACGTAGGTGATAGTTATAGATAATAGATATCTAAGAGATAGATGATAGATAGATAGATAGATAGATAGATAGATAGATAGATAGAATATTACCATGTAGTCCAGACTAGGTCTTGATCTTCCAATCTCTACCTCTCAGGCACTGAAAATATCAGAATTATTTTTGAGTAAATATTAATCAGAATGTAGATATATCATAGAGACAATCTTCAAAGAAAATGCCAAGACATAAAGAGACACTCTTCTTTATATGGCCAAGTAGACACAACCTATTACTCACAAGTTCTCCAGATAAACAGTAATTAGTCTTCTAGTGACAGGGCTTAACAGTGCCATTTGTCATAAAGTCCATCCAAAACTCACCTGGTAATTGGGGGTGACTATCAGTCATAGTTAATTGACTTCATCTTGAGGAATATTAAGTTTCCTGTGTCTTTATGACAAAGCAAAGTCTTGTCACTAAATGTGAGGCATACTGTATGAAGGGAAGGTTGCTACAGAGGGGAGAGGGCACCTTCTTCCATGTTGACAGTTCCTCACAGAAATTGCACCCAGGTCCTTGAGAAAGGCAAGCTTGGGGTTACGGAGCTGGCAAAGGAGTCATTTAGCTTTAAAAAAAGAAATAAAGGATTTATAAATCTTGGAAATTAAATTCACTAAGAAAAGATGTGACAATGTCTCTTCATTGATGTCAATAGGGAGAACTAAGTCTCTCCTTTTTTTCATTGTTTTCACCCTTCAACTTGAGCCCCTTTTATTGGTGTAGACACTATTTCTTCATCTATAAAAGGTAAGTTTTTATTTCGTGATTAATATCTGACACCTTTATCTCTGTTATATGTGTAAATACTTTCTCTTCATTTAAAAACTTTAATATAATATTTTTAGTATTTTTGGAGAATTTCTTACATATAGACAATGTATTTGTTCATATTTACCCTCACCTACCCCTCTAACTTCTTCCATACCTTCCACCAACTCTCAACCCTCCCAACTTCCTGTGCTCATTTTTATTGCGGTTATTGTTGTAAATAACCCATTTTGAACCCAAATAGAATTCAATTTGTGCTTTCTATATACACCTGGAGGTGGGAACCTTCAATTAGAAAGTGGTCAACCTACTAGGTCTCACATCCTTAACAAAACCTGGCTGTTTCTCCCCCAGAAGTCACCAACTGCCAATAGCTCTTCAGATAAAAATGGGAATTTGTAAGCACCTTCCTACTCCATGCTGCAAGGTTGACTGGTTTGATCTTGTGCAGGTCTTGTGCAGGCTACCATAGTTGCTGTGAGTTCATGAGTTCTCTCAGGTCCAGGAGACTGTTTTGCTATAGTCCTCCCTAATCTCTGGCTATTAAAATCTTTCTACTTCATCTTCCAATATGGTCTCTGAGCCTTGGGGGAGGATGTGTGGTACAGATGTCCCATTTGTGACTCAATGCTCCACTGACACTTATTCTTTGAAACTTGACCATTTGTGAGTTTCTGTATCAACTACCTTCCACTACATAAAGAGATTTCTCCAATGAAGTCTGGGGGCTACGTTAATTTCTGGGTAGAGAGATATGAATTTAGAAGGCAGTAGAGATTCAATATCCATTCAGCAAAATAACAGTAGTAGATTCACTCCTGGGGCCTATGACCTCTGTAACTGTGGGCTTGTGACTAGATCCATAGTACTAGACATGTGTTTCCTCCTTTGAAGTGCATCTTAAGCCCAATGATAACATGGTTAGCAACCCCTATAATATCCATACCACTTTTGCACTCATGGGCATGTCTTGCCATGACTGTCACTATTGTTTTCACAGGGTTTATAGATGGATAAGTTTGGTGATGACATCTCCACCAGTGGCCCCTCCATAGCAGTTTCATACACTGTGTGAACTAGTCAATAGGGAGGAAGCTTATGGTGAGGAGACTCAATCAAGAAGCTTCTCCACTTCCTTGTCCTTGAGTGAGAACAAAGAGTAGAATGTCAGCTAGAAAGTTAAACTTAATTGCAACTCCTCACAGTCTCTCCCCTCCCCTAGGGAACATCGAGTCCAGTAGTGTTACTCCTCCTGTTGCTGAGAACAAGCTTATCAGAAACTTCCTAACCTCTCTGTGCACATTCTTAGTGTTCCTACCTCCTCACCCCTCCATTGTAGTATTGGTCACCAGATCCAGTTACTTACCAATCATTTTAGAGGTCAAACCCCTGGGGCCAATCCTGAAATGCCAAGGCATGTAAGTCCCTTTTTGCGTTCTTTTCCTATATAAACTCAACTCCTCCTGTGAGCAAGAGCTGCTGCTGCACCTGCTGTGTCAGGGCTGGAGTCTGAATTAAAGAGACATCATGTGTTTTGCATCAGATCGAACTCCTTGGTGGTTATTGGGGATCTGAATGTGGGCACACAATGGGTCAGTGTCAACTTGATTTCTCCATGTCCTGTGATGTAAGTATGCAACAGGGTCTTACCATCTAGCTTG